>VXAC01002934.1:190922-329245 GCA_013399225.1 Rhipidura dahli | reverse complement strand
CCCCCCCCCTTCTTTTTCTTTTCTAGCGTAGCTGGAAAGTGTCTTTGTTCTTTGTAAAATTAGTGGGAGCTTTAAAACGTTCTCGTCACAATTGATTGGCGGGACGATATATACAGTAAATATGACAACGTTTAGCAAAAGAAATGCCGTAACCTGGGTTTGGATGAGCGTGTCCCAGCGAACACTTGCCGTTTTTTTTTTTTTTCCCATTTTATATTTTTCTTTTTTCCCCCGAAAATTCCGTTATTTCAGAGCTATGGCCGGGAGCAGGGGGTGTAATTCCATAAGTGCCCCCCCCTTCCCCCCCGGCAGCCTAGCCGCCTTTGGCCGGAGAGGGGCTGTTGGGCACCGGGATCATGGGCATGGGGACATCAATTTTCCTTTCCGCAAACGTTAAGTTTTTCACTCCTTTTCGTTCCCCCATCCAAAGATTTCTCTGGTGATAACAAAATATCTGTGTAACGGCTCGCTTTCGCGCCAGGCTCAACATCCTGCTCATCCCCTCGATGTCAGCTTTCTCAGCGTCCCATTTTCGAACACCGTTTTCTGCAGGGATGTCCTCAAGCTCATACTTTTATATGTCCCTCTGTCCCTCCCCGGCTCCAGCAGCATTGGGGCGGGGTTTCGTCTCTTGTCAAACTTTGCATAGACTTGGTTGTAAATTCAGGTACTTTGAGCTCCACAGACGATCTATGTTATCTTCCTATTTGACGTAATTAAATTATATGATTTTAAATCTCGTCGTTAAAAATACCAAAGCAAATACTCGGCACCTTAGGTATCTGGTAGTACTTTTATTTCTCCCGACACATCAGGAGTTATTTAACATGTAGAAAAAAGCGAAGGATCACGTATTTTTAGCAGAAGCTCAAACGGTGCAATTTAGCAAGGAAGTTCGGAGAGTCGGGAAAAGCTGGAATACCGCTATTAAAAAAAAAAAAAAAAAAGTCAAAAAATCAGCAACGACTGTTTAGGTTCTTCCCCCTTCCGCCCCTCCAAACATACCTTTTGTAGTTGAGTTAGCTGCTGCTTCTGGGTTGTTTCCTCGTCCGGGGAAGATGCCGAGCTGCTGAGGGGCCCGATTCTGGTCCCGGGGCAGTTCCCAGTAAGGCGGTGGTGGAACCAGGGGCCGGGGGGGTCCCAACACTTCAGCCGTCCCCATCATCACCTCTTGGTCAGGTGAAGCGAGGCGAAGAGCAGCTGACAGCCTTCTGCAGTTCTGCTTCCTAGGCTGGTTTGGGCTTCCGGGGAGAAGAGCGATTCCCGTAAAATGTTCAAGTTGTTTGTTCAGATGGAAATTTTCCCGTATGATGGAAATATGTAAAGACAGAAACGACAATGACGACACTTTGAAACGTAACTTCTGACTCCCCAAAAAGTTAGAAAACCCTTCAGGACCTGGTAGTGAATGACAGTAATTTCCATACCGCTCCGCTGATACTGAAACGTGTGTGCTTGGGGGAGTTTTAGACTTTCCTTTTCCATCACCTCTGAAGAGTGGGAGAGTCTTTTATCACCGCCTGTCCTGCCGTCCATGCTACGGGGCGCCGTGTCCATTTCCCGCAGGTTTCCCAGCGGGGTCTTCCTGCAGCCAGGATTCATTTTCCCCGCATCCCCCTTGCCCCTCTGACTGGCCTGTGCAGGACAGAGGGATAGGATACGGCTGGTCGCCGCACCGCCACCGCCACCCGCTGCCACCTGCCCTGCGCACCTCGGCCGGGGCCAATGGTTCTGCAGCTATTTCCAAATGATTAGTGGTTTAATGTTTGTTTTTTTTCCTAAATATTTTTTGGTTTTTATTGTTATTGTTTCTCTGCACCAGCCTTTTATCTTTTCTCGCAGACACTCGAGCCAGTGAAGGCAGTGGGCGTGCAGGCAGCTGCGGCAGCCTGGAGATCTCACCTTTCTCCCGCTCTCATCTGAACGCTGCCGTTAACACTCTGGCAGTGCTGATGATCCGGCTCCAGCTGCTTGTGCTGCTGCTCAGGATTTACCACCAGACAGCCGTTTATCTCCCGCGTTCAGCTTATTGTTTTTATTTCCGGAAAGAAAACGCAAAAAGGAAAAAAAAAAAAAATCGTATCTTCGGCCATTTCCTGCAAACTTGACACCCCGAGCTGCGGGTTTGTCTGTGCTGGGACTTTCCTGAGGGAGCTGAAGCCTTGCTGATCTTTCCCTAAGCACAGGAACTGCAAACACCACAGCCGGCCGGCAAAGCAACATGGGTCTCAGGGGCAGAGTCCCCGGCTCATTTTCCCGTGCGTCTCTGTAACAGTGGCCATGAACTATCCCGGGGCACGATGAACTCTTCCCGTGGCCCTGGAACTGTCACCGAGGGCTGCACTTGCCAAGTCCCTCCGTTTCGTGCCGCCTGGCCGGTACACGGGGGACGAGCCTCGCCCTAGGGCACCCCGGAGAACAGGTGGGACGGGTACCCTCGGAGGAGCTGCGGCAGTGTCCTTGGGACAGTTCACTGGGAAAGTTTGGGACAGCGCTGGGACAGTCTGTGGCTGTGGCCGGGCAGTGCTGGGACAGTTGGGGCGATGCTAGGACAGCTGAGTACTGTGTTGGAACGGTTACGATAATGCTGGGATATCCTGGAACGGTGCTGGGACATTTGGGGCGATGCTAGGACAGCTGAGTACTGTGTTGGAACGGTTACGATAATGCTGGGATATCCTGGAACGGTGCTGGGAGAAAGCCGGGTCAGACTGGAACTGCTCTGGCATCGTTCGAGACAGTGCTGGAACATCTCGGACACTGCTGGTATAGTCTGGAACTGTCTTGGGACAGGTAGGATGGTTCTGGGACAGTCCTGACACAGACTAGAACAGGACTGGAATAATGCTGGAACCCTTAGGACAGTGCCGGTACCTCCGGGACGGGGCCGGCACGACTGGAGCAGTCCGTGGGGCTAGAGGGCAGCGCCGGCAGGCGCCGGGTCGGGGGGAGGCCGAGCCGGGCAAGAGGCGCAGAAGGAGGGAGCTGCCTGTGGCACCGCCGCCACACCAGGACCTGGACGCAGAGGGGCTTAGCCTCTGCCGCGGTTTCTGCCGCTGCCAGCGGAGACCGCCCGGGACACTCGCGGCTCGGCCCCGGCCCGGCTCGGCCTCTCTGCGGCCGCGGCGGAGGGTTCGTGCGGGGAAGGGCTGACCTGCAGAGGCAGCCCTGGGTTATCCGCGAAGCTCGCCCGGGGCTCCTTGGCAGCTGCCTCCCCCCGGGCTCTCCGCTAACACAGAGCTGCTGAGATGCGGCGTTCAAGAAGTGTCCGCATCCGGCATCTCTTCCATGTAGAAATAGATAGATAGCCCAAATCCGGAAAAAGCAGTTGGTAACATCAGTCCTTTCTGGCTCCTGTACAGCTGCACCAATACACCTTGTATTGGTTTCCCCACCTCGTTNCTGCCCATGCGGGTCACCCATGCGGGTCACCCGGGGGCGGCACCGCCGGCCATTCCCCCTCCAGCTCGGTGGAGCTATTCCACCGATACTCCTCTATTGAAAATGCAAATGATTCGAATTCTCAAAAGCCATTGGCTCTGAAAAGATGTTTTCTTCATTACTTTTGCTTACAGATGTAAAATGCAGTTTTTTCTTGGCCATAATAATTTAGTGGACCAAATTCATTAAGGAGGTTTGCATTCTAAAATCCCGTGGGACAATTTTAATCGATGATGAAATGCTATTTGACTTGGCAGTGTAACAGTGGGGATTTGACTCATCAAGATGTAAATTAAGAGTAAACAGAGAAAAAACGTTTCTCTGCATACATCTGAATGTGTATTTCCTCCTTTTAATAGATTAATTAGTATTACTTCTCAGTCATAAATAAATAAGTGTTCTAGAGGGAATTGAAGGAAGAGTAACCAAAATGATTAGTTTATTCAATGGTTAATGTATGGAGAAACTTTTGATATCTGTAATGTACATCTGCATAGATAGAAATGAAAGTATTTGGGTAATGAAATGTGTGTGCTTGTGGCTTTGGAGATTTGCAATGTGCAAATGTAATAGTACTGCTCCTGCTGAAATGCTTGCTCATACTAGCAATGCTCAGTGCTTCAGGAGGATGCTAGGTGCTGGTCTAGAATTCAAACTAGTTTTGAATTGTTGCTTCAAGGTATGCAAACTCCAGAGAGAAATGAGATTTCAGCAGCCTCACGTGTCTGGCCTGTTGTATTACCTGAGTCTACATGGTTTAATGTGTGTTTATCACTCTTCTGAGAGCCCAGATTTTCTCATGTATTTCACAGCAAATTGAAGCACTTGATTTGGAACCATGTATCCTACCTTAGAGGCCAGATCCCTGATCTGATATGACAGTATCTAGCAAAAGGTAAAAATGATAAAATGTTACATGAAAAGGAAGTCTTGTCAGGCTAAAATGATATTCAGAAAGTATTTGCTAATCAAAAGCTAGTTACGTAATTTTAGTAAATACAGCTTGGCTTTTTTCTTATTTTTTACAGTTCAAGTGAGTGACTCAACAATGTGTGACACTGCGAAAACTGTAAGTTAACATAATCAACATATGGTGTACCCACAACTTTTTCTGTTACACACTGGCTATCTGTAATACAGATCTCAGAAAACAGACCAGCAATGCCTAGGTCACTTCCCAGAAGCACATTTAGTTAAGAAACTTTAGCAAAGTTTTCCACATGAGACTCTTATTCATCTAAGAGCATCTTGAATTGTTTGGTGGTTGGGTAGCTCAGATGAGACCATAGGCCTGGATCCCCAAATGTCATCTGTGGTCCTTGGGCATCTGACTCCTGTTTAAATATTTCTTGCTGAGCAGTAGGAGGTAAGTATCTGAATAGCTTCAGATTCTGAGCCTCATTTATTTTCTTAGGCATTACATCAAAGACCTCTGATTACACCTTTAAATGTACATTTGCTAGAAAATAACCTTGGACAAGAATATCCTGCTTCTAATAAACCAATTTCAGCTCTTCTGCTCTAGTGGCCTGCACTGCACTGTTAGATAATTGAGTTCCATTTTGTAATTGGCAGGAGGTGAGAGTAAATCATCAATAAATCTCTTTGCTCTTGAGGACAGGAGAGAAGCATAAGTCTGTTGAGAAGGAGCCTCTAAGGTTAATTCCATACAGCTTAATTTGGAAGGAAAAAGAAGAAAGCTCACAAACAGTGGAAGAAAGTATGGAGGGAAAGTGAAAAAAAAGTCAGTGCAAGAGAACAGCAAGAATGAGAAGAGGGAGACATGTCTGAGATACCCAGGGGCTTATATAAATCAGTCTATAGCTCGACAACTTACAAAATGTTCTCAAAAGTTGTTGAGAATAGAGAGAATCATAGTTGGGGGATATTCTGAATATGGGTAGGTGGAAGTTTTGTGCTTAATAGAAGCTAGTTTCAGCTGCAGTAAAGCCATTCACTAATGCAGTGCCACTCAGAAGGACTTATCTGAGAGCAGTCATTATGTATTTATAACAATAATTTCGAGGAAGAAATGGCTTTTAATTTTTGTAATTAAAATAGTTGGTTTTATTATATTTTTTTTAAAATTTATTTCTATATTTGGATGGCTACTGCAGGAACAGGTACGGTATATGACATATGTCTGACTGATTGGCCTAGCTCCACATCCCAGCTGCTTCCCCACCTCATGCCAAGTTTGAATGAGGTAATGGGTCTTACGTGGTCTCCCAAAGCTCAACAGACTGTGGGTCAGTCAAGGGATTCCTATCAGGCATGAAGCAATCTGCACAGGAGCCTTCCCAAAACAATGAATGCCAGCCCAGAAACTCTCACCCAGGAGATTTAATTCAGAGTACTCTGCCTGAATGTATTTCATCATGCAGAAGACAATTACATGGAGAGAGTTTAAAATATATGGATTATATATTGATATCATATGGCTAGGCACACTGATTGTATTGGCTAACTGAAGAAACAAGACAAGGCTAATTAGCAGAATTTATTTTTTTTAACACCAGCCCTGAATGTTCTCCTGGCAGGATCATTGCCCTCACAGAGCTCTCCAGAGCACATACGTGCACTTTCCACCTTACTATGAAAGTCATCTACTGGGAAAGTTTGTGATTGTCTCTACTCCTTCCTTTTGGAGCCTTATGTCTCTGAGGAAGGAAAATAAGCATGTCATATGAAAACCCCCTGAAGTTTGTGCTTGATATTTTAACTTCCCTTTGCAAGGCAGCTGCTGCCTTTGCACGTGTGGGAATCTGGTGAGCCATACAATCTTAGGCTGAGGATTTCTATTCACTAGGGATTAGCTGAACTGTTTTCCTAAATCAGTCACCAGATCTGGATTCCAAATTAACAAAGTGGTGCTGAGCAATAATGTAGACTGTAGGTAGCAGCTGTGCAAATTTATTCACTGAAAGCATTATAAAAGCAGGCTGTCTAACTGCCTTAGCTTTAGTGCAGTGAACTCTGAGCAGTAGCGGACTTACTGAATTTATAACAAGTGAAAAGCTCAGGTTCATTCAGCTCCAAGGATGCTGAATGAGAAATGCTGGTCTTTGCACAATTACTCTAAACACAACTGCTCACAACAAAAAGTTTAGAAGATGCAGAATGACTGATCCTAGAAAATAGAGGTAAAAGGGACCCCAGAGATCATTGAATCTCTCTCTATGCTGTGATGATCTGCTACTCTGTTTCTTTTCCATTTGTCTAGCCTAAAGGCATCCACGGATGGAGATTTCACACACCTCTCATGCAATCTATGCCAGTGTTTAACCATCCCTCATGTTGGAAGTGTTTTCTTAGCGTGTCTTCTGTAGTCATCTGTGGACTAAACCGTGCCAGTCCTTTTGCATTTTCTTCATGGGTGTATTTTTTTTTTTTTTTAACCTCTGACAATTCTTCTCTCTCTCTTTTCTGAACTCTGTCCAATTTTTCTTTTCCCATATCTCAAATTAGACTCGGTATTCCATCTAGGACCTTGCCACAAATCGAGTCTCCCAAAGGCTATCTCACTCTTCACTCTTACTATCCCACTCTGGGGTTTACTTTTTTTTTTTCCTTTTTTTTTTTTTTTTAATTGCAGCAGCACCCTTGATTAAATCCTGGCTGTGCTCCCCTCTCTCCTTTCTATGGGACTGCTGTCTTACCACTTCTTGCCTAGATTTTATGTGGGTAGTGTGAAAGTGCAGGACTTTGCTTATGTCCTTAAATAAATTTGCCACCTATCTTTAAGTCTATTTCTCCAACTTTTCAAGATAATCTGAATTTCAGTTCTATTTTCCAGTGATCTTGTATTCTCTATGGGATTATCTGCAGTAACGAATAAGCATATTTTATTTTCCTCCATTCAGGTTGTTAAAGGAAATATTGAGAAGCCCCAAATTTTGCATGGATTCATGAGGAATTCCACTCTCTATATACTTCCATTTCAATAACTAACCATTGATAAATGCTTCTAGTGAATGACTTCCCAGCTGGTTTGTACTTGCCCTATATCAGTTTCCTCTAAACTGTGTTTCTCTGTCTGAGGTAGAAGAATAATACATGTCAGTGTCTAAAACAGTCAAGATATGACACCTCCTGCTTCTCCCATCTGTTATCTTGCCACAGAAGGAAACTAGATTCCACCTAGTCTTATCCAGAAAATGCCATATATGCTTCATTCAAGCCCTTACAAGGCCTGAAGCACCAGTTCCCAATCTGTGGCCTCAAGTGAAGGCTGGGCCTCTGAGAAGATGCACCAACCTGCCTGAAATCAGAGTGGAGAAGTGGGGCTCATGGGCTGAAGGACATCTGCCAGGGTTACTGGGGTGTCACAGTCTCAGCAGTGGGACTGCTAGAGCAATCTGATGTGAGACAATGCCCTTGAGCATCCTCCATCTGTCTTTTCTACAGGTGAGCATGGTGTGTTAAAACACCATTCCTCAAGCCAAATAACATTCATATGCTATTTGTAGCAAAAGGAAAACAGCTGGATCATTGGAACACACCAAAAGAAAAATAAAACTTTGGAATATGA
Organism: Rhipidura dahli; assembly: GCA_013399225.1. Taxonomy (NCBI): domain Eukaryota; kingdom Metazoa; phylum Chordata; class Aves; order Passeriformes; family Rhipiduridae; genus Rhipidura; species Rhipidura dahli. The sequence continues at coordinate 321,273 of VXAC01002934.1, read as the reverse complement.
GTTTCCTTCAGGTATATAATGAAAATGCACAGAAGATGACCTGCAGAGCGGGAGGGGAGAAACCTGCAGTCATTAACTTGATCATTGTTAGCATGCCATGCCAAGATGAAACAAATATTAGGAAAAACTTGATATGCATTAATGTAATTTATCTTTAGAAGTACACTGTGTGAACCATGTCACATCACACTTCTTTAAAGAGAAGTAGGTACTTAGAGAATATAATTCATCTAGTCTATTTTAGAGAGGAGATGCACCCATAAATACCCAATTGTGCAGAGCATGATCTGACAGGTAAGATGCAGACATATGTATTTTATGTGTCTAATGTTAAGTTATGGGGTTTTATTTTTTTCTTTGTGTCAGGTGCATAACAAATCACTTCCATTCTCTCAGTTCTTACAGAAAGAGAGAATGGAATATCTCCACATTTGGAATGTGGAATTAATTTGAATTTTAGAAAAGCTTAATACCAACAGGGCACTATTTAAATATGGAATATCTAAATGCTCCAATTATAACACCAAATACTTCTAGCCTGCCCGATAGATCACTTCTCTCATAGCTGCCATCATTCCTCTAGTTGTCTGGATAAGAAGTGCAGGTTTAGATCGAGTCTCTCCTGGCAGAAAAAGTCTTAAGAAAGAGGATGGCTTTATGGCTCACATTCAGGAGTTCCTGTTAAACTGCCCCTGTGTTATCTATGAGACATGGAAGTTAATCTCAACAGATTTCTAATGCAGATTTACTGAATAGTAATAAACACCTGTGCAGATACTTAGAGTGCAAATCCAATCTGTAGTTCACTTCATTTGGTTGATCCAGATTAGTTTTTTCAAAGTGCCTTGTCTGGACAAATCCTGAGCATGTCTTTGATCTGCTAACAGAGATAAACTGCCAGTGCCACAGCATCTGTGGATCTGGGTGGCAAGTGTCACTGATGGAGTTCCAGAGGATGGTGCCTGTCCCACTGGCTTCTACATTGCTACTTAAGGGGTTATAGAAGCAAAATAATGGCATTAGAATTTTATTGTAATCTGATAGGTCTGATGACTTTTTTAATATATAGGGTGACAGTATTAAAAGCTGGTAGTATGTTTTAAGCTTGGCATATGAGTGACCAACATGCTGAGCAGCAGTTTTTAAGGGGGTTTTGCCAAGGCACAGAGAAGACACATTGCATGTATCCAATTACAGCAGTATGCAGAGCATGGGGCACGATTTATACTTGACTTTCCTCCTGAAGTTCTGTGATTCAAGTAAGAATGTCCATGCTGAAACTGAGCTGGAAAATTCAATTTACTTCTAGAATTTGGTAAAAACTCCTAAGAAACAGATAACAGTAATAGGATAAGTAATTTCAGGAATGAAGCATAGGCAGATGAAGTCACAGATGTAAAAGAACACTTGGCTTTAAAATGCTAATTGCCATGTTCATACTTCTCCTCCCAACATCACTTTGCTGGAAGGCGCTGTATTATTGCTGCAGGATCTCATAGAAGTAGTGGGTGTATGCTTGGACCATCTAGAACAAATTATAGAGTAATTTTTCAGCCCTGGGCACAAGGTCATTCAAATATAATGCCAGAAAATTGCCTAAACTCGCTGCAAATGGACAGCATGTTTCTGAGAAAGCCTAGGGTTTTAATAGTTATGTTAGAAGATTATAAAATTGCAGTTTTCGTGGTGATCCCCCAACCCATCTGTTTCGAAGAGGTCAAAGAATGAGGTCATATTTCTGGGTCTGTGGTAATATTATTCTGCAGGGAAGTTGCTGAAAAAAATGGAAGTGATGTTTATATATGACAGAGTCTTCAGAGTTTTCTTTGGTGCCTTTGTTTCAGGGATTTTACAGGCAACTTAAAAAGGTGCAAAAGTACTGCATGACATTGCATGTGCAGCTTTGTATCTGCTACATGATATGTTTATTGTGCTATGTAATTGATGTGGCTGTAAATGTGAGTGTGATTTTTTAGACATAATGATGAAATTGCTCAGTTTGTATTTAAAGATTCAACAACAATGTGGTTATGTGCTTCTTTAAATTTGTCAGAATTACACCACCACCCCCACCCCCTGAAATAGGAAAACTAGTGACAGAAGACATGGAGAAGGCTCAGTTACTCCTCTGCTTTCTTTTGGCTCAGTTTTCAATGGTGATGTCCCTTCCCACACCTCTCAAACTCCTGAACTTCAAGACAGGGACTGGGGCAGCAAAGTCCCTCCCACTGTAAGAGAAGAACAGGTTTAAGACCAGCTGAGGAGCATGAACACAGCCTTGTGGGACCTGATGAGGTACATCCCAGAGTCCTGAGAAAATTAATTGATGTGGTTGGCAAACGGCTTTCCATCATTCTTGAAAACTCATGGCAATCATGTGAAGTGACTGGAAAAAGGGAAATATCACCCCCATTTTTAAAGCAGTGAAAAGGAGGATGCTGGCAGTTACCAACCAGTCAGCCTTATCTCCAAGCAAGAACATGGAAACAATCCTCTTGGAGGATATGTCCAAACACATGGCTAATAGGAAGATGATTAGAGGTAGCCAACATGGTTTCACCAAGGGCAACTCCTGCCTGACCAGCTTAGTGGCACTTGTGCGATGCAGTGGCTGCATCAGTGGACAAGGGAAGATGTATGGATATAATCTACCTGGACTTTTCTTATTCCTATGATACAATCCCCTACAACATTCTCAGCTCTAAATTGGAGAGGTATGGGTTTGATGGATGGAGTGTTAGCTGGAAAAGAAATTGACTGGATGGCAGCATCCAAAGAGTTACAGTCAATGCTCAATGTCCAAGTGGAAACCAGTCATGAGTGGTGTCCTTGAAGGGTCCATACCAGTACTACTTAATATCTTAATCAAGGATAGTCAGTGGGATCAGTGCACCCTCAGCAAGTTTGCAGATGACATCAAGCTGAGAGTTTCAGTTATTTGCTAGAGGGAAAGTATGCCATCCATGAGGACCTTAACAGGTTTGAGGACTGGCCCCATGGGAACCTCATGAAGTTCAACAAGGCCAAGTGCAAGGTCCTGCACCTGGGTTAGGATGATCATCAATATCAATAGAGGCTGAGGGATGAATGGATTGAGAGGGCAGAGAATGACTTTGGGACACTCACTGATGATAAATTGGATATGAGGTGGCAATGTGTGCTTGTAGCCCAGCAATCCAATTCTATCTTGGGCTGCATCAACAGAAGCATGGCCAAGGTGGAGGGAGGTGATTCTGTCCCTCTACTTCACCCTGGTAGGATTCTATCTGGAGTACTGCATTCAGTTCTGGACTCCCCAGTACAGGACAAGACCTTGTTAGAGTGGATACAGAGGAGGGTCACAAAAAAGATCAGAGAGGTGGAAAACCTCTGCTATGAGGAAGGACTGAGAGAGTTGGGGTTGTTCAGTCTGGAGAAGAGAAGGCTCTGGATTGACCTTTATGTGGCCTTTCAGTATGGAAAGAGAACTTCTAAGAAACACAGAGGGACTGTAGTGACAACCAAAAGGGGAAATGGTTTTAAACTGACAGAGGACAGGTTTAGAATAGACATAAAGAAGAAATTTTTTTACTGTAAGTTGGTGAGATATTGGCACAGGTTTCCCTGAGAAGCTGTGGATGTGCCATCATTGGAAGTGTTGTCAAGGTCATGTTGCATGGGCCTTTGAGCAACCTGATCTAGTAAAAGAAGCCCTGCTCATGACAGGGAGATTGTACTGGATGCTCTTTGGAGATCACTTCCAATCCAAACTGTTGTATGATTTTATTACCTATTTATGTGGCTGTTTAAAAGAGATTTTTTTTTTGTCTGAAGAATAGGCCAATATTCCTGGCTGGTGTTATTTAAAAGAATGAGAAAAGATAGAGTGTTCTAATCCTGTTTCAGTCAAAGACAAGCCTCTACAGTGATTTGTTATCACAGAATTACAGAAAGCAGTGCTAGAGGAGATAAGAGGTCATCTACTCCTTCCTTCTGACCAAGGCACATTAAATATCCTATGTTCTCTGTAATAGATGTTTGACTAACCTGCTTTCCAAGACCTCCAAGGATGGAGATTGCAGAACCTCTCAAGGTAGTTAAATCCAGTGTTTAATTGTTTTAGAAAACTGTACTTTTTGATATGTGCAAGTTACACATACAAACCCGATCCACAACCTGAGTCTCTTTTGCTGCAAGTTAAACCCATTGCTACATTTTCTGGATCTTGGTTTGAAAAAGATTGAGAATAAATTATTTTTCTTGATCTTCAGCCAGTCTTGTAGCTTTACTTTTATTTTCCATCTTTCCTCATGCATTCCTGGATGCAGTATCACCTGTTACAAACAGAATGAAGAATCCCTTCATATGCCTTGTTAGGTGTACATCCCATCATATTATGAATGTTTTGTTTTGTTTTTTTATAACCAACTGTTGATTAATCTTCAGGGGTTTTTTTTCCCTCAGAATTGTTCCTTAGCCTATCATCCTTCAAGTGATGCCCAAGTGTAGAATTTTATTCCTGTCTCACTATAATTGTCTCCTATTTTAAGACCACTTCTATTTTCTTTTTTTAGGGTAATTTCATGCATCACTAAGCTAGTCTGGAACATTCACCTATCTGTCAGTGGGAGTTGTGAGGCCTGGGAGAGATGTGGCTATTAAATGTTTACATTTTAGGCAACTGTAGATGTCCACATGTGAGTTTAATGTCTAAATGCCTGTTGTAGTCACACAATCATAGATCACAGAATCATTAAGGTTGGGAAAGACCTGCTAGATCTAGTCCAAAATTTGATCTAGTATCACTATGCCCACTAAACCATATCACAAAGTGCCATGCCCAGTCATTTTTTGAGCACATCCAGGGATTATGGCTCCATTACTTCCCTGGGCAGCCTATTCCAATGCTTAACCTAACTTTCAGTGAAGAAATTTTTCCTAATATTCAACCTGAACCTCCCCTGAGGTAGTCAAACTAGTCAATGGAGCTTACAGAAAATTCATCTCACTCTTATTTAGACATCTATATTTGGTCAGCTGAACACATAATTTATTTTACTCTTCAGCATTAATTAATGATAATTCAGTGTAAACATATCAAAGGAAGCCTTTAGGTCTACTCTAGCTTGGAAGACATTATGAAATAACATAATAAAGCTCTCTTAGGAAGACATTACAGCAATTTTATAGCTTGAGCAGTAGGAACTGGAAGTAGGAGCCCAAATTACGCCTTTCTTTCTCATCTCTTTGTTCACATGGAACAGCTCTGCCTCTCACCTGCCTACTCCTAGTTTTTAATTATGAAAATATTATGGAGGAATCTTGTTACAGAGCAAGATTAAAAGCTTATTTTTCTTTGAGTTTGTTATATCAGAGAATGTATACTTTCTCTGCAAGGACTCTATCCAAAGGTGAAAAGCAGCCCCAAACTTTACAATTCTTTCCCTTTTTGTTCCTTGGCAAAGTAGTAGATCACTCCTAGTGTTTGCTTGGATATATTAATTAGGGATAGTTTATTATAACTGTAATTTGTAGTTACTATATTTTTTGTCATAGGTGCCTTTCTGTGTTTTTTGGCAAATAAGTAATAGAGTAGTTAATATATGTGCAAGTCCTTTTAATGGTCAGCTTTATGAAATTCTCAGGCTTTAAGCCATATGTGAAAGGTGTATGACACGATGGACTTAATCTATGTTCTCCTCTTGAGAAATAGGCCACATTCCTTTCAAATGCCCTCAGAAAAGGGGGAACAGCTCTGGCCTAGCCTTTGAGTCAAACTCATTGATACCAAACACTGAGGCTGACTAAAGCAGTGCACTACAGCTGGCAGTGGAGTTTGAACTCTCAGAAGCAAGAGAATAACTATTTTTAGTTTTTTAGATTTTCAATATCTTCTCAGTCACTGATAAAACTCTCATCTTCAAAGAACATAATGTAACAATATTTGGGATATTTTTATATCTGCATCTCCCCACTTTGGCCCTGATGGTACTGATGTTCTTGGATGGTATCTCTGGACTTGATTCACTAGAAGTGCAAACAAACCCACATTTCCAGGGAGAAAGTGCTGTCCTTGTCTTTTCATTTGGCCACAGGAAGTATTTTTCTTCATAGGTTATAGTGAAGAACTAGAATCCAACCAATGCCTCTGATGCCTTTGTTGTCAGGAAAAAAATGATCTATCAAAGCCCCTTTAGTGGGAACTTCAGCCAGACACTTATGAGTGCTGATTCTTTGTTATTTTCTCATTATGTGGTTCCTAAGTTTCTAAAGGTCTTGACATGCATTCTCTACCAATAAGAAAAAATCCCTCCTCATGAGATTTAAGTATGTTGCTTTTATCTTTAATGGAGCCATGTTTGAGCATCTGTCATCATGTTCAGTAAATCATCTGTCAATGAAATCCACATTTTTAGTAGCCATTACCTCAGCTCAGGGATAAATGATGTTCTAGCTTTCATGTCTAATCCTCCATATTATTTTCAGGTGGATAGGGTAACGCTGAGGCCACATCTTAAATATATTCTAAAGATGGTTTCAGATTTCTTATTAATCAGTATATCTACCTACCAATTTTTTTCCCCCATGACCCAGTTCATCAGCAGAAGAATCAACACGTTGATCCTTTGTGAGCGTACTGCCATAGCCAGACAAAGCTCTTCTACAGATCTGTGATTTTCTTTGGTCTCAAACAGCCTTTGTTGTTCAAGATCAAAACTAAGAAGATGTAGCATCAACTTCAGACTCATTCAAAATGAGTTATCAGACTTTATCAGAGCTGCATTTGATGCTCTCAGATCCACCAACCCATCCCAAGGCAGGTACAACCACAGTGCAAGGCAGTGCCACGTGTGCTGGCAGAGCTGCAGCAGCTGAAGGCTGTAGGGACACCCTGCAGTCATTGATGTTCGTATTTATGAAGCCTTACATGTGCTGGTAGCCCAAAGGCTGGAGGGACACCAGTGCTTCAATCTTTGCAACAATGGATGGCTTGCATTTACTGGTGTGACAGCACTCCTACTGAAACCCCCAGGAAGCGCTTCACAGATGCCAGAACTTGAAGGAAGAATAGGAGTTGCCTCTGTCACAGTTCTTCAGTATGTTCTTTGTATGTAGCTCCCACCACCATCCTTTCTATCCTGGAGGAGGAAGCTTGTCCTGTGGACTGAGAGCTGCTGAGTAAGATGGTGGTGATCTGTTTATGTGCTTGTGGGATGGAAAGCAGAGCTGAGCAGTGATGCACACACCTCTCTGGGGCACACAACAACATTAGAAACATTTGAATTCTCATGCAGAAGAGATACCCATTTAAGAATGGGTCTTACCTGCATAAGGCATTTTGAAGTATCATAGCTACTACAAGGTTAGTGATGCTCTCTCTGTATTATTCCTTGTAAAACACTTGATGTGAAACTCTGTGCTGTATCTTTGCCAGGTATTCTCATTGTTATTATTATAAACAGCAAACAATGTATGGTTGCTAACATAGTTCATTATTACTATGACTTTTTTCATAGGAATGAGACCTCAATAGAAATCAGAAGCAGGATTTGTTTTGTGTACTGATAAATTTTCTTCATTAAATCCAGTAATATATAGCAAGATTACATGCCAACCCACAGAAATCCTTCAGAGTTGTTATTTTAAACCCGTGTCGATGAACAGTTTGTTCTGAAGCATTTCAAATGTGTATGCATATGCATTATATACATATATATATTATATGTATATATAGGTAGTGACAAAGCAAGTAGTTTAATACATTTTATGGGTCCAGCCTGGAGTTCTGCATACATGAACCTGTGTGTGGTCAAGGAGGCTTGCATACTTTTGAACTCTAAGTTGGCCTAATAAAAGATACCATACTACAGTGCTTGCTTTGTCAATCCTGTTTTGCTGGCTCAAAATGACTTGCAAGATTAATTTTCAATTTTTAACATAAAACCCAAGAAAAAGAAGTGTTTACTTACTGCAAGGAGTTGATTCCATGTTAATGACCCTGAACGAGGCTTATACACAAGGTGCAGATTGTTGCCAATTTGATGTGTATTCATGTTACAGAATATGAATTTGTGGAGTTATACCATCTTGAGGATTTTGTTTTTATAAGTTAAAAAAGCTTTTAAGTAATCATACTGTGTGTTTGATGGTGGAAATTAGTATGAATGTTTCTGGCAGAGGAATGATGTGATGTGGTTATGCATTTCTGTTTTCACTGCCTGCTCAGTATTGGCCTTTTACAAATACAGATTACCATGTAGATGGAAGGAATTTACAGCTTTGGCCCCCTTGTCTCACTCTGTGTTACAGCACCTTTTTTTGTACTTTATGTTACATATCCTCCCAACTGCATTTTTCTGACAGAAAAAGGAAATGTCTGTGGACAGAGATCCTGAAAACATGTGAGCTTTACTATTTAATTGCATGAAATGAATATTATTTCCCACTTACCTTGATTTCCTGTGGGGTGAAATCTTGCTCCTCTGAAATCAGCAGCAAACACTGCTGAGTATGACAGGATGGAGCGTCCATGAGTGATCCCTTACCAGCTGGTGACATTGTGTACTGGAACCTCAGAAAAAAACAACGCTTAATAATAATAATAATAATAATAATAGTAGTGATAGAAAGAACACTCTTTAAAAAAAATCAGAATTTAGGACTGTCAAATAAAATCCAAGCTGAATACAAAAACTGTATGTATGATGTATTTAATGTTGTTAGTTTTGGGGCCTCACAGCCCAGATAGAACTGCAAGATCCATTTGTGTTCTGTAGGCTGTTACACTACATCCCTTACTTACCTCATCCTGTGGGCAAGGAGCTGCTTGCTGTGACTTCATGGAATTGCAGCTGTATTTGTGGAGTGCTCTCGTCCTTTGGCACTCCCTCCCCTGTACATTAATACAGTTTAAATGCACCAGCATTTTCTCTGGAAGCAAACTTCCAAATTTGTCTTCAATCCTCATGCAATGCAGAGTTTTTTATTTTCCTGGAGTTTAGTTCCAGAGGAAAACATACTTGACTGGTGCTCCCACCAGCCAGCTGTGGTTTGTAATGACAATAATTAACAGTAAGATACTGCAGGAGAAATGGGAAGCAGAGAAATAGAGTCCAGCAGCTTCAGAGATATGGTTCTGTTCACTTCTAAGGATTCCAAAGTGCTTAACAAACAATATTACAGGCAGTATGGGCAGCTCTGGCCATGATGAAGGTCTTCTAGTGCTTTCTGTTCTAATACTCTGTTTTAGTTTGTTTTTTGTTTCCAGAGCTCTGCCAGTGTGAATGTATTTAGGCTAAATTTATTTTTATTCAGTGTCAGTCTCCAGGTTTTAAAAATTTTGAATTGAAAAGTAAACTATTTAACTATTTATAAGAAGAAGGCTAGATTTTTGCTTATGTAAAAAAACCCCCAACCCCTGTTATTTTTGAGCAAAGACAGGCCTTTCCCTGCCTTTGAATCAGGTATGTGCCTTTAGCCATCCTCACAAAGCCTTTCAAGCTTGGTCGACTGTTTCAAGACGTGGAAAAAACCACAGTTACCAAATATCCCATAGAGGTTTACTAAAGCCTAACAGCAAATGTTTCCAGAGATTTCATCTTCTCCGCCTTGCGCAGCTCCTTCCCATGATCAGACTTTCCATGCACCGTCCTCCCAGGATGACTGAGCAGTCCCTGGCCGGGGGCACCAGAGACCAGAACGGAGGCAGCCCCTGTAGTGCTGTCCCTGGGCGTTGCTTGGAGCCGCAGCAACGCTCTGAAGTGGGACCAGGAATTGGGAGCCAGTCCCTCCTGAGCTGGAATGCATCTTAGGGCTCCCAAATTTTAGTTTGGATGCTGCTGGCAAGTGTCCAGCATAGTTTCTCTTTGCCACTAGCCCGAACACACATAGAGAGTTGGACAACCTCAACAAGACCCTGAGCAACCACATCTAATGGGGAAAGGAATCCTACTTGCAGCAGGGGGTGGGAACACACAACATCCTGAGGGTCCTCCCCAGCTTGAGTGAATCCATGGTTCTGTGATTCTTTGCTGACCATTTCTCCACTAGTGTGTGTAGGCCTGAAGGCAACATCCCAGTTGGTGGGTTTCTGTGGATATGATGCACATAGTGGAAGTAGTATTTATTATTTTATTTTTTAAAAAAAGTGTATTCAAAACACCTCATTAAGATAATATTAAAACTGCATGGACAGGTATCCTGAAATCAAAATTAACAAAATGATTTCTGCAACCTTTGTATGCTTCCAACATATGTTTGCATGGAAACACTAACTCTAGTTTTATGATTGCCTGTGTTTTCACTCATATGGCTTCATCTCTATATCTGCATGGATCTGGAGATGAAGCAGCACTGAGAAGGACTGGTGGATGCTAGCTGCAGAACTCTATCTCACTTGCTGAGAAGGTGCAAGGTCTTTTCTGAATAAAACAGGGCATGGTAGAAAAAGAAAACAAGATCAACAGGTTTAGGTATTTGAAATCTATTCTGGAGAGCTGGACAGTATCCTTGCCTCTCCTACTGTCTTCCTGTGTGGTAATGGGCAGACATTTCCCCAGTGGCTATTAATTGCCAGAAGACCCTTTCTGCTTGTTCCAGTAGTATCTGGAACAAGATGACTGTGCACGTGTCATCCAGCAATCTCAACTCTTTCTTTGGTAATGCCATCTATGACCTTCCATCTAATAAAGCCTTCATCAAGCCAGGTTAGGTAATTATTACTTCCTTATATCTGCTTATCATCTAAAATTCACTTTCTACTTATATCTCCACTTTATACTTATAAATATTTATAAATAATTGTTTGTCAATGAATTGGACAAACTCTCTTGAAAATCTCTGAATTTCACTGAAATATTCAGGCAGCATATGAGATTGTTTTTCAAACGTCAGCAGGCTTAATTAGATCCTGCACTTCATTCATTTGCACTGAAGTCAATTGGAGTTTTCCTTGTGGAAAGTCTGCGAGATAAAAATTATGCCCAATGGGCACATAGCTCTATAGTAGAAAATGTCAGCTCTGGAGGGTGGTGTTTCTGACTTCTCATTGGTTACACTCTCTCTACTCCCACACTTTTTCTCTCTTTCTCAATTAGCTTTTCTTGCATTTTTATGTGAGGTTTTTTTTAAAAGGGTTCTTAGAACTTGCTGTATATATGGTACATGTTTTCATTTACAGATCACTGAAATGGATAGACAGATAAATAGAAAGGGTTTTCTGAGCTTGTGAAATATGTAGCATAATACAAAAACCTCTTCAAGTCTGTTTTGTCATATGTATCAAATGATATTTTAAAAATTATATTTCGGAGTATATTTTCAGCATTTCTTATTGCTGTTCTTGATCTATGTTTGACAGTCCCTTAATCTGTCTGATACAAACTGAATGAATAGCAGCATTTAAAAATATGGCTTCAGGGACTCCTTAGGAGGTTCCTTTGTAAGTGTACATTTACTAGTTCATCTGTAAATTTATTTTATGAGGTGTTTAAGCCTCAAGAAAACTGAAAAGCATAATGTTAAAGCCTGGTTTACATCTACTGAAGTCAACGGGAACTTTGCAATTGACTTTAATGGTAGCCTATGTCCTCTAATTATGAAAGTGGCAAGGATGATATACACAAAACCACAAGGAGAATTTTCTTTTTCATCATATCCTAATTCTGTTTGCAGATGCCTTTGCAAAGTACAATGTGGTTTGTTCCTGAATGAAACAATTTGGTGTTCGGACCTAACCCTGAACTGCCCTGATACTTTAGGTTGTGTTTTCCCTCTTGAAAGATCACAGACTGCTCATTTTCTCTGGAGCTCACGGAGGTGACAAGGTAAGAAATCCAGCCAAATGTTCAAATTTTCAAAAGGCTTTTGAAAATTACACTTTTGGTTTTGATCTTACATCTGCCCTGTGGTATGAGTAATGGAAGAAGTTGATGAAACAGTTTTCTTCCTAATTGTCTCAGTTTTTTCATGTGATCCATTTTGACAAGGTTCCTGGAAATGCACGTAATATCTGTAGCACATATGTACATGTTTTCCCTTAAGGTTCACTGCAGTGTAGTAGAAAGTTTCCACCACGCTATTGTAATTCCAGGCATCTTTTTTTTTATTGTGCTAGTGAAAGTGAGTGACAGTACACCACAGCAAAAAAAAAAAAAAAAGACTCCCAGAATTCAGCTTTTTTTCCTGTTATTGTAACAAGCACAGCAGTCTGAACTGGTTAGATATGGTAAGTAATTTGTAGTATTTAATAATGCTAGGCAAAAATTCCCACAAGCTTCTTGTTGAGTTTGCTTCAGATACTACTCATTTGATGGCTTAAATACAGGTCTTGCTTCACATGTTTGATACTTGTGAAAGATTTAGGTGTTTTGTTGGTAACTGGAGTTGATAGAGCTGCAGAGAGGAGTTTGCCACAAGTTTTTGGTTGGGGCCATGTTCAGTTGGAAAATGAGTCTTGTGCAGGGTGGAAATGCTCTCCCTGGAGTGCATCAGCTCTGCTGAAGCCTCAGAGGGAGCCGAGCTGAGGGGCTGCTGCCTGGCCCCCACTGCTCCCACCAGCCAGCCCTGGGCTCTCTGCTGGGCTGATCAGACTGATGGCATGGTAGTAAATAATGAAATGGATAAAGTCACCTCTTTCCTCCAGCCCCCAAGCCTCCCCTGCCTTAGCATAGCCAGCTCCCACCTTGGCCATGCAGTGGGCTAGCAGCTGTCTGGCTTCCTCCCCTTGCCTCCTGCCAGACTGGTGGCAGATCAGACCTTTGTTGTCTGCCTCCCTGAGCCTACTGAGCCCTCAGGCTGCTGCCCCTTCTGATTATCCTTCCCTAGGGCTTTAGTGGAGCCTGCTTTTTTTGAGGTATCCCAGTGTTAAGGCAGCCAGGAGTCCAGCAGCCCTGGGCTTTTTGCTGCCCAGTGATGCAATTGCTTTGGGAGTGACCTGGAAATATTGTATACTGTCTTTCTCAAAAAACCCAGTGTGTCATAAATTCTTTCTCATTAAAAAAAAATATTATTAGTATTTATTGCTGGCTTAAGACAAAATTTTTATGTGTCAAAACTACTTTGGTAAAAGTCAGTAAAAGAGAACCTGTAGAAATCATTCCAGATGGCTGCTGTAGCCCTTAGTTCATCTTTATAGTCTAGACATGGACAGAGATCTCTGTAATATAGTTAGAGAAATAAATGACAACTGGAAATTATGTGTCTATGTGAGACTTAGACTTGATAGGTGGAGGCTGGAAAAAGGTGTGCAGAAGCAGGGACCTGTTTCTTAAGGAACCTATAAACATGGTAGGTGAAATACTTCATCAAATGACCTCTCAGCCAATCCTGCTTTGCCTTAGTTTCGAGGGCCACCATGGCTTCTATGGAAGAATAAAAATAAAAGAAATTTCAAGTGCTCACAAGTCTAGTGTGTTTACACTGAATGTAAGACTAAATAGAAACAGGACTGTAATTGAGGCACCTGATTTTGAAGAGGAAAATTTTCATAAATTATATGATTTAATTACTCAAGTCATCCAGACTGAGGAGCCTTGGGGTTGAAATGTGGAGAAGGTGTAAAGTTTTTAAAGTTTCAGATGTGAAAGCTACCTAGAACTTATATCCCAAACAAAAGATAAAAGATAGTTGGGAAAAGCACCTTGTCAATTTGATGGGTAATCATCACAGAAAAGATGTTGGTAAGTAATGCAAGGACAGAGGAAAAAGAGGGATCAGAATAGAAAGTTGTTTCTCTGAGACAGGATATGTAGGAATAAAGTAAAAGCAAGTGAGAGGAGCTCAAGAAAAATAAGAGAAAGTTGTTATCTAGAAAAAATGTGAGAAAGAGAAAGACTTTTGTGCTGCAAAGAGGAGCTATAATCTGTGTTGGATAAACTAATGATGATCTAGCAACAGGGCAAAGTCTGGAGGCTTAATGAGGGTGTGGAAATGGCAGATAACCAGCCAAAGAGGGGACAAAGCTTAGGACAGTTCATGGGCTCCAACCAGGGTAGTGGGATAACTGTTTTTCAAAATCCAGACAGAACAGGTATATTAAACCATATGTATGAATATCTCAGGAAGAGGAGAGGGACCATGTGACAAGACAGTTCCTCTGTATATAAAGAGAGGAAAGGCTGGTGTGGAGATTGGCCTATTATTCTGACCTCAGGGGTGCAAAGCTTTAAAAGAGATATTGAAGGAATGAAATTTCTATATAGTAAATGTGGGGGAGAAGGGGAAAAATTAATTAAAAAGAAGCCTGCACCTTGTACTAAGTCTGGTACTTTGATTTACTGGAAAAGTGACATCTTCTAAAAGCTAACCTTTCTGGATCTCAGCGAAGAGTTTCTGTGGTACAGCAGCATATTTGATATATCCCCATAAAATATATCTCTGAGAAGGAGGAGACAAACATGGAAGTAGGGGAAATGTGAGGTGGAGAAAAGTAGGAAATAGCAATTTTTTGATTGAGTTTATCTGCTGGTTTGGGTCAGGTAAGTATGCTTTTTTCCCTTATGGACTGACATTATATACTGTGCAGTCTGCAGTGTTTAGCAGTCTTTTGCAGATGCAGAAGGTACTCACAGTGTGGATTCCCTCTTGCTTTGCTCTTACCAGAGTTTAAAATATATGACATTTTGGCTGACAACATTTGTTTTTAGATGGAGAACCACAACAAGTGTCATTCTGGTGTTCAGAGTAGGATTGTAAAATGACAAACAACTCCGAGGAAGGGAAAAGGTGTGGAAAGGATAAAAAGACAATGCAAAAAGCAGAAATACAAAAATGTGCAACACTCAGGAACCTTTTAACTTCCACCGTGCAGGGAACTGTTGAGGTTCTGGATCTGTATCACTTTTGGCAGTCAAACTCCCATAGAGCACTAACCATTCCCAAAGGGAATGAAAGGGCAGTGTACACCTCCTCTGCTGCCCTGTGGTCTGGACAGGAAGACTCTGCCCAGGAAAAAGCAGAGGGAGCTTTCCTCAAGGATAGTGAGAGTAGCACATACTTGGGTCTGTGATCAAATCTGACCCACCAACAGACGTGCAGACGGATGGGTTGGTTCAGGCTGCCGGGAGCTGTGGTTCCCTGCAGTGTTTCACTTCCCAGTCTTGCCCCTGGAGGCTCTCAGCATTCACCAGCCTTTCGTACTCTGCAGAAATGGACTCCCTTCCCCAGCTGCAAAACTGGGTCTTCCTCACCTCTTCAGGCCAGTATAGAGGAAGTGACATTCCCAAAACTTCTATGTTACCTGGTATTCATCCCTGTGGGACAAATTCCCCCCTGGGAAAGGCCTGCAGAGTGTCTGTGCAGCCCAAAGTTACTGCACCCAACAGATGAACAGTTCCCTCTGACTTGACCGCAGGACTGTGGTTGGAAGGAGACAAATTTCTCTGAGTCAAATGAAAAAGTACATGCTGATAAAGACCCTTACAAATACAGAAATTATGTAGGTAAGACAAGTAAAGAAAGCTTGAGACAAAAGAGAGGAATGCAAGGACATATTTTTTGAGGGGAAGAAAGTACTCTTAGAAGTACAGAACCAACTAAAGTTGGAGGAAGCTGGTTACAGGGGGAAGAAAAGCGTGTCCATTGGACAGAAAAAAGCTACACATGCAAAACTAGTGAGAAAAGGAAGCTGTGGTATCATGTATGGTATTGTCTTCTTCTGTGTGTATCAGTTTGAAATAATGTTTAACTTCGATGTTAGAGGTCACTTGGGCAGAGCCTGTGGCTGTCCCTGAGGAGGTCAGCTGGAGCCAGAGTGCCTTTGAGGAAGAGCTTCTTGGTCATAGTGCGGTTTAGCAGCTAAGGGAGTTTGGATGAGCTGTGACTCATCAAGGGGCATATGCTGCTTGGTGGGGGAAGGGGTGGAAGGGCTTCTACGGGAAATAGTGCTGGAAACATATTTCCAGAAATGATGAGAGTGCTTAAAAACATTGCAGCTGCCGTGCTCTGGTCCAAACCAGTTTCCCAATAGCTGCTGAATTAGAAGTTGGAGGGGTCTATAGCAATCACACACATCTCGTGCATCATCTCAGAGAGCAAGGCTCCAAGGGTTGAAGTTAAGAGTGCCCTAGGTGAAATAAAGAGAATGAGATATGAAAGTATTCCCAACTTCAAGTTTATTCCATGCAATGTGAGTTTGATAGGTAGAGTGTAGAGAGGAGAAAAATGTGGCCAAATTCAGAGCTCTTATTCTTGTGCAGAGGTTTATTTGAATCCAGGCTATTTGTATCCCATGCATGCATTTCATTCCCCATGAATGGCAATAAAAACTGCAATGACTGCTTAAGGGTGAGCAGTAACCTGAGCTCAAACTCAAGCTGACCTCTAATCTGACACAAAAAGCAGTGTTATCCCTTTGGGATTAGAAGTGTCTTTTTACTGGATTCTAGCACAGAATGGTCACAGTCAGTTGTTGATAATGATGTGCTCAAGGACACACTCCTTGAGCTAAGTGGAAGCAGCTATAAAACCTGTTTCAGTATAGCTCCTCAGGCTCCAGCACTAAAAGGTAGGAACATATTTGCACAAGCATTTTTTTTCTGCTATTTCCTCTTTGCTTTTCAGCTAGCTCAAACATTGTGGGGATGTCCAGGCCATCACAGATTTGGTGTTAGATTAGTCTCTCCTGTTTCCAGCCTGCTACTGTTCATAGCAAAGTGCTTACCCTGGGCTACTCTGAAAGCACTGAGATGCATCTGGGCTCTTTGTGAAGCCATTGCTTTGTTAAGGAGGTGAAGGAAGATAAACTGCAGTAACCATATTTCCAGATTCTGATAGTCATATTAAAACGTGTGACAAGGACAGTATGAATAGAAGTATGTAAAACTATAGGTAGGACTGAAACTCTGATCAACTTTGCAAAATATATGTTTAAAAAACTCTCCAGATCTAAACTATCTTTTGAAATCTTCTGTGTCTTTTATTTATGAGTGAGTTTGTAGAAAGGTACCCCCTTTTCATGTGTTTGCATTTACCAAAATAAAATCAATTATTGGAAATCAGTCTTTTAACCATGAGAATAGTGCAATGCTACCTTCTTTTCACAGATGGGAGAATTGAAGGAACAGAGCTGTGAAGTTATCCATTCAGAGCTGTAAAGGAGGCCAGTGATAAATCCAGGTGTAGAAGCCAAGCCTTCTAAATTGCAGTCTAATGTCATCAGCAAGCCAGTGTAATCAACAAGAAAATTTGCCTTCTGATGTTACAATGACGTATGCCCTAACAACACCTATGCATTAATTTATCCAAGGGGAACACATTTGAATGTGTTTATTTGCCTATGGTCTTGTACATATTATGAATTCTAATTCTGAATTTAATGTATAGTAGTTTTCTTTATAACTTTTTTTTTTCCACAACAATTTCTTCATAAGTTGTGTTTAAAACATACAGTTTAGAGTCCAACTTCAGAGTCTCCTTCGGGGTCCTGAGCACCTTACACTTCATCTTGCCTCTACAGAAGACAGTAGATTGTTACACAGCTCAGAAAAAAGAAATAGAGTTGTATATTGTTTTTAGCACTGGAAACAACTTTTAGAAATATTGCTGTAAATTTTTTGGAAGAGTCAAAAGCTCAGGTCTGACTCTGGTTTAGCTGCAGGGGAGGCTGTGGCAACCACCCCAGCCGCAGAGGAGCTGAGAATATGGAAGCCCTTTACAGAGCCTATCTCTGCCTGGTGCACCGAGCAGTGTCTGCCACTGCAAAGGTACATCTTGCATTCTGTCTCTCACAGTTGTGTCCTCCCACTCTGAGTCAGGAACATCTGCACAGTACTTGTCTCTGAGATCTAGTCTTTTGGGGTGGTGAGCACAAACAGTTGCATTAGCAGCTGGTTTTACTTGCAGTTGAGAGTTTGAAGCAGCCCAGCAGCTTTTTGCATTGGGTAGGGAGGGTTTCCTTCTGGCTGACATAGTAATGCTTTGGGCTTCCCAAAATAGGGCTAGTGTCCAGCACTGAAACACCATAGAAGCACTGTCTTAGTACTAGGTAGCTTCGTGGTTTATTAAGAGCAAGCATTAAATCATATTGGAAAACTATATTACTTCTACAACACACTCCTTACAGCCTCTTTACAGTTTCCAAATCTTTATTTTCCACAGCTGGCCTGCACACAGGTGATGAGCATGCTCAGAGAATATGTCTGGTTAGCAACAATCAAACCTATGAAGTATCTGCAGTTCATCCATGCTTCTCCCACCAGCAGGTGTCATTCTGGAAAAAGGAAAATATTGTAAATTCCGGAACTGGAGAATTTGGCTGTGACAAAGTAGAAGAAAAAAAAAAGTTTGCTTAAAATATAGCTTTTGAAGGCTACTTTACTCCAAACTAAAACCAAGAGAAAGCTGGCTGGTCTGCATTTTTAATAATCTTTGTTCAGTGTGTAATCTTGACCTAAAAATAGCAAAGGGCAGACAATTGGTAAGGCAAACCAAGGTCTACTTAAACCTGTCTTCTGCTTTTTACTGTTTTTTGTGACGTGTTTACCACTGCTTACTCACCGTTCCCCCTCCGTGACTACGAAATCAGCAATATTCGTCATCTTCCCACAAGAAACAAAGAATTAAGGTGTTGAATTCAGATCTCATTTACTTCGAGGTAAACTTGGAGTAATCTCATTGAAGCAACTGAAAGCAGCAATGTTTGGAATTCAGTCTGAAGCAACCAAAAGTAGTATTTAACTTTCTACTCCATAAATAAGCCTGAAGCAAAAAATAATCTCATAATAATTTTAATGTCTCCTATAATATTTATGGGTTTTTTTAAGTGTTCATCTGGGTATTAACTGCCTTAATCTCCCTTAATATGCAGAGACTGTTTTTGATGTTTCATGATCATGGTGAGAAAGCTGTGGCAGAGTTGTAAAGAACCAAGACCCTGCTGGTTCCTTTCTGAGGGCTCCTGGTCTAGTTTTTTGCTGTTAAAGTCAAACTTATTCTGAAATCCATGCAGGGGGTGCCTTGACCACCCTGTATGCTACTGGAAGTTTGTTCCAACCCATCACAGTTCTGATGATTATAAATATTTTCCTGTCTTTCTGTCTTTTACATTTATCCAGATCCCTTGTATCTCTATTGTCCTTTTACATTAAATAAGTTTCCCCCTACCATTTGCATCAGCATGTAGCTGAGAGGTTTGGGCCTGAGCATCCTAGTCTGAACAAACACAATTTACACAGTTTTCTTGCAGAAGCTTAGGTTTTCAAACCCCTGGCATCACTTTAAGTCAAATTGATCTACTTTAAACACAGGCAAGCAGAAGTGTGCACCCATCGTTGTTGCCTTGCATGCAACATTAATGCAGCAGCTTCCACACCCCTCTAGAAATACATCACCTGCTACATCTTAGCCCTGTATCTAACTTCCTTTTGGTAACTTCATCACAGTCATCTTCTATTTAACTAGTCCAGCCAGGTTTACCTTCTGCTCAGCCATTTCTAGAAGGACTACAGAGGACTGTGTGCTGCTGTGATATGATGGCCCGCCAAACTCTTCCTGGAATCAAGGGAAATTTGCTTGAGGGAAAACATGAAAACAAGTTCCAGGGCTTGGCTGCAAGGAGCACATTAAAGTGGGAATTGATTTTACGTTTTGAGAATTTTTATTTGCAACAAAGTGATGTAAAATAGTTGTACTGTTGGCAGCCATGCCTTTTCCAAGATGTTATTTAATTACAAAATGTAACAACCCTTTTCTTGTGAACAGTATTGAGCACTCAGTTGCTGAATGAGAAAAAATAGTATATAAACATAGAACTAAAAACTTCACTCTAAAATAGCTAAAAGCGGTATTCTTGGGTTTGCATGAAGCCTGTATTAATGTTGGCTGACTTTTTGAGTATTTAACTTTAAAAATGTTGTGGTATTCTAAAATTTGAAGTCAGAAAGTATAAAAGTGTTGTGAATATGACTAGTTCATGATGGCCTTTATAGGATCTAGATAACAAGTGATGATAATCTAAAGCAGATTTTTGTACAGTAAAGGATGAGATTTAGACAAAGTTATTTCTTCAAAGTTTTTACTATTTTTCCCCAGGTTTTTAATAAAGTGATATTATATAAAATTATGTTCAGTGTCTTTTGATTTTTAATTTTGGTGGTTTATTTTACTAGTTTTAGAAAAAACCTCATGTGCCTAAACATAGGCCTGTGCATCCATAGGGGTCCCATCTGGCCTCTCACTGCCAGTTCAAAGGTGTGGTATTTTGTCAAAGGTCAAAAGTTTCCTGTAGGTCCCACACTGTGCCAGCCCTGCACAAACATCTTGGGTACTCCAGGGTATTCTTGCAGGCATTAGGTACCTCCTTTCAGGCACCTGAATTTTGCCTTTAGAAAACTGCTGTAAAAGGTGATATGCCTCTGCAAATGCTCAACAAAATTGAAGGTATCACGACTGGGAAGGTAATTCCATCTAAAGTGTTTTATGTCAGGTTAACAAGGTATAGAGGCAGGAAAGTACTTGCATATCTGACAAGGACAGAGGTGCTGTATTCAATGGGATGCTATCAAGGGTCTGTTTTGAATTACAGTGGCTGAACTGAACCTGTGTGTTGTGTGCTGGGAGTTGCTCTTGTTGAGCAAATGCACCACAGAAGGTCCTGGCCAGGAGCCTGGGGCTTCTCATCAGCACTGCAGTGGTTTGGGGTTCAAAGCTCTTGGGAGTCTGGCTAAAGGAAAATCAATTCCCAGTTTTGGGCGTGATGCAGCAAACTAATTTTGCTGAAGAAAGTGGTAATTTCAGGTACCAAGACACTTGGATAGAGGGAATTAAAGAAATACTTCTTTAATTAAAAAAAATACTTCTTTAATTAAAGAAATTAAATTAAAGGATGCATTAATTACACATGCAATTAGAAACTTATGTTAATCAGGTCCAGTTTTGATGGTCTATTGAATACGAGGGAAGTTAAAAATCTTGACTATATACTAGTTAGTATAGTTATATATAAACTGCACAATGTGGGGTTGAGCATTTCTGAATTGTTATTTTATAACAAGAGCAATTTGTTGTATATAATACATAAAATTATATATTGTATATGTATAAAATATATAAATAATTTTAAATTAAAATTAAAGTTAATGGAAAGTAGTGAATTCTGGATAAAATTCACCACAGGCATTAATGAGGATTGTGTCGACAAGAGAACACTTTCCTGTGAACTTTTAAAAATCACTCACTAGCCTTATGATTGATGGGTATTTGGACTACTTTTGTAGAAGTTAAAAAATTGAAATTGTTACAAAAAGAGGTCATGATGGATAGTGACTTACAAAGCAATCGTAAAATCTGATTTAGTAATGTACAATATTAATTTTACCGTTTGTGTATGAAAGAGAGAACTGTTTCTATGAACTCTGTTTTTGGTTTTTTTTTTTAAGTATTTATCAATCTTTTTCAGGGTGGACTTCCAAGGCATGGCTGCAATGGTTGTTTGAAACAAGAAACAGATACCCTCTTGGTGTCATTCATCTCTGATCACTGCGAATCTGAGCTTGAATGAAGGTGGAAGAAAACTACAGAGAACTGGGAATGGTTTGTCTCTTAAGGGTATAATGGCATTTTTAAAGCTTTTACCAAGTATCAGGGTATGTGATAAAAATTTATGGATTGGGAATTAATGGAAAGACTGTGAAATGGAAAAGAATTCACATTATGGTAAGCCTTGGAGAGATACAACCTAAGCACCCTGAAATTTGTGACCAAGCCCACAGAATATCTTGAGGTGATGGAACTATCTCAGATGACTGATTTTTTTAAAATATAATTTGTCAGCCCCTGTAGCCTTCCCCACACAGACTGGGAAAATACATTCCTTTTATTAATATTAGTCCAGGGGACTGGAGAGTATTCTGGGCAGTGAAACATACTATGGAAATTACTACAGAATTAAGATTTTCAAAAAAAAGGCAGTGCTAATTTGTACCTGGGAGTTGGTATCTGTTTTAAAAAATGCTGTTCTAAAGATCATTTTTTTACCTTTTTATACGTATTAAATAACACATCTATAGGATGTAACATAAAATGTATAATTAAAACAGTGACCGTAAGTATAGAACTGTATAAATACTACCTAAATCATATGTGTAAACATTAAATAAACTGTTTCATTTCTAGAGGTTACAGAAAACATTTTAAAATTTTATACAGTCTTCCCACCTCCCCCCTCCACTATTTTTGAATGCAATTGCCGTTTTAGAGCTAATCCATGTATTAGTTTTTTAATATTAGCAGTTGAGTTAAATTTTACTGAGGAACAATTTAGTTTGGGGAAAGCGTTGAATCTGTGGTTTGTGTTGTTTGAACAAGAAGTCCCTGAGTATTTGTCCCAAATACCAATAATTTTCCTGCACTGGCAGCTGTGTGTTTGTGGTCACCCGATGGCAAAGACCATGTGCAGTGGCAGTGCCTCTCACAGGGAATACCAGGAGGGACACTGGAAGTGATCTGTGCACACAGAATTCGCTCTTCTTGGTGGAGGTGTCGTGTAGGCAGCACTTGAATGACATTTTATATTTCTGGATAAGGTGAAGGGAAGAGATAGAAACCATTTGAAAGCCATTGCTTATGTTCCCTGGAATGGGCTGGAAAGAAC
Organism: Rhipidura dahli; assembly: GCA_013399225.1. Taxonomy (NCBI): domain Eukaryota; kingdom Metazoa; phylum Chordata; class Aves; order Passeriformes; family Rhipiduridae; genus Rhipidura; species Rhipidura dahli. Next base: position 298,706 of record VXAC01002934.1, on the reverse strand, counting down.
AGCCCTTCTGAGACACATCTTTACACTGAACATAGGCAGAGCTGTGTCATCAGTAATTCTGAAAACATGTTTACAATGATTGGGTAAAATATTTAGTCACCCTTTAAATATGTTAGCTCATACACACATTTTAGATGTCTACTGCACTTAACATTTCCAATAACTGGTTTCATTAAGGTTTTTAGTGATACAAATTAATAACAAAAGGCAGTTAATACAGAGTGGAGTTATAAGACCAAAATACATGTGGTTTAAATTTAAAGAGTTAAATGTTAGCATTTCCCTATAGGGAAAGGTTATTTGGGCAGTGGTATACTGACATTACCACCACCCACGGAGAAGGGGACCTGTTGATCATATTGGTTTAGCAGAAATTCAGAAAAGGAAAACTGTAGGTCTAGAGGGTTTGCTTGGTGTAAGTGAATCACACAGGAAAAATGCTGATACCCAGAGTTGTCGTAGTGACTTTCTTTGATGGTTAGAAAGAGAAATAAGCACAGGATATTTTTGTCAAGTTAGAGGGTTTAGATTGCTTGCTAGGTAAAATTGGTCTTAGTTATTAATATAGTGGAAAGTTAAATGATGATCATGGAAATATGATAATAAATGCTGTTGTAAATCAGACAGAAATTATTTTCTGTGTCCATTTAAAACATTCCAATGTGTTAACAATTGGGCTGAAGGGCTGCTAAGGACATTAATGTGGAAAATAAAGGAAAGCTTCCATCAAGAAGGTGTTTCTGGACACTGCCATGCTTTTTCTGGCAAATCATATCTGATAAGATACAGGTAAGCAAGCAGCATTCATTTAGCAGAAAACAGTGCTACCTGTGTGTCTGGATTTCTGTTTGAAGAAACCTTTATAATTATCTTATTGGACCTAGCTAGAGACAAATCTATTAATGAAAAAATTACTGATTTGCCACTATTAAATGTTTGTTTAATCTGATGCCTCTGTCTATGAACTTCTTCTATTATTCTTGGAAGAAAACACCATAAAATTGGATGGGTTTGAGTAGTTTCATACAGACATGGGACTGCACAGAAAAACCAGGTATCAGCGTCACCGCATGTAGGGAGATCTTGTCTCTGACCCTCAGTCAGTCAGCCTGAACACAGGCTGAGCTACCCTGGGCTGCCAGTCCTGTACACTGTGGCTTTTGAAACTTTTCGTGTGAGATATAGTTTCAACATGAAAAGTCAAAACACAGTGGTTTACAATCAGTTTTGCTTTGTTTGAAGCTAAAACTCAAAACAAAACTCCGGGAGTATAGAACTGTATGAAGCAAAACATAAGAAAGTTAACAGAAAAACTGCAAACTGAGCAAGCTAGTTTCACTCAGCTCTTGAAACAATCACTTTCTGCGAGTTCACTTTTCTGCACATGTGTGAGATGTCAAAAATGAGTTGGTTTCACAACCCCATGGCACAGATAAATGCCACATCTCTAAAGCTTAACCCTTTGTTTGAGCAAGGTCTCACTCTCATTCTCTGCCTTGGCTTATACTTTTGACATCTGCCAAGAGATGAAATTTTCTCAATTCTAGGTTAGTTGCATTGAATTTTTGCTCATCTGTAAAACAAAGAATTTCTGGTAACACTCAAATTCAGTCAGGTTTTCACAGTTGCATCCAGCACTGAGAACTCATTTCCCAAAACTTTATCAATGCTCTAAATGGCTCCTAGTCTCGAAAGGAGAGTAGGCACTTCACCACTTGGAGGTCATTCAAGGATTCATGTGCTTTAAGCTCAAAACTTGGTGTTTCAGGGATGCTGAACAACTGCTGCTCTTCCCAGTTGGTATGGGAGCTTCAGGAACTCATGCCCTTGGGAAGATCAGACCCCTCATCCCAAGGTGCTCTTATTCACAGTGGGGCAGTGAGCAGTCCTCTGCTCTATTTTCAGTTTTTGTAAAATTTTAGTGTAACTCAACAAACTGATGAACTGCACCGATACTGTCCTGGTTTCAGCTGGCTGGTACAGTGCTGTGTTTTGAATTTAGTATGAGAATGATGTTGATAACACACTGATGTTTTGGTTGTTGCTAAGTAGTGCTTACTCTCAGTCAAGGACCTTTCACTGTCTCATGCTCTGCCAGTGGGCATGCACACAAAGATCTGGAGGGAGCATGGCCAGGACAGGCATCCTGAAGTGGCCAAAGGGGTATTCCATACCACAGAATGTCATGCCCAGTATATAAACTGCTGGGGTTTTGCTGGGAGCTGCTATCAGTGCTTGGGGATGGGCTGAGCAGTGTGCAGTGTGTGGTGAGCAAATTTATTGAGCATCACTTGTTTCTGCTGGGTTTTATTTACACACCCCCTAGCTCCCCAATGTATTTTCATTACAATTATTATTATCTTAATATTTTCTTTTGTTTCAGTCCTTGCTCATCTCAACACAAGAGGTGTACTTTTTCTTCAAATTCACCTTCCCATCAGTGCAGGTGGGGAAGTGAGCAAGTGGCTGTGTGGTACTTGATTGCCATCTGGGGTTAAACCATGACAGAGACAGAGACACTTTCAACAGAGCATTCCTGAGTATGTATGAGTTCTGACAGGTCAGAACTCCTTTGTTTGCTGGGCAGCTGCTCCATATTCTTTCCCCCGAAATACTGAGGAACTGAACTCCTGAGCTTTCTAAATTATCACTGATGGAGAAGCAAGACCTCAGTAGCAGTGGGGCAAAGGGAGTCAGTTTTTAGATGTAGCTCTCACACTTTGGCAACTTAGTTGAGAAGATCTAGAGTGATACTCAGAAAAAAAAAAATCAAATAATCACTGATCTTGTGGGCATGTATTTTGGTTATTAATGTGTCAAATTTTCCTGGTGAACTGGTATCTAGAAAAGTGCAAGGGGAATGGCTGAGAACCAAGTTTTAAAGGTGTCTTGAAATATAGCTCACAGACTTGAGCTACATAAGAGTAACTGTGAGTGGAATTTACAATAGAATGGCTCAGCTTTGCACAAGAGTGAATTTTATATGGTATGATCATATGTTACCAAGAAAAACCCCAAAACATTGGACTGTTGGTGGAACTCAAATATTATGTGAGTCTGAATCTCACTTCGTGTTTTAAACCATAAGAGTTTAGATCTGAGTCATCGTAACCTGTAAGCAGGAGATAGATATAGATATATATATATATAGGTGTGCATATATAGCATGCAGGATATAAACAAGTCTTCTGTCTTGGGGTTGTTTTCCCCTCAAATTGCGGATTTGGTTCTCTGTTACTGTAAATCATTATAGCCTCAATCAAAAGTCAGAAGTCAGCTGAGTTGCTTCCAAAATTCGAAAACAAACCTGGACTAGAAATCTTTACAGGTTACTACTTTCTTCTCTGTTTCACCCCTCTAATTTTCCGAGCCCTCGGGCCCATCAGACCATGTTATGCTTTTCTTACACCCCTGCTTCTCCACGGTGCTTCCTGCGTGGAGCTGCTGTTGGAATTTGCCCAACCTCTAATTTGTCCTCTCAGAGCACTCTGATCTTGCATTAGAGGCAGAAGCATTGTTGGCACTGCTAAAAGAGCATCTTTAAACCAAGATCTTTATTTGACAAACTCCTGTAGTTAGAGCAAGAGCTGGAGAAGAGGGCACACAGCTAGGGCTAGCAGCCCAAGAGACACATGTGGGGAAAAGTTATTTTTCTTCCTTTTTTCCTTTTAACTCATCACTTAACTTTAAACATGCATCTAGCCAAGCTATGCAGAGAGTGACTTGCTGAACAGAGGACTGTAAGGTAGGATTAGAGACTCTGTTTAAGACAAAATCTGCTTCAGCCTAGAGAACAATCCCACCACAAAATAAAATTAACTTTAAAAATAATGAGATTTTCCACTGTTAACTTAATAGCAGCAAACCACATGTTCTAAACAATGTTCTTTTTTTTTTTTTTTTTTTAAAATAAGGACTCATTTTCAGGAACAAACCCCGGACTATTAGCCCTGCCATTTTTCCACTGCTGGAGGAAAACGTGGACTCTTGCTGAGCTGTATGGTAAATATCTTGGATATATCTGAATCTACCACCAGTAAAAAGGCCTCTGAAATGCTAGCATGGAGGAACCAGTTTAAGGTAGAGGAAATGGAAAAAAATGGGAAAAAGAAGAAACATCTCTTTGGATCTTTAGTTCTGTTATTTTTTAGATTATATTTCTTCTGGGCTCCCAAAATCTTCAGTAACAAACAAGTTTTCTTTTAAAAAGTATTAAGTTATCAAAGCATTTGCCAGGTCCTACTACTAAATCCTAGCAGTCAGCAATGTTTAAGTTCAGCCATATCTTTTTGCTGAGTAAGTCATGCTAAAACTTGAAGTTTTCCCCTCAAAATGGTCTTTCCAAATGAGATTGATATTGTGAGAAAAAAAAGAAAAAAGAGAAGAACGCCTTCATCGTGAGGAATTATGGAATTAATTTTCTTTATATACTCTGTTTGCACAAGACATTTTTGTTAACTCTTAATAAAAATACCATTCAGCTGCTACTTTCATTGTTTTTATCCTGGGACCAATACAACATTGTCATTATTGGATATAAAGTGCTGTAAAAACAAATCTAATTTGTTAAGTTTATTTTGATAAGAAATAAATATAAAGGTAGTGCATAGTTTGTACAGTGCTGCTATCATAGGACTCCTGGGTATAATTTATATAAAGAAAATAAAAAAGCATACATAACTTTCTAGTTGATTTCCTTTAACAGGGCTAATTGAAAACAGTTTCTGTTATTTAAAAGTAATTTATTTTAAATATACTTTTTAAAACAAAGTTCTTATTGATATCCATTTTAAGTATATTATCTCAGTGTGGGATACAAGTAAAAGGTCAAATCTTGTAGGAGTATTTTCTGTATGACTCAGTTCTGATCATAGATAAACTTATCGGAGAAACCAAATTAGTTAACCTTTTCACTACCAAAAGCTCATTTTAACAGGCTACGATGGTTTCTTTCACAACTACAGGTCTTCAAAGCTCGTACTTCTGTTCTGAAACATGAAAAACACAGTGCTACTTTCTCTTTTTTCGCCCTGATAAAAGGCAAAGGTTCATGATTTTAACATGAAATTAGACTTGTTGAGGTTCAGTATGTAGGCACAGTAAGCAATATACTATTAATTTTTAGTCAGGAGCTGCTGTGCATAGGGGTACAGAAACAGATGCATTTTTTTTACTTTGATTATGTCTGTAATTTATGGACATTGTTGAATGATATATTTTTTCTTGCCCAGTAGCATAATCCATATGTATGGATGTGATTACTGGAGCACTGAAAGACAAAATGGCTGTAGGTGGCATATCTGTAGAAAGCAGCCTCTTTCCATATGGCTTGATAGGTTGTCCAATTCCTGCCCGGTTAACTGGCTTGCGACGTTTCTCAGAAGTCCCTTCAACTCCGCTTCCTCCTTTGTTTCCATCTCAACGACTTGGGTTGTTTCAATACCCTCAGCCTAACTCAACAATGCCAGAAACTGCCCTTCTTTCCTAAAGCCGAATCCACAGTGATTAACAGGCTTTAATGGACTTCAGATCTGGGACCACACTCATGTCTGGGAAAAACTCTCTCAGACGCTAATGTGCCAAAGCCCTCTTCATGGCATTTGGCAATCTCACCTCTTATCAGTGCAATTTAATGTGGGGGACAGTTTGACTCATGTAGAGTTTTGCCTGTGAACTCATTCCTACCACCTTTACTTATTTTGCATAGTATTGACACTCACTGACTTGAGTGAAAAAGTTGTGCTGAAAGGGATTAAAAATGGTCTCTCTCCTAATGGCTCCCAGAGAGCTCCATTTCAGGCAGTATCTGGAGGAGAGCTCTTGAGACACAGACAATAATAATATTTCTAATGTTCAGTGAAGTAAACTCATTAAAAATATCTAAGAGTGAAGATATCTAGAAATCTCGTTTTGAAGGTCAAAGCACGTAGCCTGTTAGCTGAGCTGTAGGAGTATACTGGTTCTGCACAGAAAGAAATAAAAAAAAAAAAACCAGTCTGTAAGGCTTGTCCCAAGTTGAACTCTAATGGGCTTGGGGTGGAAATTTTGTCAGCCCCGGTCATATGCAGTAAAACATTTGTCTCATGCTGGTAGTGGCAATGAACATTTTTTTTTCTTCCATAATTTACAAAATATGAGCAAGTAGGTAGTTAAAACATTTCAATTCTTCCATGAATGGAATAATTGTACATGGTGTTTTCTAAACAGAGAAATAACTGGCACTTGGGGAATTACTTTGTCACTCTCACAAAATGTAATTTCATCCAAATGGGAAAAATAATGCAATTATCTGGGCAGATAATGCAGCACACTTGGCATACATGGGCAGTGAAGATAGTATTTTATTTCATGAACAAGAGATGAGTGCTTCGGAAAACTTGCTGGATTGCTTTTAATTATTAAAAGAGCAAATTCATGGTTTCTTTGTGGACTAGTCATACTGTATAGTATTTTCTTTTTTGTTCTATTTAAATTTAGATGGGTTATTCATACTTCCTGGCAGTGGTTATAAGAGGAGGATGGCTGAGAATTTAGTAGGTGAGTTAATCTCATTTTTACTGTGTCTCAAGAGCCACCCACTTTCCCTTCATATGACTCGACACCAGAAAGTTCTTACAAGTTTAGGAGAGTGAGGTCGAAGTTTTGACCTTCTTCTTTTCTGCCCTGTTTTTGTTGCTCCTCTTTATTCATCTGCACATTTCTCGTTTTCCAGCCCCTCTCACGAGCCCAACACTCGGCTCATCCCCACGTGCCTTCTCCCTGCAGGTGCTGGGTGGGATTGCCCAGGGGGCATTTGGGGTCAGGGAGTCAGTAGAGAGTGATTAGCTGGCTGCTGACTCAAAGGGTTGAAGCCCTGAGTTCCCCAGCAAAACCACATCTGTAGATCCGTGCCCTGAAAATGAGCATGCTCCTGATGTCCATAAGGAATCACTTGAACATCAGGGCTGCTGAGACTGGGTGGATTTGTGTAACAGGTGAGCACCATGAGGTGTTGAAGCCATTCTCCCTATTGAAGTGTTGTAGCTTCTTCCCCCTACAGTGGGTGTCAGGGGACATCATAACCTGGAGATTTGTACCACAGCCACACTTTCAGCCTGAGTTCTTGTAGAGGTTGTGTATGGGTCTCCTCTTTTCTATTTGGCCAACTATTTTCATGTGGCTTTTAGAAATGCTGGTAACTTTGAGATCTTTATCTCATTTAGCTTCTCTGGCCAAGGAGCTTAGCAGCTTTTCAAAGGGAAAAGACACAGATGTGCACTTGTGCCTTCAAAACAGGGCTGAGTTATGGACAGCAGAGAAATCTTTTTGGCATTCTGGCACTAGTGGTTGCACTAGCCCTTGGTGAGGATTTTCAGTGGGAAATTTGATCTAGGTGTGGTGTCTCTAGATGTTTCACTTTCTGACTTTCACTGAAAGATGATTGAAACAGGCCTGGAGTGTGCTACCAGTCTCATTATCTGAGATAATGGGAATAAGGGAGGTTGCAAATGGCTCAATGCATCTTGTAACAGATACATTAAAACATTGTCCTGATGTCAGAGAAGCACACAAACCCTATGATAAATCTTCCTGGTGCACCTCACAGCTTCTGAATCTTGCTATATACTCTGCAATGCTTCTACTCCTCAAATAACCCTCATTGTCCTGAGCCTTTTAAATAAAGAACTGCCAAAACATGACACTATTTAGCAATGGGCTGGAGAGACCCTTCCTCTCCCCGTTGCCACTCTGGGTTGTGGGTGTTTGACATGCCCAGGCTCTCTCTGATCATGAAGTGACAGCACAACCCTGTGCTGTGCCAAGCAGCTGAGCTCATGCTCCTTTTTCTGCTGTAAGCCTACGATGAGCATAGCAGCAAGACAGTTGTGCTTGGCAAAAGAGTTTCCAGGTTTTAGCAGTGAAATATGCAGAACTTTAAAGCCCAGAAATGACAGTTTTGAGCTAGAGAAAGGTTATCTTGTTTTTCCCCCAAATATGTCTGTTGGTCTTGGGAAAGATATGGCCTCTTTCCAAACCTCACCACACTTACAGCCCTAGACTGTCTTGGCTGCAACAACAATAAAAACTACCTTCAACTTTATATTTTCTTTTCCATTTCAAGCCCTCTAAATTACATGTTGACGTTCTCACTGCTAGCTGAAGAGCAGCATATCTCACAATGTTGCTGTCTTCATGTGGGACACGTGGCATGATGTTGAGGAATATGCCCAGAGCAGTGTGTTGTGGACTTCACCTGCAGCCAGGTACAAAGAGTGAAAGTTGCAGCAGCTGCTGAAGGACAGGTTCATAAAGGAGTTGAACACTTAGAATCGAAAAGGGGGAGCTGTGAGTGTTTTGAAGTATCAGGGTTTAGGGATTTCTCTTGGCTTCAGCTTCAGGGAAAGCTGGACCATCTTTCACTGACAAAATCAGCCTTTTTGACTGAAGTGATAAATGATTGATTGTTTTTGCTTCCCTGCTTCCCAGTGCCTCACACTCCTGAGTATGGATACCTCTTATTAATCATCATGGACCCGAAACCTTTCCACAATTACTGTGGTTGCAGTTCTACAAGTAGGAAGTAATAGTGAGATACAATCACTAAGCGTGGTCCTGGTCTGTCTGTGGGCTTCTCTGAAGGCTGACTGGACACAGTGACCCACCATGGCTAATTTTTCCCTGCAATATATTGTCTCTAAGAAAGCTGAAGCCATACAATTCCCCTTTTGCTCTCCCACTACATTTTTATTTTCTGAGGAGGGAAAAAAAATTTTAAAAAATCAGCTTTTTTTTTTTTTTTCCAGCTGGGGCAACATATATGCTTCTAATGTGCTCTTTGACTCATTACCCAGCTGCAGAAAGTGCTCCAGTCTGCAAGGACAGGAGATGTGTTTGTGTCTGGTCATCTCTGGAATGCGTAGCCGCCGAGTGAAAGGCTGGGAAACTCTTGTGGAGGGCTGTGCCAGTGATGACCTGCCAGCACTGCCAGCCTGGCCTCCGATGGTAGAGAGGGATCACGGGCGCCTCTGCAGCCCTGAGGGTCCCCAGAATGCTGGGAGTGTGAAAGCTGGAAGGATGCCCCATACCAGGATCTCCTGGTGTTTGCTTGAGTCCCTTAGGGCCTTACAGCTCGCACTCAGCAGTTTGTAGGATTGGGCTTCTGCTGCTGGAGAGAAAAAAAATCCTCATTTGTGCAGGATTTCTGTATATGCAAAAGGCCTGCTAAAAAACTGATGGAATTAAAATGATCACACATGTCCTTCAGCTTAGGAAAAGAGAACTCTAAGTGAGAGCATGTGTGCTCTGACTGGGGCTGAGAAAATGTCAGTCTGATGTGCTTGGGAAGTTGATATTGATACAAACAGGGAGGCTCCCTGCTGCCCACAGATTTCCCACATAAAAGTCCTACTGGTAGCCGTGGGAACTCAGCAGCAGCCACGCTGTGGCTAAAGTCACCACTCTAAAAATGTAGTGAAATTAGTGTTCATAAAAGTGAAAAACATGCCACAAGAATGAAGATGTTCTGATTCACAGCCATGAAAATTACATGAGTTCTGGCATTTAAAAAAAAAAAAAAAAAAGGCAGCTAAATTTCACAGTTACTCTGGCTTCAGAAGAGGATTGCTGGTGAATTTTTAAGAAGTTCCTTTGAGAAAAAAATCTTGGCTATCCTCAAGTCAATTTGTTGCACCAAAACATGCCTGCCTCTCCCAAGTGGTGCCCACGATGTGACGCTGGTCCTTCTTGCCAGCCCTGTGGAAAGGGCCGATCCTGTGCTGCACAGTGGCCCCTAGTGAAACTGAGTAGTTTGTTCCACAGTCTGTGAAATAATTTCCAGCAGCTGGTTTGTTACTAATTTCAGTTCTGCCTTCCGATCTGACCCTCATCTCACTCAAAGTATGCCACTTGCTATGTATATTTTTAAGACAAATAAAAAAGCCTCATGGGAGGGTATGGTGGACCAACAGACTTGTCCCAGCGTAAACTGAGCATGAACCTGGGACCCAGAGGCAAAGGTAATGCTGGGAATAATGCAACTTAACAATGTCATTTAGCATCATTTTCAGTTTGAATTTTCCTTTTTTAATTTTTTTTTCTGCCATGGGTGCCATAAGGAGAGGAGACAGGTATGCTGGCTGCCACTCTTTGCTAACTAGAATTTGGATTTTTGTGTTGCAACTCATTATAAAGACTCACCCTCAAACAGGTACTCTTGTCCCTTGCAGCTTTTATTTTCTTGCAGCACAAGGAACTGAAACATCAAATCTGTTTTTTTCCTGTGCCCTATTGAGCCTGTTTTCCTTGATTTTCTAGGAGAGATGCTACAAAGTGACAAGCATCACTCTCTTTGCCACCATGCTGTCTTGCAGAGCAGCAACAGGAAAAGCTGCCTTGGGAAGGAGATGGCAGCTGGCTATTGTGCTCACTGGGCAGACACCACCTTCCCATCCCCACCCCCATGCCAGCAACAGCTTATGACAGCAGCAATCTTAAAAATAAAACAGGAAATGATTTCAATAGGGGATGTGGCGGCTGACAGAGAAAAGTGGGGTAGGTCTGAAGTGCTGTTGTTCTTTCATGTGAGCCCCGGGGCCCGGCAGAAAGGTTGCAGAGGAACAAATGTTTGTGCAGCCTTTCATGTGGCAAAGGGACCTGTGCTTGCTGTTGTTGTTGCTGCTGCTGAGACCCACTGTGGTGGCTGTCCTCGTGGCCTGGGTCCGAGCACTGCCGGTGGCAGTGCGGCAGCTGGAGCTGTGTGCTCCTGAGGGGCTGCTGGCTGGCACACACTCGCCAAGTGTGTAGGCTTTTCCCAGTGCTCTGGCCTGAGTTTGGGCCACAGTGATGATCCCTGGAGTTCAACATCTGAACTAGTTCCTTGCACTACCTGCAGCTGGGATAGCTCTGCTCTGGGCAGTAAATAATTCACTTGCCCTCCACATTCCATGACGAGATGCTGCTTTGGTCTGATGCCTGAAGGAAACACGTTCCTTTCCTACTTAATCTGAGAAGAAGCTTTAGCATTTGACTGAATTATTGAAGGGGAAGGCTTCAAATGCCCTAGCCCTACATGGTAAGAGCTCCTCATCTTCCTTGTTTTCTCCTGGAGGATGAGCTGAAAGAAAGAAGAGGTCTGGGTGAGTTCTGCTTCAGGAATGCTGAGCAGTCAGAGCCTCTCAAGCTAAAAGATGCTTCTTGGGCCTCAGAAAGCTGGGTTTGTTCTTGGAGATAATGTCATGGGCTTTGAAATGAAATTCTGGTCTGCTTCCACCAGCTTTGTATTTATAGTGAACATTTATTTCTCTCACCAGCTAAGTGTTTTTTTCCTGTAGCATTCAAATGCTTGGAATAGAGGTCCAAATCCCTTTCTGCCTTCAAACACAAACATACCATATCTGGGTCAGGAAGTCCCTGACCTCCAAGTCCCTGGAGGTTGATAGAGTATAGAATGGTAGTTTTACTATAGGCTTGGCCTAGTCCTGTACTCTTCCCCATTGTCAGCTTTAGAGATGGGATATTGGGCTAGAGGGACCTTTGGTCTGACCTCCTATGGACGTTTTTATGGTCTTTTGTCTTTATCTGATGCCTCTGGGGGCTAATAAAGATTTTGCAAATATAAAGAAGTCATTGTGATCTAAGAAGAAGTTGTGAGCATAGGAGGGCTCTCCCAGCCCGGTGCTCCCTGGGAGCAAAGGTCTGATAAGAGAAGTGGGTGTCTGGCAAGCACTGATGGAACAACTTCCAAAGTCTATCAGTTGCTAGATAGATGGTCCTCAGTGGGTAATGAAAATAACTGTTTCTGGACACTTCTTAACACACAGCTTAAGATTTGATAATTTCATACAATATGTAATTTATCATTTGGTTTTCTTCTGGCATCGACCCACAGCCTCATTGGAAACAGCAGATCTACCTCTCTCCTTTGGCTTCTTCATTGGTTTCTTCAAGGGATAAAGAGGTCCCCAAAAGGGACCTGTGCCCCCTTTGCCAAGCCCTGGAGGCCTGCAGAGCAGTGTGGGTACCAGTGCTTGTTGTTCTCTGTTATCTAAGTGGAGCAATGCGAGCATCACAAAGCTGTGCAGGGTGTTAGGCTCGCTGAGACCCGTATTGGGCCCCAATACCTAACCTGTGCCTGCCTCTCTCTGGGGGCAGCACAGCTGCTTTGCCATATGAAGGGACAGGAAAGAAGAAATGAATATTCTGATGTGAAAAAATAAAAAGAAGTCAGAGAAGGATTTTGAAAAATCCTGTTCATTTTTCCATCTTCCCTCGCTCTTCCAAGCCTAGAAAAATCCCTTTCAGTATGACATTAAGCCTGTAAGAAGTCCTATTCTCTTTTTAGTGAGATATTTCAGAAGAGTTTAGAGCTATGCTTTCCCAATCCTGCACTGAAGCTGCTTAACCTTCACTTGCATCACTGTGATCCCTGTGTTCTGAGCTGGAGCTTCAGTATTGACACTTGTAAGGAAGGTGCTATTTTTAAAGTCAGCCCCCACATTCATGTTTTGTGCACTCCCCAAATAGTCCTGAAGACTCAGATCTCTGTGTGCCTGGCCCTGCCACCCCCTATTCCCACAAGAGCCACAGCCCAGCCTCTGTGGCCAGGGCACATCACCAGAATGGAAAATCCAGTAGAGCTCACCAGTTACCCTGGGAAGGAAAAAGAAGGTTTTCCTTGCACAGTTGTTGCTTTCCTGCATGTTGTGCAGTTTTAAAAACTCCACTATTTTAGTCAGAATGAACAAAGTGTATGGTCCTGCTTAAAAGCTAAGTGCCACATTACAACTTAAGAAGAGTCAACGGTTTGCTTGATGTTATTCAAGTGTCAGTGCAAAATACAGCCTGAAAAAACCTCACTTCACAGTGAAAAATGCTCTGTGCTCACAGGATCAGTTAAAATGGTTGGTAGGGATTGTGCTACGAGGCTGGAAAACACCCCAGAAGCCAACCCGTGACGACTCATGGAGAGTGTCAGACTTTTGTAGAAAGTTAAAAGTGTCTAAATATAAGTAAGCACTTTTAAAGCTGCTGCTGTCTGTTCATGCCTCTCACTTGCCTAATCTGTGGGGATCCTTGTTACTCATTCAGGGAGGGAGGCAAAGGGCACTGAAGTCAATAGAAAGATGCAGAGTGATTTCGGGCAGTTTTAGGTGAGGTCATGCACTTTGCACTCCCTGACTGCCAGTATCCTTGGGGCTTGCTGCCATCCAAGCCTTTGGTGGCCTCTACAGCTGCAGCACCAGTGTCTGAATTGCAGTGAGAAGATGCAGTTCTGCAGGTTCACGTTTCTGAGATGGTGGCCTGCCCCAGCCCCCTCACACTGCAAGCCAGGGGCATCTACAAACATGGCCAAGATCATCCCTCCTCCACTCATGGCAGATCAAGTAGACTGGGAAATGAAGGCTTTTGAACTTCTTTTGGTAACAAAAACTAAGAACTGCTTTTCTTACTCAGTACCTTCAGGTAAGAAGATTTGTGGAAGGATTAATAATAACCTTTACAAACACTGAAGTCACGAACACACGTGTGACTTTAGTGCAACGAGGGTCCACGAAAGGGATTTGGCTGAAAGGCAGCAAACATGCAGGCTCACCAAAAAAGCATGGATTTGACTGAACTTCAGGGCTGGGGAATAAAACCAACAAAACTACAAAGCTGCAGTTTTAGTGCCTGGTATTTTTTAACACAAATATGTCCACAAAATAGTCAGTGTCTGCAGTCATTTTCTGCGAAGATGGATACAGCAGCCAACCGAGTTACTCAGAGCCGAACACTGCACGTGGGCTGACCAGGCTCTCCCTGTGATGAGGGCAGCCCCATGGCTGAAAACCCCACCGAGGATGGGTGCGAGCAGCAGCAGCGCTCTGCCCGGGGGCTCCGGGATCGGTCCGCGCTGAGCGAGGCCGGGCGCTCTCCGGGGAGGCCGGGACAGCTGTGGAGCGCGCAGACAGACAGCCACCCACCCACCCACAATGTCTGCAATGCGCGCAGCTGCTGCCTGGCTGCCTCACAAAGGTGCCCCGCAGCAGCAGCAGCAGCAGCAGCAGCAGCAGCAGCAGCAGCAGCAGCACAAGCGCCGGCTGCCATGCCAGCGGCTGCGAGCCGTGCTCGGGCTATATTTTACAAGGGCGCTCGCTATGGAGCTGCAAGCACAGGCACGCTTTTATGGCATTCAGAGCATTTCGCTGGATGATTTGGTAGTACGCTACTGACCAGACAGCGCTTTTCCAGATTTAGATTGTAAGAGGAAAACAGCAAGTGGTAGGTTCAAGTGCGGGTCAGTGGATATGTTATACCAGAGCTCCTTCGCTGAGCACGAGAGTCACTCATGCTCCCCCAGGACCAATACCTTAAGCTGTGCTCAGTAGAGATGGCCTAAGGTGTTTGCTTTTATGATTGCCCTACCATTCACACTGAGAAAGTGCTGATATCACATTGTAAACATAATTTTTTAATATTGCAGAAACTTTTTGGTTGGTATTTGGGCTTAAAACCCAACTGTATGATATTGATTTCTTCCTGTTCTCTAGATGTATTAAGCAGCATTTCAGCAGGAGGCTTTCAGGAAGGAAAAGAAGGTCCAGAGGTGAGAGGATGTTCTGAATCTGCTGGTGGGCTTGTTTTCCAACAGGCAGTACCAGTGAGCACAGTTTGAAGGAGGAAAGTAAAGACAAGCTGTAACCCAGGCCATGAAAACCACATTTGGTGTTGATGGCCACATGATGGATACACATGGAAAAACAAATACTTCAGCACAATATCATTGGCATTCAGCATGAACAAGCAGTATTTAAATATCTTACCTGTAGCAAAACCCAAGTTTACAGACAATGTAAAGGAGCTTACTGACCTGACTCACATTCACCACCTGAAAGTTTGTTGGGAGAGTACATCCTGATATCTTACAGATTAAATTTTGTTTAGCTAAACTTTAGATCACCTTTTAAAGTCAATAACCCCTTTAAAGACAGACCCAGGGCTGCATGAGCCCCCTCTTCCTTCTCTCCCAGTGTCAATAGCAATTGCTGAAAGCACAGAGGTATGATATCACCGGAGAAAGCTGTGTACTGGTTTGTTGCCACAAGGAGTAAAGCACCCTTTCTCACTCTCACTGAACTGAACTGCTTCTGAAAGTGCAGCCTGGACCCTGCCCAGTGTTTGCAGAGTAGGATCTGGCCCATGTAGGAGTTAGTCATGAGTAACCTGCCCAGAGTTATGCTTCAGGTTGCTCACGGCTCTCCCACATCTTCTAACAGGGCAGTATTTTTTAATGTCAGTGTGCATCTTATCCCTGGATGTTGCAAGCAGTGGCTTTTGGGAAGGTGGTCCCTGTCCCTGGGCAGAAAGGACATGTGAGAGTTGGAGGGCAAAGGATGGGGAGAGTGTACATACCAGCAGGGGAATCGCCTGTCCCCAGCACAATGCCCTAACTTGTTTATCATTTCAAGTATTTATTATTGTCAGAGGGAGACTTGGAATAGTTGGAAAGGTGAGGTGTCGGCAGCTTCACAACTTGAAGTTCTGATGCATCCTTTGGGAAGGCTGGGTTCACTAGGGCAGCTATAAACACAATAAGACACACACACACACAGGAGCACTTTGAGGCTGATAAGACTTATTTTTCAGGATGGTGTCTTTTTCCCCTCACAGCAGCCAGCTCAAATTCCAATTTCCTGCCTTAGCTCTTACTCAGGCAAACCTCCTATGGACCTACTCCTATCTGTAACAGAACTGATAAAAACCTTCAGATCCTGACCCACAAGGTACAAAATAATTCTGAAATTTAAGATTCACAGATCTACACCCCTTTCATTTAACCTAGTTTCTGTATGACACAGACACGTCTGACTGTGTGACAGAGCAGTGCAAATAGGACAGATGCTGTTCATTGAGAAGACATTCATGTTGTGCCTGTGCTTGCAGCGTGTCCCACTGCATGGGACCCCTCCTCTCACCCTTGTTCTGAGGATTGGCTTCTGCTGAGGTGGGGGAGAAGGAGAATGGGAAACATTTAGAACTGTGTTTCTGGAATAAACTATGGGGTTTTTTTAGCTTTTGCCTCTGAATTTCACCTTTCTGCACAGGCAGTTTGTCAGATGGTATAACAGGTGCTGGTGCGGTGAGGACAGTGGGCACTCCACGTGCCTGCCTACTCCCTGCCAGCTGCCCTGCCTGCAGAGCTCTGCACTTTTGCCCAGCCCTGGGCAGGGTCTGGCCTCACAGAGGGGCTGCAGCCCCGTGCCATGTGAGAGCAGCCCTTGGCACTGGATGCTGCTGGCAGATGTGGAGACAAGCTCAGAGTGTGTAACCAGAGAACTCCCTACTGATTAGGAGGGCAGTGCTAATTATTCAAAGCAAAGCTGGCAAAGATTCAAACTCCCAAGCCTTTCCTAGGAAATGCCCTTTCCCTTTTCCCTTCCACATTATAATCCTCTGGCCTATCTGGTCAGACTTCAAGCCTGAACATGCCCTTGGCGGGCCGCTCCCAGCTGCAGCGTGCCAGGGGACATGGTGACCTGCTGTGGTCACCATGTGGGCTGCAGCCATAGGTCACATAGCAGGTTTTGTGCCTGTGTCTGTTCAGGAATTAAAAGAATCCTAAAAAGGTGAGAACAGAGGACAAGAACTAAGGCAATGGTACGTTGCTGATCTGTTTTCCTTGCTGTAATTGCTCAGGTTTTAGAGCAAAGCAGAAAGCTGTGCTTAGTAAGCTGTGCTAGCTTAATGTGCCCTGCAGTTAGTAAATGGTGACAAATACAAGCTGGGGCTGTACAGCTTTGCAGAAGGCCCCCCAAAGAACAGAAGGCAAAAGGCTGGCGCTGCTGGGAGCAGGTGTCACGGTTACTGCAGATGCAGCTGCAACTGCAAGTAGCCTTGTTTTGAATATGAAAACTTCAAGCTGGGAGGCACAAGGGCTGGCTAAAAGGGGGAAGGAAGAGGAGGAAGACCTGTGCTAGGCGTGCTCAAAGAAGTGGAGCCGAGTTAGCATTCTCCTGCCTGAGCATGGCTTGGTTATGTCAAGCAGCCAAGAGCATTGTCACCTTCCCTGCTCCAGTGCTTCAGATCGTGCATAAAAAACACTGCTATCCCTGGAAAAGATCAGAAGTATCACACTTCTGGGAGAGTCCAAGGAAAAATAACATGAAAAACCTCCCACTAAAAATGAATGCATTTGAACAAATACCTCCTGTCCAAACCCAACAGGTTGGTAGTCCATATTTTAGGCATACTCTGGTCTTCCCATGCCCGTTTGTTGCCCACAAATCAGTGACTCATGAATCTTTTCCTGTTTTTTCTCAAGAGCATGCTGTTTCATAAGTTCCCATATCTCAGCCTATCACAAGGAAATTCTTATTCTGTAAAAAGCCTTGAGAAATTGGATATTTTGGTCTGCTTGATAATTTAAAAATAATTGTTGAATTATTAAATACGGATTTAATCCCAAACTGGCAAAATTCCCAATTCTTTGCAGTTCTGACAAAAATGGACTTCTTTCTATAAGGACTTTGTTTTCTTTTTTTTTTTTGGTAAATTTTTTATCTTGTAATTAGAGAATTTGCAGCTTTCCTCACAATATACAGAACTTAGAGAAGTAGATCTCTTGTCTTTAAGAAGGTGAAATGTCTAAAAATGGCAAAATCTGTCCAAAAATATGTATCAGTGATAATTACTATCGCTGTTAAATATGTACAAGTAAATTAAATAATATATTTTACCCTCATTAATTAAACACTAGAAATACTCCAATTTAACTTAAATACTCTATTCCATTAATACATAATAAACATAAGCAATAAATAGTACATCTGTTGTTTACTACTGCTCCTATTACTATGAGTTTTATGTCTGGTTCTGCTTTTGGTACAAGGTCTGTTTTCGGTGAAAATTCTTAAAATGTCAAAACATGACTAAAATGCAGTAAACTGCAAGTAAAACAACTGCATTTGAAAGAATGCAAAAAGAGCTTTGGCAAATTGTTTTCTTTGCAGTGGTATCTTTGCTCTATATATTTACACAAATACACAGAAAGATATTCTATATTAATTACACAGGAAAATCTTACTCATCTCTGTAGAAAAACAGGATAGAGATTTCACATGTGGCTCAGTTCTAGGACGATGTGATATTAGTGTCTGTGCTGTTTTCAAGATGCAATTTATCTAACACTGGGAAAGGGTATGGTTTGGCTGACTAAACTCTGGAGTGATGCTGAATGATAAAAGTACTAAGGGGAATTTTTGGGGCGTCTAAAAGACAACGTAGGTGTAAAAAAACCCCAAAAAGTCTTTTTATGGTGGTTGTATAAAAAGCTTGCTGACATTTTATGACACGGACTAACCTCCTCCCATACCTTTAACCCCCCCTTGCCAAACACAACTGCTTTAAATCTGGGTGCAACCACGCTGACACAGAGTTGTTATTTTAGCACTTTGTCTCATCTCACCTCTCTTCATAGGAGTTGTACTCTCAGTGTTCCAAACTGGAGTGGTCTGTAGTGTCCATGGGCATGGCCAGGGAGAAGGGCAAGCAGACAAGTCTAACAGCTCAGATGGGATACAAACACTGAGCATCACAGGCCTTTGAAAGCTGAGGCAAACCCTATACTGGGCTCAAGTGCTGGGGAGGGAGAGATTTGCACACCCCACGCTGCCATGGGGTCTGCTGAAGGTAAGGGATGGCTCTGTGGCTTCAGGAACATGCTGAGCCAGGAAAAGACCTGCCATGGGCTTAATACTTGGAGGCATGGTGTGGAAATTAGAGTCAGTGGATTGGTGGAGATGCTCATGAGAGTGGTAGTGCCCCGGGACAGATTTACATGAGGAAAGGCACATTTGCATAATGGTAGTGGGTGGCTCTAGGTGTGGACAGATGGTCTTCTCCAGAATTTGGTCTTCCAGGCAGGCTGGCTCCTTTCCACAGTGAGACTGAGGTATGGTGACACTGCTGTTAGTGCAGAGGACTGAGCTAGCTCTCCGTCATAGGATTCCCAGAAGCCCCCCACCCTGTCCCATCTGCATCCTGGTGTCTCCAAGAAGCCAAGGGGGTACCCAACTTTCCTCCTGGGCTGCCCAGCCTGGCCCTTGCAGGGTCCTGCATCCTGGGGAAGCTCTGAGCAGGATTAATCCCAGCCAACCCATGGGCCTGTTGGTAGAGAGAAGGACATGTCCGTGGAGGAAGACTTGGATGTTCAAGGGACCTTTGAAATTATTCTTCACAAGGGCCTTTTGGTTTTGGTTCCAGAGGGAGCCTTATGTGAGCAGGGCTTGCTGCTCTTACCTTCCCAAAGCCACCCAGGTGGAAATGCCCACTTTGGCCTAAGCTGCCTTTTGCTAGAGATTTGCAGACAGATGGTGGCCAAAGGTCTCCATGGAGGTAAGTCACCCTAAGTCTGCTCCTTCTCCTGTAGTGTAGCCCCAGGTCTTTGGATATCAACTTTTTCTCATTCCTATCTACCACTGCTTCAGGGCCTTGGTTCTTTAGGAATGGAGAAATCTGTGTCCTGCTGAGTTATGGAGAAAAGGGGGATCTTGATTTCTGTGGTACGGGGTCTGGGCTTCCCTCTCTCTGATGCTGGACCTTCATTTCAGGCCACCAGAACAAACACATGATTGCTGCTGATATCGGTGGAGCCCCAGGTCTGTGCTGACAACTTTTCCAAAAAAGCTTTGCTGCCTTTTCTTGTAGTCCTAGAAGCTGGTTACACAGTAATCCTGGCTCTGAATATTTTGGGAAAATAGATTGGCTCCAGCAGGGTAAATAAAAGCTTGAAAAGTCAGATCCCACCAGATTCATAGAAAGCACCAAAAAAGAGTAAACTTATAGTTGAATCTTGGGATTTCTTTAGGAAGCAGATTTTAGGAGTTTGACAAACACCAACCTGCAGCTGGATGCAGTGGTCTTACTGGCTTTTCTCCTTAACATTAAAGTCTCATTGAACTGGGAAGGTTGCCTGCCAGGTGTGGGTGGCAGATATTGAAATATAAAGCTCTCACATATTGATTTTCAGTCTGTTGGTATTAAAAGCAAAACAATACTTTCATGTTCCCAGACACTGTATCAGAGCCCACAGTGGCTTGCAGGGTATTTCTGTGCATCGTGGCAGTGAAGACAATAGAACATCCTGTGAAGTAACAGACTTAGCAAAACACCAAAGAGAAAATTCTGAAAAACACACTTCTCTGTTCCCCTTTTTTAAACAGACTTTTTACTTAGAAACACAAATATACTGCATCTGAAATGGCTTTCTCTTGTGATTTGGCTTCTTTTTAGTCCTCAAACCATTTAAATTTCCACTCCCCTCCCTCAAACCCTGTTGAAGCTTGATGTGGGAGAGCATAGGCTTTTTTCCCTACTGCTTTCAGTCACTGTCTGACATGTTCTGAATGTGCCTTGATGTGTCCGCTGCTTTTAATATTGGTGGCTAGCAGAAAGCACTAGATTTGTTTCCTCCTACTGACACTCATGTTTTTTATTTCTGAAGCAACTTATTGCTGTGTTTTGCAGGGTGATTACATGGGAGAGCAATGTAAAAACCTCCATAGAGTCACTGCTTGTTGCTGACTTGGTCAATCAGTTTTACTATGGCATTACACACTCATAGGCTGGGGCATCTTGCATGTCAAGTGTTGTGTTGGTAGACCTTGATGCTTGCAAGCAAAAGTCTTGTTCTTGCAGTTGTGGCTTTGAAGGCAGTGGAAAATTTATTTATTCTCTTAAATCTGTTAGTGCCTGTCTCCAGTGTGCTTTGGGACACGGCATTATTGGAAGTGTAACCTCAGAAATGGGACTTGGTATTGAGGTGCTGCAGCCTGCATGAACAAAAAGGCATTTTTTGTCTTTTTCTTGGGAGGCATCATGCCTACACCAGGATGAGAAACACCTTTCTACCAATGTACACTTCCCCTGTGTTTTCAGACACATGCAACTTCCTTTGCTACTGCCTGGCCTAGGTGCATGTCCAGTCTTGCTATATTTATATATTTAAAGTTTATTGCATCTCTCCCAAAGCTGGCTGAATTCTGCTGGCGGGGGACATGCTTCCTTCAATGTCTACTGAGTTTATGGCTGCAGCACCAGCATTTTAATAGCTTTGGGAATGGATGATGGTCTCTGAAGAGAATGCTCTGCCAGCAGCTCAGGGGAGGTGCTGATCAGCCACATTGCCCACTTGTGCAGGCCTTTGCTGGGGTGTCAGTATCAAAACAGGAAA
Organism: Rhipidura dahli; assembly: GCA_013399225.1. Classification (NCBI taxonomy): domain Eukaryota; kingdom Metazoa; phylum Chordata; class Aves; order Passeriformes; family Rhipiduridae; genus Rhipidura; species Rhipidura dahli. The sequence goes on along the minus strand of VXAC01002934.1, from coordinate 277,519 downwards.
CGATGTGAGAAATGTTAATGAAACCTGACAACAACAGCTCAAAAGGTGTTTGATCCACCGTTTGAATGTACATAACTATTACAGGATGAGGAAACAGGAAATACGCTGAGGGGGAGGAGATAAGAACAGAGAGCTGTACAAAGAATAAAAATACTGAGCTTGAAAAATTCCAAGTCACCTTTTCTATGTCAGCTGGCATGCACGAGGCATTTGTCACAGCACCCAGCTCCTCATTTAGGCATTATGCACCTAAAACCCAAGGAGCCAGAAGACCCTTTAACAGTAATTTTTACCATGTCACCGAGTATGAGACCAAGTTAATGCCATGAAGAAAAACTCCAAATGAAAAGAAAAAACCAACCCAACCCTCAGACTTATTTACCAGCAAGGGTTTTAAAATTTTCAAAACCAAATCAAGTCTCTGTGGTTCCTGTTTCTTCTGAATCTGCATTTTCCTACAGCTTTGATTAAATAAAATACCACAGTGCTATTCCTGTTCACAAGGAGTATTTCATTATGACTTTTTTCTCTCCTCAGATCCCCTGCACACCACCCCACATTCTTCCATATGTAACTGAGTCAGGAAGAAAAAAAATGAAAGAGAGCACACACCCTCTTTTCTCTTGCTGTGTTTTATGGCAGTAGGTTGTCTTCTTTCTTCTTGTCGAGTTCCCTACTAACCCACTCCAAAGTGTTACTCAATGAAGTCTAGAGCTGTGTTAATTTGAAAAAAATGTTCTGGGTTGGGGGAAGAGCAAGGGAGAATTGCTTTGAATGTAAGGAGAGCAAATGCTTCCCTTTTGTCACCTTTTATTAACAGCACTCAAAGCATTTTGAAGACTTAAAGTCATGAGTCACAGTTTTTAGACAAAGGAATTGGGCTCCGGAGTTGATGCTTGATAATTAGTAAACTAATTGTGAAGTTCAGGTCTGCTGATTCTTAGCCTCTGGCCCAGATCCATTGAATGATACAATTTCCTGTTTCAATTACGCTGAAAGGAACCACTTTCTAATGTGCAGGACACCCACTAAGGTCCTTAAAATGCCCTTTGAACTTCTGAAAACAAGGACCAGTAGTTACAGCTCACACACTTCCTTCTAGTCCTGCACACACTGATGGGACTTTGTGTCTTCAGAGGAGAGGACAGCGAGGAGATGCCACTGTGTTATGACAGCAAGGAAAGAACGACTGTCCTGTGGACCAAGAACAAGAGCATCCGGGGTGTGGAAGCAAGGCAGGTTGCTAAGTGTTTTCTGGTTCTTGGGGGTCTCTTGTTTTTAGTCTTAAAAATGCCCCTCCCTTGAGGCCATGATGTCATTGCCTGGCATTCCATGAACTTCCTCCAAAGTTCTTTCATGTCCTTCTGTTAGAAAGGAATATAAATTTCTTCCTAAGTGAAGTGAAATACCACCTGTACATTGACCTGTCATGCTGGAGACAGTGTGGCTGGTGATGAGTCCCCTTTTCATCATCTCCCAAAGGCAGGAAAGATAATACAGAAAGCTATTATGAAACAGGCTTTTTATAGAAGATGATTTCTCTGTGACACAGTCTTCTTGTGTGTGATTAACTCTTCTTTGGGTAGTGGTAATGAAAACAAAGTAAATTTGTGGCTGATGTAATATCATGATGCCCTTTTTTAAGACTGACTGTAAGTGTTAAGAGCACTCCCACTAATCTTTCTTTTTAAAAAGCAAAACAGCTATATCCAGTTTGACTAGTGAGTCATCTTTTACCCTCCTGGTCCAGTTCATGGATTTCCGGCTTACTTCACAATTTCTATACTCCTCTGATCACTTGCTCACTATGAACCTGGGCAGAAAGTGTTTGTGGGTGCCTTGAGAAGGCACTGGGAGCTGAGAAATGTGCTTAACACTATGCATCCTTGTGGGCCCTTAGGGGGAAGCCCTGTTGGTTGGTTTAGGAAAATGTAAAAAGGTTGAGTGCAGGTGGGTTCCATGCCAGCAGAATGGAGGCAGTCACTGGTGCTGGGAGCAAGAGGAAAAGGTTGGTGTGGAGATGGTAACAAGAGGTGAGGTGTGGAGAGGGATGACACATGCAGGATACAGGATGAGGTAATTGTTTCCAGTTGTACTTGGTCCTCTTTTTTTATCTTGGTGCTTTCCCAGTACCAGTCTCTTATTTGGAACTTTTCCTCCTTTTCTTTTTTTTTTTTTTTTTTTTCAGATAGAAAACCACAGTGGAGGGCAGCAGTCTCAGGAGGAGTTGAAGACAGAGGAACTTACTACCTTGGATTAATGATTTATGAAACAAACGAGCCCAAACCCTACCAAAGCAAGCTGTGAAAAACTCCCAGGGTAAATTGGGTTTTTCTGAATGGGAGCAATAAAGAATATTTAGCTAGAGGGACCTTCTTTGAACACTTTCCTCTTTCTGTTCATCTATTCATTAGAAAATGAGAGTAGATGTAAATGAGCCCAGTGAGCACTGGTTGAGGTAAGGGCAGGACACAGATGAGCAATTGGCAGAGACAAGAGGAAAATGCTGGGGGAGCTGAACAACCTGCAAGGCTTTGAGCGACACACACAGAGTTTGTGAAGGTGCAGAATGCAATTTGTGCCCAGCCTATTGCCAGGGTTAGCTGAAGAGGTGGCAGTGGAACATAATTTTCAACCGTGTACAAGGCCTTGGGGAGTGTAAAAACCAGTCCCATGGCACAAATATGGAATATAAACCTCTGACTGGTGGAGAGCTTGGCCTTAACCATCTCCTTTCATGTCAAAAACCACATAGCAATGAACCCCTGGCTGTGCTGGCCTGGTGCAGACCATCAGAGAGAGCACATAGCTCTGGGCAGAAGAGACCCCAGTGTTGAGGCAGTCGTCCCCTGCCCTGCTTGCTGCTGCTGAGGCACAGAATGCAAAAAGAGTCAAGGTGCAGCATAAGCCAAGGAAAAATCCAATCCAAGTGTGACATTCCTCATGTCAGAGAACAGCAATGGATGCAGTCCTGTCAGAGGCTTCAGACTTGCAGATAGGCAGGAGGAAGCTGGTGGCACCTGGCAGTGTCTCCTCAGGTGCCAGTGCCCTCCACATGCTGCCAGTGCAACTTTTCTCCTTGGTTTCAGAGCCAGCACTGCCTGGACTGTGCTGTCTGGGGTGGCAGTGTGTCACCTTGCCGGGCTGGCTGGTGGCCTGGTGTGAGACGGCAGCTCTTTGTTCCTGTGCAGAAACACGTCACTGTGGTTAACCATGCTGACTCCTTTAGGTGCAAACAGCTCTGCCCGAGCTTGTATGTATTGATTTGCCCTGTGACATCAACAGGACAGCATGTAGGAGGAGAGATGTGCTGACTCCAGTCATTTAAACTTCTGACAAAATCCCACCTAAGGAAGGTCTGTGGGTACAGGAGTGAGAAGTTGCTAGAGGCAGGCATTGAAATGTGGCAATAAATGGCATCTTGACTGACAGCAAATGATGGTACTCAAGAAGTGCCCTGTTCTGTGTAGGGCATGGCTTGGGCTGGGGGCAAAATAAATGGGGAATAAAGAAGGAAATATTTTTGAGATGTTACTTCATGACCAGACATTTTCTAGAGCTCTGGGAGATGACTGTGCTGCCCCATGCCATGCTGAACAATGTGTTTTAACCAGAAGAGCCATAAAACTGCTGTGGCTTTAGACTCTGTAGACAAATGCAAGTGGTCCAAGACACTTCAGGTAACAGAGCTCCAACAGCCTCTGTGGTCCACAGTGACAGAAGACACCTGGCAATCAGAAGAAGTGGAGGCCTGGGATATGAAACCATCCTGGTGAAGCTCCAGACAGCCAGCAGACAAGAGGAGACGTGGCAGTGAAGCAGAGAATGCTCACTGTGGTCAAGGAGCTCCAAGAGGCTCTGCTCCAAGAGCTCAGTTAATGCTGCCAGAGGACACATGGAGATAGGAAAGGAAAGCACAGTGACAACACTCTGAAGGCCTTATGTCATACATCAGTGCAGAAATGCCACCAAGATGAGTAGTGGTGCTTTTCACACTTAGCAAAAATGTAAAAACTGATTTAGTAGAATTTTTTTATGTATGTCTTTCTCAGCAGTTTTATTAATCTTGCAAGAAACCCCCACAGAGGTAAGCACTCACACTATCTACTGCTAGAATAAAGGCACTTAAAGTTTTTGTTTTCAGACTTATGAAGTGCAAGTTTCATGCATAAGTAAATTGTGAAATACTCCGAAGATTTAGGAAATTTTAACAGGAACAAGCACTGTACATTTTGTCCATTTTTAGAAGAAAATATTTTTCCTGTTTTTCCTGGAATAAAGCTCTGCTTTATACTGATACAGCCATTTGATTGTTTTTGTATGATGTATAACTTTCATCTCTGAATCAGGAGTGCAGATGTCTGGGTAAAGTTGCTGAAAAGTCATTAATGTCTGTGTAAAAACCCATGGATTGGAAAAGTGAGCAACTGATTGATAGAATTTGTTGGACTAGTTTTGTGCCTACGACCCTGATGATATGTGGCATAAATTTATGCTGAAGACTAATGTTTCCTGCAAGACAGCTGCATTTTTTAATGCTTCTTGGAGACTCCCTGTTCAGCTTGCCTGACTGGGTCTGTGTCATGCCCTTCCCTGAAGCTGAATCTCCCAAATTAGGGACAAAACCTGGTCACGGAAGGTCAGTAATTTTCTGCTGAGCCAGGATGTAAAAACCAATCTGATGCATTCTGGTCTTCTCCTGACCACGTTTTCCTAAACCTGTTGTTTTCTCATGTTATTTAATAAATATGATGCTTTATATCCCTGTGCCAGTGCTCCTTGCAAAGGAGCACCCGCAGTCCATGGCTTGGTGCTGCGTAGGAGAGGTAACTGGCTCACCTATTCAGTGTTCCCTGATTCAGCTCCACAGAGGAACTCTAGGGAGATTAGCCCTCTGACTCTGATGTGCAAGTTAGGTTTGAAGTGTGGGAACAAACCTTCTGCTTCGTTGTGATGGATAGAGGAGGGGAGAGCTCAGTGCATCCGGACCCACCACAGCCTCCATCAGCCAGCCAGCACTCAGCTCTAGGGCCTGCAGGTGTCTGCCACAGGATATCTGTGCAATGTTAACTTCACGGTTTATTAGCTTGGGAATACGTTGTTCATCCTGATAAATTCTGGATTATCTGTGGTTTTATTTTTTACATTGGTGTATAACACCCTCCACAGCAATTCTGGAAGAAAAGCAGTGGTGAAATAGCACATGAAAATGTGGGAAACTCACTTTTTTTTTTGATGTGTACAGGAAATGGGTGAAGTCAGCATTGTACAAATAATGGGTGGATGGACTATATTTACCTCCATCTATGCTGCACTACTGAGCAGGGTGTTACCATGTGGGCAGAAGTGGTGAAGGGACTGGATCTTGTGAGGGAATGAAGCAAAGACTGCAGAAAACCGGGGGCTAGAGCCATGCTCTCCCCTGCTCTAGCACCAGAGCACCTTTTCATAGTCCAGGCAGCAGTGTGAGCAGCACCTGTTTCAGAGTTTAACCTCACGCCCTCTGCCCAGGGGGGAAGTGTGTGCACTGGAGTGTGTTGTTTTGCTGGGGATGAGGGTGGCTGTTGATGGTAGATGTGCTAAGTGTGATCACATTAGAGAGGGAAAGAGCCAAGATATGGGGTGTGTTCATGCAGGTGGAGGTGGTGTGAACAGTGATGGTGCCCAGACCCTGGGAGAGCCCTGACACAGCTGCAGGGAATTTCAGGATCTGTCACAGACAAACTTCATCCTCTCCCCTGCTGCACCCTCTGGAGATGCTGAGGCCACTTCTGGCCTGTGGGACAGCTCTCCTGGCTGCAGTGTGGTGCTACTCACATCACTGAACTCTCCCTGAAGGAAGCACAACTCTCTTAGGCCAAGGAGTGTCCAGCTAGTGTCCTTAAGTGGTCCAAGTCGCAGGATGTGGGACGGATCTGCATGAAAATTGGCAAATCCCACCAGAGCCTCCCTGCCTTGTCTGTGTGCAACCTCTCTCCTCACAAACTCTCAAAGTTTTACCTTCTTTTCCTAACAAAATGGTATAATAAAACAGCTCTGAGGAGTCACATGACTTAAAGTGCACTTATTTTTGAAGTTTTCTGCTTGTAATCAACATAGAATTTTGCTGTGTAACCATCTCCTACGAAAGAACGGCTGGGCATTTGGTTGTCATATGGCTGGGCTGTATAATTATAGAATATGTTATGGTTTGATGGATGAAGTCATTAAGAGCATAGTAATTAGTACCAGCCTGCTACTTTGAACTGCTGTGTGGTGTCACATATTTCTTGCAGCGAATTACATCTGTGCACACACACAGAATACAGCTTTCTAACCATCTGATGCCTCAGGCTTACATATTGTTACTCTGCATCCATCCAGAACATTTTTCATTCAGTTTCAAAAATATACACACAGCAAACCAGACAGCAGTCTGTAGCTTCCTACCTCCTAGAAACAGCACCTTTTTTTAAAAAAGGAAAACTCCTAAAGGAGAATTTAGAGGTTTGACGTGGCGTCTGTCGCGGGCTTGGCACAGGAAATGAAATCTTGCAGTGGAAAGGTGAAACTTCCTTGCTGCCATGTGCAGGACCTTGAGCCAGAAGTAATTCTGGTGTTGTGCCTTTTGACTTGGCAGGGTGTATGTGCAGTCCCTGAGGAAGTGTGAGTGGTGTGCAGCCTCTTACCCTTGAGCTGAGCAGCACACTGGGATTTCAGTGATGATCTACGTGGAAGTCCCGCGTGGATGACAAAGGTTTTCACTGGGAGAGCAGGATGCTTGTAGGAGTACAGAGAGGATGGGAAGAGCAGCCCTGCAGCAGGGAGAAGTCTGATGGCTCATCATGAGAGTTGCTCTCTGGTGGCCACATCTTCATCGTGTGAGGCATTTCACTGCAGCCTTCCCAGTCAGCATCCACTTCCTGCCCATTTTCCTCTCTAAGCCCCTGCAGCTGACCTGGGATGATCTCCACTGTGAGCAGATATGTTTCCCTCCCCTCCTCTACCCCACCACCAATGACCTTAAACAAGGTCACTCAAACATTTCACTCTGTTACAGAGGGCAGACATGTCCTTGCATGGGACTGCATCATCTTCCCCTCTAGAGGACCTCACTAGGTGTGAAAAATCAAAATGTGGCTATTTTCAGCTGCAAATGATAGCTCTGGTTTGTGGCATAGCATGTTGGTGCCTCCTGGGAATTATGGTGTGGTTAAAGACATACTGCTGAAGCTATGATGTCTCACTTTTCCATTAGGGTCAGACAACCCTGCCATGCCACAGATGCCAGGGTGCCTTGGCCTCTCCCTACATTAAAAAGTCACCTTACACCAGGGAAGAGGTGGCTTGAAATAGGTTAGCCCAACCCAGAGACAGTAATATTCAAAGTATACTGAATTTGAACTGGATTTGGACCAAACCCACTAAAATGCTTTGGGCTTAAGGATTTTATTTAAAATGAAAAGTTGAAATTTAGTCTGGGAAACAATCACTTTTAGGGGAAAAATAGAACTGAACAACCACAACCAAAAATTCCATTTCCTGCTGAAAAACTATCTGACAAGAATTGCACTTAATCCTGTAAATAAGAAGTCTTCTTTGCTGACAAAAAAGAGGACATATGAAAGAAAAAAAAGCTTGCACAAATACATTGGGGAGTATTGGGTATCTCATTGTTGCATCAATCTCAGATTTCCATTCTCTGACCCACCTTTGCAAGGGCCAGAGTTGCTGCCTGCTTTAGAATTTGTTACTATTGCTTGCATCATTTTTGGAGCTCATTTGTGGGGGTGGCAGGAGAAGAAATGGCCTTTGCAAAGTGACATTCATTTTGTCTGTCACCCCTTTTCTTGGTTTGATGAGCCATTTCTTCAGCTTTTTTATTCCTTCTAATGTGGTATTGCTCTGCAGACTGCGCTGAACTCGGCTGTGCACATAACAGTGCCCTGAAGTCTGATCTGCTCCGTGCTCATTTTGTTGTCATCTGCCAAACTCTGGTTGCTGGTTGCCACAGGAAGCTTGAGAAGGATAAATGACTTGCTTATACCCACTGTTCCCATGGATGCAAACAGGCATAGACAAAATGTTTCCCTTTATCATCCTTTTCACACCTCCTTGCCAAATGTGCTGGGATGTGAGATGAAGTCTGCCCACCTTGCTCTCCCCTCCAGCACCGCTGCTGAGTTGGAGAAGACCCTCTGTAGAGGCACCTGGCCAAGCTGAGTGGAAGGCAAATGAGGATTTTTGAAATGGCCTTTTTAATTCTGATTCAGTTCTGTGGCTTGGGGCATAAGGCAACATTCAGAGTCCATTTTGAGACACGGCTTGAGATGATAAAGAAGTGTCTTTACCCGAGAGACAGGCTTGTGCCAGTGGGACTCCATGCACAGCATGAGTGCTTTGGGGCAGTGCTCTCCTGTGAAGATGTGGGGTTCACCTTGATCAAATGTAAGGTCCCTGTGCCGTCAGTGGAAGGAAACTGGCTCTTCTGGATCAGTGTATCTCATCCTGCAATATCTTTCTAAGGTGGGATTTTGGTAGTATCACACTGCCTTGTCTTGAGAATAAAGTACTTTTTCCTTTGAAGCAGCTGACCTTTCCACTAGCAAATGACTGCTGTCATCCATCCCTGGAGTCCCTATCATCACCTGGCCGGCGGATTGGCATGCTGGAACTAATTAATTACAGTGCCTGATTTAAATAGAGCTAATCCACATAGTTCCACCTCGATGCAGGATAAGAAGTGACAAACTATTCCTCTTTTACAAAGAAACTGACCACGTCACCCATTCCAAATGTCCCTGTTTTGGTTTATGTGAGCATTTCCAAACCCCTGACAGGCATGAGGTGCTGAACACCAGGCAGCTGGTGGGGCTGTATGTGCAGTGAGCTGGAACCTTTCCCACACCCGTGTCCCAGTGGTGGGCACCAGAACAGTGAGCTGCTTTGGAGCCCCTGTATTAAGGATTAATTGGAAGAGCAAAGATTTTAATTTGCTTTTTGCAATACAGCTGATGCCCATGAAATTCTGTCCCAGCCTGTACATTACATCATACTGAAAGACAGAGGAGTTATACACAAGGTTTTCTCTTTATCTTCCTGGATCTTCTTTGGAGATAACTGGAATGACCTCATGAAGACTGTCAAGGAGTCAGGAGAGTGTGCATGGTTTTCTTGATCCAGAATCAATACCTTGGTCTACTCAACAGCCTTTCTCAAAGCAGAGCAGTGCCCAGGTTTGAGTGGTGTTTGTTCTCCTCTTCCATTCTGCATGCCATGGCAGGTGTGTCTGTGGATGGGTAGAGCAGGCCTGTGGCTGGCTGGGAAAAGGCAGAGCTGCCTCTGGGCTCACTCTGGCTTCTTTTGTGCTTGTCAGAGGACTCTGAGCCTGCATCTCTTTCCCACACCTGAGCCCCCAAAGGGACCCTCTTCACAGAGCTTCTGGCCATACACACCTCTCTGCCGAATCTGTTATCAGACACAACTTTACAGTTGTGATTTACACAGTTTGTGGCTTAAACCATATGGTCATTCTTTTATGTAGTCTTTCTGCTTGCTTATTTTTCGTTTTCCCACACCCACTCCATTTATTGTTGGCTGCTTTCCCAGCACCTTTCCTCCAGAGAGGGAGTTACATAAATAGATCTCTGTAGGCTTTTGAAGGCAGATGCTGATGGATAGATCTTCCCAGATAGATGGCAGAGCAGTGTGAAATGCACATCACCTACATACCTACAGCCACGGGAGCCACAAACCATGGTCCCCTGTGGCTGAGGAGCTTGATCAAGGCGACAGTGCCACCGTGTTGACAGTGCCAACACAGGACCAGTGACAAACTCTGCGTTTCAGCTGCTGCATCTTATTAAATGGTGTCCTGCTTTGAGTGATTAGTCTGTCTGCAATCACTGGGAATGAATGTAGGGCTCAGGGGGAATTAGAAATAATTGAGGAAATTAAAATCAGCATAATGTTTGCATTTTCCTCTTCATATGCCTTTTATAATGATTTAATATTTATGTACGCACTATCTGGAAACATGTGGTTGATTTGTTTTCTTCACTTAATTTGCTACTGAAACATTTAATTACACTTAAGACTAAACACATAAATATATTTGCTTTGTATGCTTCATTAAAACTTAGTAGTTGCACTGCAGCAGTCCTGTCTTGATTCTTCACACACCCAGGACTCTGCTTGGTTTTAATACAGTCTGTGGTAGTAATGGTTACTGCGCCACCTCTGTGGAGTTAGCAGCTTGGTTTTAGTGAGACTTCTTTATAATTAAATGTGTTCTGATCAGAGCTAATAAAACTAAAATCAAGGTAAGGGTCCCTCTAGAGGAAAACTGGGAAAAGATAATAACTGCAGCTGAATTCTCGGGGAAACGGGCATGTTATCTGGAAAGGGGGAGGGTGATGATAATAATTTGAGGTTTGGGGGTAATTTATGTGTCTTTTTGGGGCAAGTAGCAGGAAGAAGTACCCTGAAGAAAGGTCATTGCCCCGGCAGCTGGAGTGCCTGCCCATAGAGGGCCAGATGACCCAGGGAGTGGGTCGGGGGACTTGCTGCCACTGCGTAGCTCTGTATCAAGAAGGGAAAATCTTGTGCTGGGCAATGTGAGAGGAGGGTGCAGAAGGGAAGATATTTATTGGGCTTGGGACATGTGCAAATAGGCAAGATAAACTGATACAGCTGGCTTTGGATCCCATGCCCTGAAGGTCCTTCATTCAGCATCTGATGTCTCCAGCTATTCCATCCAGTACTCAGTAGGGCAACCCTACCCCAGCAGCCCCTGGGTCCACACAGAAACCACCACTGCGCTGCTTTGCTTCCCTGGCAGGGACTGCTCATTGCCAAGCCTGTATGAGTACAGCCATGGGCAGCTAATAGCAAGAAATGGCCCTTAATCAAATCCCAGATGTGGACGTTTCCGAATTGGAAGAGGTCTGTGTCTGGCCTGAGCTTTCCAGCTCATGCTGCTTCCTGCAAAAGCAGGGCACTGGCTTCCCCAGAGCTTCTGTAAAGACTGTACTTACATGGTGTTGGGGGAAAGAGCCATGAGCAACTGGAGCCAAGCTACACCCCAGAACCCCCCAAAAGCCATGGGGAACTTGCAAAAAAGGGGCAATGTCTCTGAAGAATGGAGCATGCCACCCCTAGCTAAGCCAAAGCACAGTATCTCCTGCCTGGTTTCCTTCCCTGGACACCTAGGAACAAATTGTTGGTGTTTTTATGCTGCAGTCAACGGGTCATTAACAGCACCCACAAAGGAAAGAGTGCTGAGGGTCTGTTGATGGCAGTATGATGCAGACGAGGGAGAAATACAGGCTTTGGACTTCATGAAACACCCCAGTGCACCTTGAAAACATGGAGAAAAGAAAAGCTGAACTGTCCGTGCAAGAGGTCCTTGCTGAGGGATTGGGATATTCCACCCATTTGGGCAGGGAGTTGCACCAGCAGTGAAGTGCCTCTCCATGCCTCAAAGTGGAGGCTTAAGTGCACAAGAAGCCCGCCTGGCTGTGCATCCTTCCTGCCTGTCTTCATGGCGCAGTCTGGAGACGTGCCACATTCATTAGCTTTTGGCCAAGGGAATGGCTCCATGTGCAAAGAGGAAAGTTCCCCAGGGAACCCACTGCATAAACCACTGTCTGGGAGATAAGACTGGACCTCAAAGAAGAAATTGATCTCCTCAGACCGTATTATGTCTACATGTCTGAGATGAGACAAGCGTGGAGACCAGAAAAAGCTGCGCGCAGGAGGTTTTCATCAGGCAGAGAATTCCGTGGGCAGATAGAGCAAGTTGGCTAACAAGATAAAGGCACAAGAGCATGAGGAACTGGGGAAACAGAGTAAGGGAGGATGGGCAGCATGAAGCTGGATCTCAGCTGGGTTCTGAGACAGAGGGGATTTCTGGCTCTGTGCTGCTAGACATCCCAAGAGAAAACTCCCAGGGAACACTTGCTTTGCAGAAAGAAAGTGGATTAGGTGCTGGCGTGCCACACACAAAAATGTATTGCTCTGCAGAAAAATGTTCTCTCCAATGGGCTGTCTAGAATTTTAACAAGGCCTCTCCTGTGCACATTTTTTTTTTTTTTAAAAACTAAAGTTACCCTGACTGGTCATGGACATCTTCTTCAAAGTCTGCTTCTCTTGTATGTGGAAGCGGTGCACTTTTAATATAGCAAAGGGAAAGCTTGTGTACTACTGGCCTGTAAGTAGTTAATGTTCAAGAAAATTTTGTTGTAACTTACTAAATTCTCTCTCTTTATGGTTCACCCTTCCAACACTTTCTGTGTGTAAAAATTGCTCTGCTTAATCCATCGTGGGATCGCATCTTCTATTTCTCAAGACGACTCTCTATTGCTCTTGGCTATAACAATACTCATCCCTCTCCACACCTCACTTCCCACAAACACATACTTTTTAAAACCAGTGGTCCATGAAACAGCCTGAAATTGTAAAACAAGACATCAAGAGTTCTTTTAAATTTAATTTTTTGCCTTCTTTTACGCCATCTATTGTATCATGATGAATTGGCTTTTTACTGGCAGAATGGTGCCACTTTTAGGTGGTGACCTCAGTGACAGTTGTTTAAAGCCTGATTCTGTATGTGCTGATGCAGTGTTTCATCAACAAGTTTGAATCGGCTTCAGCCTCTTATTTTCTTTGGCTGTATAGGACCAGGGTTTTAAAAATCAAGTAGTAACATGAAGAGGCTCCAAGGACAGTCGTGGAGGAGGTCTGCTAGCTGAGAAGGTGTTGTGATGCCAACAAGATTCTCACTTACGTCTATTACTTCTTGACCTGCTCTGTTTTCTAACTAGAGGAAAAGGTTGTTTCAACCCCCCTCAAATAGTACACCCAATTTAGGTGTGAGGGAAACCTGGACCTAGGTTAGAGAAAGGAAAAAGTGTAGGTGGAAAAAAAATCTTTGGATCATATTCAGACAGATATTCTGCTTTTACTGTCTATTTCTTTTGAGATCTTGCCACTCTAAGTCATCAAGAAGCTGTTTTCTGGACTTGAATTTTGCTACTGGCATGTAGGCAGTGAGATGAGGAGGAAAGGAAATGTGTTTTTTTCTCCTGCCATAACTCACCTGGTATTCAGAGAGGAGCAAATCAAGGAACCATCTCAGTTTTCACCGAGCTGGATACAACTCCACGTCAGTGGAAAGAACTGTGCTATCTTATAGCAGGAGAAGAGCCCCTGGGAACCCTCACACTAACAGGGACCTGGAGGGAAAGCTTGAGTCACTCAGTCCTGTCTCCTTCTGCTGTTGTCACCACATCATACAGACCTTTCACACACCGATCACGTTCCATCATAAAAGTAGATAGTGGTTTTGCCCCCGTTACTTGTGTTATGTAGCTGTTTGAAAACCTCGGTTCTGACAGTGGGGAGAAGACAAGTTCGACTGTGCTAACACTGGAGAGGGTTTTTTAAAGGCAAATTCTCACATGCCATAATTGGATGGCTGCAGTTACAGGATTTATGGCCTCTTTGATAGCACGGTGCACATGAGCAGGGTAGGTGATGTATGCACACCACAACATCCAAGGCGATCTGGAAAGCAGGGTTAAATTACGTTTTATGGATGGCATGGATAAAATTGTGCCCCTCAAACTACTTTCAGGCTTGAAGATGTGGAATCTGAGTTAAGTTACTGAGGCATGACTAAGTTTTGGTCATGCTAGAAATGTTCCACTGTTTAGTAACCACATCAGAGAAAAGTCAAGCTCTGAAGGCCCTGGCGGGTTGGATCCCAAATGTGAAGGCAACCACTTAACAGAGCTTGAATGCAGTCTGTTAGACTGTTTTTCAGTGCTATTCCAATCATTAGTGTGAACAAGACCTTAATTGCAACAGTCCAATTCCAGTCATATTTTGTTGTTCCTGAAGGCTCTATTTTTAAAGTCTTGGAAGTGAACTGCTCTGTTTGCTCTACTGAGGTGTTTGCAGTGTGGCAGGTATAACCTGTGTGATGTCTATGTTGTTTCTTTCTTTGTTATAACACCAAATAAGTGCAACTAAACCTATTTAAATGATCACGTTTAAGGTAGGTTTGTTTGATGAGAATTGCTGAAGGAAATTTCGGAAAACAGAGAGGAGCATAGAGCTGAACATAAGAAATAAAGTCCTGCCCCCAAAAAAATCTGGGAAGATGAGTTACCAGGATGGCTCCCTCCCAGTACCAACGACACATTGACACTATTAAACGGCGTTGGTGCAGTATATTGCACACCAAACAGGCACTGTTTATTTAGATATAGATTGCATTGGAATGTATATTAATACTTTGCGTTTGAGAGGGAGGAGATAGAATGGTCCTGACTTGATTTCCTACACTGGCAGCAAGTCAACCACAAACACAAGATTTGCTCTGAGTAACATTCATTATTAGCTTACCCCAGAAATAATGTGAGAATTCCTCCATAACCAGAGAATAGGCACAGCGCATCATTAACAGTGATGTCAGCCAAGAACACGAGCACAGTTTTACAGCCTGATATTTAAAGCAAATGGGTAACAGACTGAAATTCCCAGTATGCCTGTCGAAAAGAGCAAACTATTTACTCCTTAGGTAGTTTTAAAATGTAAGCAGATATGCCATAATGCAAGATGAATTTACAAAGAATGTAGAGCACTCTGCATTTAGGTCAGAGGCTGAATGAGCCACTGGTATAAACACTGGTGTGGCAGCCCTTACCAGGGGTATGCCTCAGAACTGAAACTCAGACACAGATATTCTGTTTAAAACTCTCAGTGTACTCACTCTTGTCTTCTCTTCTCCCTGCACATGTAGCTTTTGTCACCCCTCTTCTTGCTGTGCTTGCTTCCCCAAAGAGGGAAGGCTGATGCCATGCTTCTTCCACAAACAGGTATCCCATGGGTAAACTGAGCTAATGTGTAGTTTTATTTTCCACTGCATGGTGATATTTGGATATTCAGCACTCTAGGCAAGGGCTATCAGTGGCTCATGTTGTCTGGGAAAGAAGGTCTTGGCAGTTAAGGTCCTTAGAGATGGAGAACTGCTTTAGGATAGCAAGAGCCTCTTCTACCCCTTGCACCTCTGAGCACTGTGTTTTGTTGAACACATGGTCCTTTTTAGTTTTCCTCTGGTTTAAGCTTAGGTTTCCTCTCTTGGCTTGGAGATGCACAAGTGCACAGGCACAACCTACTGTAAGGAGCATCCTTTCCATCTCCCTCAAATTCCCCCTTTTTGACCTGTGGGAGCTGATGCTGCTAGCTCTACATGCCTGCCTGGTGCATTAGGACAGGATCAGGGGGACCTTGGGAAAAAGGGACTGAAAAGTGGGAAACAGGGCTTCCCAGAGGCGTCAAAAGCACACCACAGGCTGGCACCCAGGCAGTACAGGAAGGTGGGTGTTCCAGCTTGCACACTACCAGCTGAGCAGTACGTTTTGCTTGGTGCAATGGGCTGCTTATAAGGAACAATTTTTGGCTCTTGCTGGAGCAGGGAACCAAGGTCAGCAGTTCCTTCACTTTCCAGGAGAGGGTAGATGCAAATGTGCACTCACACCCACCAACTCACCTCATGAAACAGTAAAATATGCATTTTTCTCTCCTTTTTTTCCTCAAACAATTATCCTGGCTCTCACTCCTTCCTGTCTCTTTCTTGCTTTGCTCTGCACATCTCCTCCAAAATGCCTTCATCTTTAATTCTCTTTAATAGTTGGAAAAGACCCATGTGATTTATTGGATTGCCATCTCCCCAAGGCTTCATCAGGTCCTTGACATCAGATGGGGTGGTCATGGTGTCTGTCATCTTTGTATGCAGATATGTGCCAGTCAGATTTTTTCTTTTGCCAAGAAAGGCAAGATATGATGTAGATACAGGACGATGGACTTTGTTTTCCCAGTGCATGAGTGATGTTATACATGGCAGACAGCAGGCTATTTAACATGATATTAATTTATGTCTGTCTTCAAACTCCATAGCATTAGAAAAAAAAATCTTAAAAAACAGAAGAGAAATTATTTATTGTGGAAGATAGCAAGAATGAGTGTCCTCTTTCTGGTGTTGAAAAATATATAGACAAAAGATTCTCAAATGGGATGGGTTGGTGATTTATGGACTTACCCACATCCAAGAGCCCATCATGACACACTCTTTGAACAGAAGAAACTTTTCATGCATTCTGAAAGCCAGGCCTTTTAAGAGGCTTCACATTTGGACATGAAAGATGAGTCATTCAGAAACAGTATTTGCCACAGACTGTCTTAACTAGCTAGCATCCTCTTGTCCTCCAGTTCTGTGGGATTTCTATTTTGGAATTTTTTATGTATATATATATATATAGATATGTGTAATTTATATATAATTTACTAATTGGCAAGCAATTGCCACAGTTGTCCCCTTATGAAATTTTTTGGTATACTTTCTGGATAGGAATTGACACTGCCTTCTGTTACTGAACTGATCTCTAGTCTTAGGTCCAGACCTCCTATGAAGTCTCTGCTTGTGTTAATGAACAGTTGATGAAAGGAGAATACGGCAAAGACAAGGGTCTTTGCAATCCCTAAAGCTTCAGTGTGGTTAGGGACTGAAGCCTTATCCCTTATACCTTTCCATTGTACCTATTAGTTTTTGTAGGATCACCCAAAATGCGTTCACTGATACCATTGTATCAACTTGCTTCAGGAATTCTTCCTCACTGCCCTTATCTTCCAGCACCTCTCATTCACCCTTCTTCTCTATGCTTTGAAAATTACATTAAGTCCCACCTTCCCTGTACAGGCACCAGGTTTATGTTATGTTACTTTTTCTGCCTCCCAGTGCGCTAAAGACCAGCCTCAGAGCTGTGCTGACACATTTCTGCTACCAGGTTTTCCCTGTCCTTCCTTCAGTGGCATGTCTTGGTGTCTTAGGCACACCCCATCCTGCAGTGTTGCAGTGCCCTGAGCCTAGCACCTATAATCTTGTCTTCAGTCATCGTATCTTCTTTCTTTCCCAAAACATTTTTTTTCTTTTTTCCCCCCTCTCTTTCATTTTATTTTGTTAATTGACAGGATGAAGCAGAGGAAGAGAAGTCACCCTAGTGAAAACACACATGAGCTGAGTACTGCCATGGTAGCACTGGCCTCTCATTGTGGTGCTGAGTGTGTGACTTGTCACCTGGTATTGGCACTCAGTGTTGTGCCATCAGTGAGTTACCCAGCCTGAATCAATTGGTGCTCTCACCTGCAATCCTGAACATGGGTGAGCAAACTGTGGGGGTGTATGCTTGCAAGAACAAATGATCTCCCGTGTCTCTGAACCAATAAGTAAATGGTGGATGCAGCAGTGCATCTACTGCCTTGCTTAATAGAGCAGGTGCACATCTGCTTCTTGCTCTGTCTGTCCAGGACAAAAATCTCCTTGCCAGCAGTGTTGCCCCTGCAATATCTCTGTATTCAAAAATGGGATTTCATTTTACTTTCGTAAGTTTAAATTATTTAAAGTTTTCAGTCTCCTCCAAGAGTTCTTTTGTGTGCTTTGTTAACCTGCTATGACTGCTGCTAAAAGTCACACATGGGCATTTTTCATGTACCTAAGTACACTTGGCTCTATGTGAAGAGTCCAGTCACTTTGGAGGGGGCTTGGTGGAGCATTATCTCTTTTATTGTTGTTTCCTGTAATGCAGTATGATAATTGTGTGTATGTAATGTGCACATCCATGTGCAGTACGTTTCGGGTGGTGTGGAACAATAAACAACAATCTTTCAAGCAGTCACTGCAGAGCAGAGCAACAGGGAGATGTCGTGGCCAGATGTCCACTGCACAGACATCAATGAATGACTTGACTTTTTTTGCTGTAATGGGCCTGTTCATTACATTTAACAAAAATACAGAGTGACAAGAGACAAAATAGGAACCTTGTGTCACTTTCTTTTTGAGCTTTATGTGTCCAGGTGCTGGGCTGGAAGCACTGGCAAATCCAGGGCTGAACTGTTTTGTCAGGAGATCATTCTAGCCTTTAAATTTTCTCTGCCAAAGTTTGTTTAACTATTTTGCTTATTAATTCTTTTGCAATCCCTTCCTTAACTGTGCCTGAAATTTTAATGCTAAACCACTAAATCCACTTTACAACCAGAGATTAGAATGTCAAAGAGGACGGATTTATGGGTTCAAGAAGTGACCCTTGAAAGATGAGACATGGAACATACTTGCTTCTTTTGAGACTGTACCCTCTTCCTACAAGGCTTGGTGGGAGCAGGAGTGAGCCTGCTGGGAAGTGTGAAGTCCCTGTGAGCAGTGGTACCATGGACAAACTGGCTGTGGGCATTGTCCATGCCTGGCCTGAAAGGCCACGTTCTGGTGGAGTCTCTGCAGCCGTGGCTGTGAGCATTACATCACCCTGCTCCTAAACTTACACCTTTAGGGGTGAAGAAAGGGAAGGACTAAAGGCAAGTGAAATGCTAAGGCATTGCCTGTGATTTCCATGCATTTAAGGTTGTCGTGTAAGGGTCTACAGTGAGATTGGGAGCATAAACTGAAAGAAAACTGATGGGCTCGTGAGCACGGTTTCAAGCTGAAAAAGGGAAATTACTAAGTCATATTCAGAAAAGACAGCTTCTTGGGAAAAATTACCAAGAAGTGGAGGCAGGTGGAGAATGAAGAAGTTAGAGCAAGCATGGACTACAGGGAAAATTTCAGCAATCACCATTACCCATTTAGGGGTATAGTAGAGAAGTGGAGGCATCTTGTGGGAAGTGGGCTACAGCTGCTACATAGGTTAGGCTCTTTAATTCACTTAAAATCTTACTAAAAATTAACAATTCCTGCTAAAAATGAGTAATTCCAGCAATTGACAAGCAGTATGTTACATCATTTTCCTGGCTTTTCAATAGCAATCAAGGTAATTTTAATCTTAACTGTTTGCTTCCACTCCCCGCATTACTAAATGCAGCAGCCCCTGGCACCACCTCTTCCTCACTCCCTAGAAAAGGGAAAGGGAGAAATGGAGGAAAATTTAAGTGCTGCAAGCACTGATTCATTCTCAGGCCACACAACCCACCAAACAATCTCCAGAGTGGCACTGCTGGTTGGCCTGGGAGCAGTTTTCCTCCCTCCCTGACCTCTTAACTAGAAGGAAAGAAACTGATACTCATGGCAGACAACCAGGGTGGCTAGAACAAATATTGGAGAAGTTCAGGAAACTAAATATGGGATCCAGGGTCTGGAATAATAGCAGAACAGAAAAAAAAAAAAAAAAGGAAAAAGAAAGGATAAAAATACAGAAATAACAAGGGGAAGGAAATAAAAAATAACCAAAAGAGATTCCACTACCAAAAATCAATCCCTGGGACGAAATACTCATTAAAGTCCTAATCTTTCCTTCCTTTTGCAGGCACTGATTCTGTAATGGACTGCTAGAGGTTGAACAGCCATTTTTCTGAAAGAAAGGCAAAGTAAGTGTCTGTCTTGAAGTGTTTTTCTGCATAATGGCTTTCAGGACTCAGGGAAGTGCAGGAAAATGATTAAATCCTTAGGGTTAGGACAATCTGGCCAGGGGAAAAAACGGTTAAATTTTCTGCTCGTTTCCAGAAGTCAGGGAAACATGTCATCCTAACCCCAGTTCAGACTCAGCAAGAACTAATTTCAGACTGTTCTTGGGTCATATTTGCAATTACACCCTGCTAATTTATGTGGTTTTTTAAAGTCCCAGGGCTAAATGGTGCAGCTGAGAGTTCTCAGGGGGATGTCAAGTACTGGCTGTTTCACCAAGGTGCTGCTGAAACACCCCTTGGATGTTCTCCTGGGTTCATGAGTAGATACCAGGGCTATTATTTTTAGTGTCTTCTTAAATGCCAAGATGAGACCCTGCTTTGAATCTAATACAGAAATTGTGCTGGGGAAGCGTGGGGAATTGTACTTTTGTGATGTTTTGATTCTATTGATTAATTGTCTCACTAGAAAAGCGCAAACTTTGCATCTTCTTGTTCTTCTGTTCTGACCTTCCTTGATGTTTTTCAATGATGATGAGGTAATGTTGCTTTGAGGAGTCCAGTACACACAGACTAGGCAGCTGCAGCACTCACTGCTCTGGGACTTAAGGAGCTGCACCTTTTGGGTATCTAAATTTTATTTTTCATATCTATGTTAATATCCTTTTAAAATCTGAGCTTTTATGTACTGCTTCCTGCTTCTGGTTATGGCAGAAAAGTTTTGGTGTTGTTATTGCATGCCCAAGTAAATGAGACTTGCCTCAGCCTGTCATGGAGATGTTTGGTTTTAATCCATTGGTGGCTTTGTTGATTAAGATAAAGGCCTTGATTAGGCACTGGCAAAGATCTGAGAGCTGTGGAGGCCCTGGAGCTTCAGTGTAAACCACTCTCAAAGCCTGAATCACTTGGGAATCTGACTGGTTTTTTCCATGCTACATAAGCTATTACAGCTGGGAGACAACTGTTGCCATATTGATTAAACGCTGGGCCTTTATGAATAATGAGCCCTCCTAAACCAGTATGATTTGAATTCCACTTCTCAGCCCTGAGCTGATTTTCCTATAGCTTGGTTCTTCAGGGGAAGAGGTAATGCATGAGAGGGCTCAGTTTGATCTTTGGTAAGGGCATTTTCAGTTTCACATAGCTAATATATGCAGGGGTCATATAGGAGGCTGAATTTTTCTGACATAGCAAAGCCTGACTTCTCCATCTGTCCCTTTCTGCAGCCTCTGTGGCAGTCTTGGTGCTGAAGAGAGAGAAGTACTCAGCTGATGGACTGGAATGCACAGAGGCCATGGCATATTAAAAACAGATTAAAAGGTCTTTGCAGTACTTGCACAACTAATCACTACCTCCAGTGTTGGTCACTGTGTGTGTGACCCTCCTTGGATCAGATGATGACTCTTTTCTTCCTTCCTCAAGAAACAACTGTTTTTGTGAGAGCTGTTTCACCCCCACTAATCGAGGTGTGGCTCTGTGTCTTCTGCAGCATATGCTCCAGCCCACCTTTGCTGTGGCCAGGGTTACATGGCACAGATGTATGCAGATGTCTTTCCACTGGCTTAATTTGCATTTGTGAGTGCTTAGTGTTCTGGACTTCCGTGTACCAAGCTGTGCATGCAGGAAAAAAAGATGCAAGTCATCAATGAACTCAAGTGACAAGTTTGGTCTCATTAATTTGACATTGCATAGAAAACCTGCTGCAGCAGCAGGGGTAGGTAGAGATTTTTAAAGCAGAGTTCAACAGCCTGAGCTGTGAGACCATCTTTTTTCCTCTCGCCTCCAGAAGCTGCAAAGGGTTTAACACAAATTCCATTGGAAGACCTGGCTAGCCATCAAAGCTGTGCTCCAGCCTGTTTCCCATTTTGTTGGCCACAGCACAACATTATTAATAAAGTACAGAAATAGGTGTAGAAAGACAGAGCTACATCTTCAGGTGCTTGCTGACAGCCTGCCCCTGCAGAGGTGGGATGTGCAGCTGTGTGTGTGATGTGCACAGCTGACATAATGAACTCTGTTCTAGTGCAAACAGAATTTGCTGCAGTAAGAACTCAGTAAAAATTAGGCAAGTACTCAGAGGTTTGGACAGAGTTCTGGAAATATTCCATGCCCCTAGCAGTCTAAATGCAAGAGATTGACTGATGTGATTCTTGCATTTTCCTTTGATTGTTAGGTGCTTTCAGACAGCCTCTAATGCAAAAAGTGTTCAGGTTGCTCCAGGAGCATTGTTGCTCATACTGAGCAAATTTATTCAGGTTAACTCCTCTCTTGCAAGCCCATTCTGGAATGGGACATGCTAAAGAAATTCCTTCTTGCTTATTGAAACAACTTGTTCTCAATCAAAGCCTCCACACCAGAATTAAAGTTCACATTGATTTTTCCTTTTTTCACTTTATATCATTATAATATATAAAGCCCAACTTTTACTTCTCAGCTGAGTAGTTTAGCTCTAGAATCAGTGTAAGAGCAAAGGTAGAATCATATAATGGTTTAGGTTGGAGGGGACCTTAAAGATTACCCAGTTCCAACCCCCCTGCCACGGGCAGGGACACCTTCCACTTGACCAGGTTGCTCAAACTCCCATCCAACCTGGCCTTGAACACTACCAGGGACAGGACATCCACAGCTTCTCTGGGCAAACTGTGCCAGTGCCTCACCACCCTCACAGAAAAGAATTTCTTCCTAATATCTAATCTAAACCTACTCTCTTTCAATTTGAAGCCATTTCCCCTTCCTATCATATATGACAATAAATATTCACACAGCTGCACATCACAGTGGTACTGCATCCTAGTTATTGTATTTGAATACAGCAAGCAGGATGCACACAAATGCAACTGTGCACTCTCCATTGTATCTGTTATGTATATAAGAGGTCTATACTGGATGCTGAGAGAGCACAAAATCAAATGTTAATTTAATTGTTACCAATAAAAACCAAAGTGTGTCAATGAACAGAGATATAAACCAAAATAATTATAAGAAAAGATAGGACTCACAGCAAAGTCCTCAAGGAACATATTTTATTGTATAAAGAGGATGCAGAAATGAGGGAAACAGAATCATTACCTATGTGACTTCAGGAGATAAAATCATCAGTAAATATTATTTTAAGCAGTACCACCATTAACACGGAACAATTTCACATTTGTAGGTAATTTACAACTGAGAAACCTTCTGTCAACGTTTCCTCATATGTTTAGTTTGATTAAACTTAGTGAAAGACACCTCCCATCAGACCTGAAATGTCTCTGAGGTTTTAATGATTTTCCACATGGAAAGGGCACACTCGGTAGCAAATGTGTTCATTTTTTTTCAGTATGCCCAAATGAAGCAACTCATGAATATGTGTCAATGAATACAGTTGCTTCAAGGCAAGAATACAGGTCTGGTAGGAAAACAAAGTCCAGTGGTGCCTTGCTTCTTCAATAGATGAATTTTTAGTCTCCCTTAAAGCACACAGCATATATGAGAACAAAATGTTCAATCTTGTTTTTGTTGGCTGTGAATAAATTCATCATGGGATGCATGGTTTAAATATGACCTGATGTAATTCCCATTCTCCTACTACTAACTGCTATCTGCTGAGCCAATTTCAACTTCAGCTCTGTTTCTTTTTGAGTAAAGATTGCAGACAGACTCTTGTCTTCATTTGCTCTGTCCAATTCAGGATGCAAAGCACTCCTGGACACAAAATATAGGGTGTTTTTCATTTTTGTAGTGTGTGACTCAGTTTCAGCATATGAAACTAATCTTTGCTAATGCATTGTGTTAGAACTGACTCATCCAATCGAAGGTGCAAAGTCCTTGAGTGCTTTACCAATTGCTTTAAATTTTAGAAAAACTATATTATATGTTCCTGGGTTTTACCTTAATTTGTATTTGATTTTTCTTGTCTCATTAATAAATTATATACACAGATAACTGAACTTTGCAACTTAGATGTAAATAAGTAATTAGAAAAAAATATAGCAGCTTTCGAAGTTCAGCAGCCAAGGAAATCCTTAGGTGTTTTTTATTACTCACAGTTTAAAGCTGTGGATAATTATAAAACATTCAACACTTACACAGTGTTAAGGGACAGATTTTTCTGAAGGACTCAGAGTCCACTACCATTTGTAGGTTTTTAGAATTGCCCAGCTCCTGCCAAAGCACCAACGTGAGTAGGTAAATCCACATACCCGTTTGTGAAATCCTCTGAACACTTAGATACCCCTTTTCTTTACCCCTACCTAGTCAATAAGCCCTTGAAAACCTGCCCCTCCTCTGGGTGGGACAAGAGAAAATGAAGACCAAAGTCCAGGATAAACTTATTATTAGTGATTTATCTATACATGAGCTCACAAAGAAGCTCCCATTTTCAAGACTGAGAGATATCCAAGCAGAGATTAAAATCTCTGAGATTTTCAATAGGCTTTCTTCTTTTGACACGGTAACCTATGTGGAATGGCACAGGTAAGTTAACATTTTTCCCTCTGAAGGGAATGTGAGGCTGGAGTTTGGCCCCTTCACTAGGTGTTTGGCCTTCTGGAGACCAGCCCTCCTCTCCCCTTGGCACCTGCAAAAGTGGCACCTCCGTTGTTCCAGCTCTCTTGAAGATTTATAGCGAATTTGTGTTTCAGAAACAAGCTGATAACCTTTGCACTGTCATGGAAGGCAGAACTTTTATTACAGGATTGTTAAGATAACAGCTTTGGACGTGTACTTCTGCTTGGCTAAGAACTAAATGGGAACAAAGCTCTGCTTATCTGCTCAGCTACCTGGGCTTTAGTGGTGGCCAAGGGTAGGAAGCTCTTACCCAGCCAGCTGGTTGTTTCCTGCCATTCTTGTTCTGAGACATTGGAAGTTCACTCAGCTTTGCTGCTGCTTTGTTATCTAAGGAATTCATATACTACTTAATCTCCATAAAAACCCAAACCATGACTGTACCGTGTGAGCTCTGCAGGGAGCATCAGCATTCCAGATCTGGTGCTGTAAGGCCTCTGAGCAGATTCTGGGATGCACAGAAAACTGTATTCTTTGGCAAGGAGTATCATAAATGAAGGGAAAGACTGCCTGAAACAATTTGAAATTTTTCTTGGGCAGTTTGGACTTTCTAGAATAAAAATGTTAGGTGAGAGACCTTTATTTGGTGCAGTGACATCCCTAAGAGGAAGAATACTAGATGTGCCTTCCATCTGCCTTGCCATGCATGCTTAATAGGAAGCCTGAGTCCCAAGAAGCAGATGTATTTTTGGGATCTAAAGTTGTTTATAGTTAAAAAGCTGAATAGAAGAGTGAACAGAAAAAATTTTTTTTTGTATGTGAGCCAGATTCTATACAAATACTGCCTAAAATTGATGTTCAGAAGCCTTTATTTTTTTCTTTCTAAATGATGAGAGCACGACAAAATACAATAACAGTACACACTGGAATGTTTATTTTAAAACAGATAACAGCTCTGAAAACCCCTTGCCTAGTTCAGTATACTGGAACATCCCTGCAGCTTAACCTCCTGTCAGTGTGAGCCAGAGCAGGGTGAGGAATGCTTCTTGCTTTTCCCAGGCTAACTCCTCTGAGGAAATTCAGAGCACAGAGTTTGTTCAAACCCCTTTTTTCCTCTTTAGACTTATTACTTATTTCAGGTTGATGCACAGACTCAGGGCTGGGCTGGATTCTTTCCTGGATATCTGCCTTAAATGAGTGCTGTGTATCTGATATATCCCAACAGGTCATGTATCACAGGACGTTCTCCTCATGTCCTGTGTACCTGCAAATCACTTCCAAAAGCTGGTATTTCCACACTATGGAAAATACAGAGATTTGGAAGGGTGGGTCCCAAAGCTGAGCAGGACTGAGCAGGGAAAGGCTGAAGCACAAAAGCTGGGCTTAGCCCTGCCTCCCTTGCTTAGGTTTTAATCAGCCAAAACCCCTACAGAGTCAGCAAGATTTTCACTTCCAAAAGAGCTGTGTGAAAACTGAGGGAGGGCTCCAGGCAGATCCAGTACAATTGCTAAAAAATAACATGACAAAGTAAAGAGAAGGAAGATAAGCAGAGCACACAGCTTAAGAAAAGCATTTTTTCTAGACAGGGCATCCAATATCCAGCTGCTCCTCTGAAGGAGGTTATGGCTAACGTGGTCAGTATGATGGGATGTGAGACATTTAACAAAACTATCCTAGAGTTTCCTTTCTGTGTTTTGGGGGTGAAGGAGAGTTTGAATTACAGATAAGGGATGGCAGGTGTTAATGCCAGTCTCCCACTTCTTAGCTCTGGATTTCAAATCCAGACTATTTGCTTTCTTTTCTTTCCAGGACAGTATTAACCTTTTCTTAACAAAGCCCTTTTGTTAGTATGCCATGTTTTGTTTGTGCACAATACTGTCAACAGTATCAGGATATGTTTAGATAAAAGACATACTAAATAGACTGCCTTGGGAGTTTATCTCAGCAGATAACACTCCAGTAGATTTCTGTAGTGGCACTCATTAGTTGACTCCATCTTATCTAATTAGCCTCTGAAGCCAATCAATACAGAAACTTGCCAATCAGTGCTGAAGCATTCCATGTGGTTATATTCCTGGGGCTTCCAGGAAAAAAAAAGAAAGGAATTTAGAAGTACTTTTTGTTTTTCTTCTGGTTAAAAGCTGTTCTGAACAAATGGTTCCTGGATGAGATGCTGGGAGCTGATCCTTGCTAGGTTTTCTGGCACTGCTTGATGCATTAGGCTGTAAATGTCTTTATTTCTGCTGAGGTGAGATTCTTTTCTATTTTTCAGATGAACCTTCAGTACTTTGTGACAATGTATTAACTCAGCCTACCTACATATATCTTGGTGCTAAGGCTTCTAAACTGGTAATATTTATGGACAGTTAACATCAGCCATGAATGGTGGCTTTAAGAGAATTTGACTGATACAAGCTTTGGTGAATCATCTGGAGGGTGTGTTTAAGAATGGAAGAAGTGTCCTGGGTGCAATATTTGGTTTGAATTTTTCCAGCCATCATAAATGAGGCTGGGTCTTCCAAGAATGGTGTCTCACGACTGATCCTGCATGGTGCCGAATTTGGTCATCTGACAAAACCAGTCCTCATGTATACCCTTGATGGGATGTGAGTCCATGACAACACTGGTGTGAAGTGTTGAGATGGGCCCTGGAATCCCTTGTTGTAGTTCAATGTTGTATATTTATCTTCACTGTTTGCTTGGCATGCTTTTAAATGTTGGAAATTACAGCATCCTGAACTGTGAAAAACAGATGAAACCCATAGCTCTCACTTCTTGAAGCACACCTGTCGATTTATAAATGCAAGTAAAGGCCATCTGCATCTTCTAAAGCTGCAGGTGTCCATGACCACGTTACAGTTTTGATCTGACTTTTTTTCTGTGAAAGCTAAATGAGGAGTGTGAAATATTCCTGATTTAGTTTCTGTGATCAAACCCGAGAGATATTTCAAGCATTTTCAAGCACGATGAATGAGGAAAAAAGCTAAAAGTGGGGTAGGTGATATTGCTCAACTGTTTCAGTCCCTCAGTCGAAAAGGTGGGAGTCTGGCAGCAGGCTGTTAAGGGAAGGTGCAATTGCCACCAAGATGATGTACATCTGGTCCTGCTTGAGGAGAATAACTGAGGAGAGTACAACAAACCCCATAGGACTTCCACAAAAGTAGGGGTTGTGGTTGGTATGATTGACCACACCGCTGAATAGATGCATGTCTACAGGGAAAATGCACAAGGGCTGCACATATCTAGAGCCAGTTTGTCCTATCCCTGGCTGAAGTATCCAAACATACCCTGGCATCCTTTGGTGAGGGAGCAGCTGGGTGCATGGTAGAGCACATCCCAGGGCATCCATACATCAGTGTCAAGCTGTGGGGACAGCTGGGGGATTGGGGTTTGGGCACAACACTAGAAGTGTGGCAGCAAACTGCACAAACCCACGGAGCAGTGCTTGGGGAAGAAGGCCCTGAGGGAGAACACTTCTTCAAAAAGTGTAGCTGCAAAATGTGCTATGGCGAGAAAATTCACATAGGAGGTGCAGCCAGGGGACACTTTCAGACCTCCAAGGCTCCCTCCAAAAGAAAGAAGTAAAAATACTAAAAAATACAGATGAGTCCCTGGCAAACAAATGAGATCAGCAATGCATGACGTCAATATATTGCCTCTGTTTCTGTTTGATCTTTTTCTTACACAAATATTAATGGTTGCCATTGAGATCAATTCTGGAATAAAATCTGTGCATCCAAGTTGAGGATCTATCTTGTTTTCTGTCTAAACTTTTAAGTCACAGTTTTGCTACATGTGTGTTAGGGCTAAAGTCCTAAATATAAATGGTTACTGTATTTGCTTTCCTGTTTTATTGCAGCTGCAAAAGTGAGCCATAATGATTTTTATAGTACATGATAGAATTTGTCAGCTATGGGACAGAATGAACTCACACGATAGCGACTGGCTCAGCCTCAAAGTGATAAACATGTCAAGATAACAGCAATCATTTTTTCCCTAAACACGAGAGTACAATGCAATTTAAAGCAGCTTTTTTTTTTTTTCTTTTTCTGCATTTTAATATTCCTATAATCAATCACCAACCATAACGGTTTTATTATGACTATGGACACAATAGATCAAATTTTTATGGCCTGATCTTAGTTTTCCATATGCAATCTGCCAGCACCAGTAATTGTACAGTTTAGGTCATTTGAGTACCTGATTACCCCCACAAATCAGGTAACTAGACATCTATGCTGCATGCTGACATAACTGGGAGAATAAACTTGTTCATAAAACTTGGCACATGTAAAGTTGAAAGTCATTCTCCAGGCCAAAGTGAAAATTTTGCTTTGCTTGTTTATTGTTATGATTCCCCCAGGGACTATATGAAGACAGAAAATTTAAAAACATTTGCTTTAAATGTGCAGTTCCTTTCAAGACTCTGGCTAGAGCCTAACCTAAAAGTTAGGAGTTTTTTGCCCACAGGCAGGCAGCAGGTAAATCTGGTATGGTTAAAATAGTGGATTGAATTTAAAAAAAAAGTCTTAATTCACAACTTTCAAAGCCATAATGGAATCAAGTGGAGATCCAGGCTAAAGTTTAATTAAAAGTTGAGAAAGAGGGCAAGGAAAAATTTATTTATTTACACAATGGAGAAAGGCTACCTGAAGGTATCCATAGGCACTTGTATAGGTCATCATCTTAATAAATGACCTAATGAAAGGTATGGTACAAGGTATCAATGTTTATAAGTGATTAAAAATTATATAGGATAGTAAAACTAAAAGTAGCTGAGAAGACTTTCATGGAGATTTTAAAATGTGGGTTACTGAGTCATGAGAAAGGCAATGCTTGTAGAAGAGCAGACACAGGGATGAGGAATTCACTGCAAGGTGAGGCACAAGAGGAAAAATAAGATCAGCTGTGTACATGTGTACAACAAAATGTCTGTACCTAACTTCTGCCTCCCTGCTTATTAGTGGCCAGGAAGACAAAGTGTGCATTAAGTGTTATTACAAAAGGAGTACATAATAAAAGATAATCTTTCATCAACCACCTGTACAAATTTTCAGGGCTCCCATATCTTGAGGTGTCCATGCAGGTCTGGTCCCCTGGGTGACTAAGATGGGATGCAGAAAGCTGCAGACTCAGATGTCCCATGGCAAGGGAAGTCTCACACTGTCCTTGTTGGAGTCACTGCTCCAGTTGGCCTGAGTTCCTGAAGCTCTTTGTATGCTGCAGAGGTAAGAAGTACTTGCTGCAAATACAGTGCCTTTTTATTAGTCAGGCAGCGTCCCTTCCAGCTGAGGCAGGGCCTTTTTGGATGGGACCCACTGTGGGGATGGGATCCTGGGATGTTCAGCATCCTAGCAGGTACCCTTGCTTGGAGCTGCCCTCACCTCATGGTGGCCCCTCATTCCCCATGCCTCACTGATATGAGCTCCTCACCATTTTGAGCTGGAGCTGGTCTCCCTCCTTGCTGCTGCAGCCCCATCCTCTCCCAGGATGGGAGACACTGGAGGGGAGGCAGGCACTGCCCCCAGCACTGAGGACATTCACCCTTTTCTCGTCGGATGACACCTGGGAAGAGGGGGGAGACAAAGGAAGGAATGGAGATTCCTGTCCTTGTTCTGGGTGCAGGAATGGCTCTTGGCATGCTGTGCTGTCGTGCTTTGTCTGCCTCTCCGTGCTGGTGAAGTGTGCAATGGCACTGCTGCCTCTCGTGCAGGGGAAACGCACATCTGAGGCAGAGAGGGGCTCAGACATGCTGGCAGGGAGCACTGCAGGCACACACTTGACTAAAAATTGGAAGAGCTAGCCAATTGCTTGCTTTCTGTTTGATATGTTACCCTAAAGCATTTCTGCAAAATTATCATGGACACAAGCCAGCCAAGGTACAGAACTCACTGCCTGTCCTTTACTATGGTAATGAAAACACTGCTGATATTTTCAATTTAAAAAAGAATACCCCAGGGAGGTAAGACTTTGTGAGGCTGTTTTAAAACTTTCCTTCATGTCCAACAATATGTACGTGACTCAGCTACTAAATAGGCATCTAAATAAAGAGGCTTCTCTTGTGCTTTATGTTCACAAAACTCTCATTCTAGTGTGCAAAGAAACACTCTCCAGCTTTTCTACATATTCTTTCTTTGATCTGCACTGCTAACGATAAACCATGTTAGTGTGAATCATAAATAGAGAATTATTTCTGAGTCTGATTTTTTTTAGAAATCCTGCTCATAATTTAATATGCCACAACTACATAATTAAATTATGAGTGCATGTAGTTCATTACATAATTTTATTTCATTTAGGCTTTAAAATAGGCTTAGCAGAAGTACAAAAGTCTTGAGACATTTTCATTTTAACAGAACTCAAAGGGCCTAATACTATTGTGTAATATGGAAGAGAGTTTTAAATTTACTGTGTCTAACACGAATGCAAGCTGTCATGCAGAGACTCCCCAAAGGTATTTCAGTGCATTATCTGAGTGGTAGATGCTTAGAAAAAATGCTTACAAAGTAATCTCCAAATACAGCATATTCAGACAAAGTGTAACTTGCAGATTACTTTAAACACTGCTGCGCATGTTCTTCTGTGCCTGTATAATCCTCACATAATGGGGTCCTGGACCATTCCTGGGGCTTTTTGAGATCACCAAAACACGAATAATTCATAATAATAATACAAAACAAAAGTCATTTACGGAGGTGTAAACTCACTGTATAAAGTTGTTACATCAGACAAGGCCCTCTCAGGGGCCTCAAAGTTACATGAAAGTTGTTTCAAAATTCAGAAGTCTTCTGTAGCATTCACAGCAATTCATCCTTAGCAGAATAGTTAAAAGGTTTTTCATCAGTAAATTGCATTTACATACATCCTCTCTTTGCTTGTAAATATATTGGAAATTCACTGCAATTTTCAGTAGACCAAGCATCTTCCAAGTGTTTTGGGTATTCAATGCATGTGCTGTTCATTTTATTCTATGTGGCATTTTGATCTTCTTTTTTTTTTTGTATGGTGCAGATGACCATCAGTTATTATTTCAGTCCTCTGATATGGCAAATCAAAATTTTAAGCAAAGAAACTGGTCTGAGGCGAAGAGCAAAGGAAGGTCACTGGCCAGGGGCTCGTAGGAGCCCTGGCATCAATAATGACACTGAAGTGAAGGAATTCACTTGTGTGAATGGTGCTGTTGGGGAACTGCGTGTGCTGATGTGTGCAATGAGGACGTCTGCTCCAGAAATGAATGCACTGGACCTTCTCTGTCACGTTCCACCAGTTCCAGAGATCAGTTTAGGAAAGCATTTAAGCACATCATCAACATATGAGTTTACACACTAACAACTGGCTTTTTCAAGAAGAATCTTTTCTTAGATCAAAGCCTTAGTTTCTTGGAATAGAAGGCATGGTGGCAATAGTAAAGACAATGATTTTACAAAGGTATTAGATAGATGGATTTGAACAGAGAGAGTTGCCATATCCCTAAGGTGTCACGTCTTGTAAAATATTTTCCTGTAAATGGAGATGGAGCTCTTTCTTTTATTTTCTTTGCAACTTTCATTTTATAACAGAAATGGGATGAAACACACAATATTTCAAAGAGATCAGTGTTATCCTTGAGTAAATCTGTTTACCCACTGGCCTCATGCCTTTTGAAATACCCATACACCCAAGGAGCCAGATTTAACGCTTGCAGTGCTGTAAATCAGAAGTAGCTGTACTATGGTAAGCTAGCATCACATCAGCATAAAACCAGTGAAAAGGTAAGCAGGCCCAACCCCAAAGTCTTGTACATGACAACGTCTCTTGTGTCTTACAAGTGAGTGTTTCATTAGATGCTAATTTTGCAGAATTATCACACTTACTGGTTTCCCCAACGGCAGAGGGGGAATTTCCTCCATGCTAAGTTTTCCACTAGCACTTAGGAGAACAACATTTACCTTTTAATTTTTAGCATACAGATCACCTGTTCCATAATCACTATAGTTTTAGAGGTCTTCAGGAAAGGTCACAGATTTGGCTCTCCTCCAGTGAGGAGCATCCTTCTGAGGTTCTGCCCAGCCTTGATCTCCGGCTTCAGATCAGTCTTGCAGTGGTTTCATGCCAGTCACTCAGACTGTGGATGAAGGACTGAATCTCACTCACTCTGAAAACAGTTTAGACTTAAAAGTTTACCATAAGAACGGTGCCAGTTGTGATCTGGCCTGTTTTACTAAAATATTTATATTAGTAAAAGACCAAATGTAAACTCAGGTTACACCAGGAATAAGCTGTGCTTCTGGGAACTCTTGTATGGCAGGTAAACTGTATTCACACAAAGATAAGATTTATATATCAACAGCCAGATGTCATTTCCATTGCTTTAAGTAAGTTGTTTTTACACCCATTTTAAAGATTTTAGGCTCAGAATTTAGCCTAGGCTTGCTATAGAATTTGCTGACTGTATCTGCATTGGCAGGCAGTGCAGATCAACAGGAGGTTTGTAAAACAAAGGACTCGTGACTGAGGTCTTGACCTCCACACCAGACACGCTCCAGGGAGGTTTACTTCACACTGGCTGTAGTCTGGGCCATTCACAGCATGTCCATTAGCTGATGGAGAAGGTTGGCTCCATAGGCACAATTTCTGCAAGCTTTATTTGAAAGGAATCCAGTCCATGTGCTCTGAGCCCATTCTGTGATGTGAACCAAGGCACATTATATGGGGACAGCCCGGAGATTCACTTTAAAACATGCTCCCCAACCAAAGTGAAACCCTAAAATAGATGTACCCATTCAGTCAGAAGAATGGGTACTCCCTGAACCCAAGGAAATAGAAGGATTACCTTCATGGCCCGTTGATTCATGGAGAGGGAATATTGAAATGGAATGAATTCTGGGAAGCAGCCACTGAAAAAGGATTGCAAATGCAGGTTTCCAGGAGGAGGTGAAGTGCTGAAAGACATGTCAGAGGACGACACAGTAGACAGGAGTCACAATGCAGCATGGCAATAGGGTAAAAGATCAGCATTATTTGGAAGGGCTCATACAAAAGCATTGACTGCTGAAAGTACACCTGGACATTGGGGTTGTTTCCTGGGGCTTAATATTTCCTTCCCCAGACAAGCCCCAGAGATGTAAAGCAATTCCAAACAGCTAAAATTTAAAACACATCCAGGAAAGGGCTGATTTGTGCAGAACAACTTCATCTGATTTACATGATTGGTGTCTTTACAAATTCTGGGAAAAGTCAGGCAGATTAAATTGGTGCTTATGAAGCCATATACAACTTCTTGTGCCATCTGCTAGTTCTCAATTTCCTCTTTAAGTTATTTACCAGTCACATGGATGATTGTCTTTAATGGATCTGTGGTGATTTTTCTGATTTGAAACCAAATCATTCTCAGACTGAAATGACTGAAGCAGCCAGAGCACTTCTTTAATTTTGCTACGGTGAACTGGCTGTGCAGTGTGACAGGGAACTGAAAATCCACAGAGCTCTCCAAAATTACA
Source organism: Rhipidura dahli (assembly GCA_013399225.1). Taxonomy (NCBI): domain Eukaryota; kingdom Metazoa; phylum Chordata; class Aves; order Passeriformes; family Rhipiduridae; genus Rhipidura; species Rhipidura dahli. The sequence continues at coordinate 244,124 of VXAC01002934.1, read as the reverse complement.
AGAGCAGATTTAGGGATGGGAAAATGACTAAAAATCCCTGAACAGAAAAGCTGTGCTTGCTATCACATTTCAGATAATCATGGTTCCTTCCCCTGTTAATGTACACTTCTTGGATAAGCTGCAATAATAACAGTTGAATGAAGAGAATGGACACATTTGATATTATCAGCACTTATGCATCATACATATAAATTATGAGAGCAGCTGGCACAGGTAAGACAGCTAGAAAGTTGGTAGTTCTTCCTTCAAGGTCTCAGATTATATTTTTACGGTAAAAACCTCTTAAGTGCTTCCTCTCTAGAGACACGCTGCTTTCCATCCTTGTAGTCCCTTAGCTCAAAAAGAAGGAAACAAAGACTGTCCCATTCTCCACAAGTTTCACACAGTGGTTCCAGAAAATGGTTTTTTTTGCTTAATATTAATTTTTTCATGTGATGAGCACACTGAGAAAATGTGGATGTAAAAATAGGAAAGGGAACAGAGTCAAGCATGGTCATGTTTACAGAAATGTGGAGATGCAATGACTTGAAAAGTTAATCTGAATCACAGGAAGAAGTGGTGTAAAGTACTAAAAATACTGCTACATTCTCAAGCTACTGAACATACATACAATGAGGCTTAGTGCTAGAAGTCATTTGCTAGTCCTTTGCTCTCCTGTTTTTTTCTCCTTGTTTCCCCTGCTCCCAGTCTGCCTCTTCTAATGCGCTTCATCCTCCCAGCTGGATAGCAGAAAACCTGCCTCAGCTGCAAGCTCTTGGCTGGCAGCCACGTGGTAATTTATGATGGTCCTCATGCCTCTGGAAGGAGTCCAGGTGGCATCATCTTCACAGTTGTGAATTCATTTTGTACCTCTACAGGTTGAGGGTTTTCTCATGCCTAAAAGGCCCATTCCTGTATGCCTGCTGAAGGTACCTTGTCCAGGCTCTGTAGGGTGACTGTGACATATTTCACTCCATTGTAAATTTAAACCAAAATATTTTTGAGGATCCTTTTGTGTGAAAATGGATAGAAATGCACACACACACACACACACACACACACACACACACATATAGGTATGTATAAGTATATATACACATATGTGTATATATAGTACTGGTGCTGGCACTATGGCTGAGCTGATTCCATCTACATTTAGGCACCTGGTCCAAGAGGATGTGATCTACTTTAAGTTTAGGCCCCTAAGGCAAGGCCTTGCTCCCATGAGGAGCCTGTCTCAACCCAGTGACTTTAAGGGGCCCATAAGTAAAATACAAGGGGATGAACTAACCTCATGACGTGCCTGTGCAAACACACAAGCAGGGAGGCTGAGTTTGTTGTCAAGTCCAAACTCACCTGCCAGACCTGCTGTTAGTGGGGACACCAGCACAACCCTCAGATGTGGCTTTTGCCCTGGGAGCTACATGGAAGGGAAGAAGACAGGCTAGCCTGGGGTCTTGGGTCAGGCACATGCACCCATCCACCCTTTCCACAGCCCATGTGAATGCCAGGATCTCACACACAAGTAGATGATGTGGCCATGGCCCTTTCATACGTACAGTAGGGTGTCTCAAATAAAGACTGCATCAGGTTACCACCCAGCCACCCAGTCCAACCCAGGTGATTTGGCTTCATATGCCTTTACACATCCTTTAAAATATATACTCACCTGTTGACAATATAATCTGAACTTGAAACTTTAGTTTAGAATGTCTTCCCAACCATTTCTACATGAGTCACACTGCCCATGTAATATCTGCTGGAAAGAGGGATTTGGTTTTTTTTTCCTTTCCCTCTCCTGAAGTGGAAGCAGTTAAAGAAAGTGGACTGAGTGAGCAGGAGCCCAGGGCTTGGTGTAAGGTGCTGTCTGAAAGGAAGCAGATGTCTTTCCATCCGTTCTCAGGTGGTGAGATGTCTGGCACAATTACTGGTGCAACATATGGGAACAGACAGGAGGAGTGTTTCAGTTCTGGCTTTGAGTGTTTGGACTAGTTCTCATCTGGGAGGTGCCTTTTGCAAACCATCTTTTCTACTTTTCTTTAACAGAACCTGTGCATTGGGTTCCAACATAAATATGGAAATCAGAGTGAGATTATTCTTTAGTATCTTTTTAGAAGGTATAAAATGTTTCCTGGTGTAATTTCCTTAAAACAGAAAGGCAACACCTTGACTGGAGGTTTCGGGAAGTCACGCATCGTCATAGAGTACTCTGTTATTTTTAAAAATTAGGCCAGATTTTATTGTTTAAATAAATCTTTTGAGGGTGGTGGCATCGGAAAACAACAAATTTCGTTTTGCTCTACCACTTGTGTCAAAACATCTGCATCAAACATTCAGTGCACAGTGACATAGCAAAACAAATGTAGAGCAGACATTACAGATGAATGTCTTGTTGACAGATTAGCAGATGAGTTTCCCTTATGTTTTTGAAAAACATAGCTCCCTAGACACAGTGTACAAAGGGGAAAGCTGGGATTAAAGATCAGATAACAAATAGCAAGCTTTTCTTTTCAATGTTTACTATTCAAATTCCCTAATGTCATGAAAGATATAAAGAGCAAGTAAAGAAAAATATGCCACGTCCAACACAGGGAAGTGAAAAATGGACATCTTTCAGGACTAAAGCTGCAACCAGAGCTGAGGGAAATGTTTAGGTCTTTCAATATATATGCAAAAATAAATGCAGATTTGGGTTATTGAAGTTGCTGGCAAAATTTATGTTGACCTCATCAAATTATTTTGGCTGAAAAAGAGCTGATTCCTTTAAAAAAATTTAAAGGTTGTTTTCTAAATAAAAATACTTTTTTTGATTCCAAAATGGTATTTTGTTTATAAAAGTATTTAACTTTAAGTACAGGAATTAAATTGCACTTTAAAATTAGTAATTTTTTTACTCAAAAGGATTTTGTTCCTGTTCATTGTTGTTTGTCAAGGGTCTGAAGAACAGATTATTTGTACAGATCTAGATACAATATGAGCTGTGGATAATTTTTAAGTAGCTCTGTTAATTCAGGCATGTTCTAATAATATAACTGAAAATTTTCTCCGAAGTCAGAGAGTGGATTCATCTGGCTGGGCATACTCTTTCACCCTTTCCAGTTCTCCGAAATCTTACCAGCAAAGTAGCTCTATCGACTTGCTTAACCATTTTTGTGCTGCCTTCTCAAGCAGATGTGTTATCAGTTTTACTGGCTGTGTGAAGTCTGTTTCCTGTATCATGTGAGGACTGGGAACGAGATGATTGAAGTAGTCAGAAGAGATGTCCCTTGTGCTGCGTGATGTGCAGTGGTGTGCACTGCGTCCCACTGCATCCGTCAGAGACCAGAACAGCGGATTTTGCTTGTGGGGGTTTTGTTTGGTGAAGACTGGATAGTGTCACCCATTGGTAGGTTAAATAACCTGAGGTGGTGGGTAGCAAGCTCTGAGAAGGATGCTGCTAAGTCATTTAGGACAGACGTTTATGGTTCTGCTCTGTTACGTGCAGCTTGAGGTAGTGGGGAAGGAGAAAGAGGAAGGGGAAGACATTCCCACAGTAATTTCCTGGTGTTTCTCTGGCTAATCTCATCCAGTCAACATGGGCAAAGTCTTCTGATGAATGCACTGGGGGAACACACAGCATAAGCTTCTCCTGCCAGTTTCTCTTGCTCTGTGTATTTAAGGTGGCCAAAATCTAGAGTCAATCCTTTACAGTGTGTGAGCACTGCTGGTAGCAGGAAATCCCCGGTTCTCCCTGGTAGCATAAAAATGAAATTAATTGCCAGCCCTTGCACAACTCTGCAAGGGGTTGAAGACCTCTTACTTTTCATTCAGTTATCCATACATGGGCAGCCCAAAACTAGCTGGTGGGTTTTATAATACCTAATATGAATGGAATTATTTTAATGTATTGCTTTAATTTTTTTTTAAACTTCCTTTTTATTACATGCTGACAGAAAAATCCAATATATAATCCACTGACAGCCAGTGAGTGCCAGAGCCCAAGAAGTCATCTTACAAAGAAGGATATGCAATTTTCTATTTCCATCAAGCGTGCTAGAATAATAAGTCAGCTGCCACAAGCTTTGGAGAACTGGCTGGAATTGGACCTCCTACAGTAAATTGTAATTAAGATTGTAGAAATTTCCCTTTTCAGGACTTGGTTTACACAATATAAGGTCTCAATATTTTCTATAAGCTTCCAGCATGGGCCACTACATAAGGCACAGTAGGATAATGAAAGATGTAGAATTACCTCCTCTCTTTCCTTCAGCCAAGGAGGTAGATGATCCCAGTAGGCTTCTCTATTAGGAGAAAAAGGTCAGAGTGTCTCTTGAGGAACTGGGAACCACAACCCCTTGTGCCAGTTTGTGAGAGCAAAGTGTGTGCTGGCCACTTTCCCAGGGCAGGAAGTGCTGGGCAACCCCCATCAAACTTCGGATGCTTACCTGTGCCCCCTCCATCAGGTGCTCATTCCCCCAGGTTCCTCTGCAACCACTGGAAAGAAATAGGCACCTTCAGAGGCTGAGGAAGCCTTCTGGTGCACTGAGCTGTGGAGGAGCTCCCTCACCTTCACTTGTTGTAAAGGGAGTTCAGGTCACTGCATTCTGTCCAACTATGGCACTGCAGAATTTGGAGACTCTTTTTTCATTTTACTGCATAGCTCTGGATTAGGACCCGAAGTAGAGATCTGTAGACTGTGCTAGTTCAGTAAGCCCTACAGGAACACTGTCTGTTGGATAGGGAGTCCAGATGGGTTTGAGATGAAGGCATAGTAGTTTCCAGTCCTTGGAAACCTTAGCAATACTCTCAGCTCTGCCCTAATCTTTTTTATTTTTATTGCAAGCATGTTATGCAGCTCGAAATTTGCCTCTTGGACACTGAGCAATGTGTGTTCCCTTCAGTGCCATCAGGAAGACAGATTCTTTGCCTGGGTTAGAAGCAAATGTAACAATATAAGGCCAAAATAGAAAGTGCAAAAAATGAGTTACATCCTAATCCATGGATTCTTAATTTCTTCAAAATAGGCATGAGTTACCTGTGTGGAAGACGTCTTCTACTACTGAGCAGGTGACTATGGTCAGTTCATACTCAGTCAACCCATTTTCAGGGTGGGGAGATTGCTTTGAAACTGATCTGCCAGCATGGAGAGTGAAGTGGGAAAGGAAAAGAGAAAGGATGTTATATTTGCCTATAGTACACTGCAGAACCACTCAATATTTCTCTGTCTGGTACAGTGTGAGTCCTGTGAAACAAGGACAACCTGGCTCTAAAATCCTGCAGAGTCCTTTTCGCTGCAGCTGTAGATTTTTTTCTTCAACAAATACTTCCTGCTTCTGAAAATATACTGTTAAACATGAGGCCATTTGAAGCTAAAACATAGATCTTTTAAGTGCAGGTGACTTCATTTTCATGGCCAAAAGGGCTGCAAATGATTTCTGGGACCCCCTTCTCCTTGTAAGCTGCAGTGGCCTGGCTGGAGGGACTGGCAGCCCTGGCTCCTCTGCCTCTGTTTCAGGAGCAGGCTGGAGTCCCACATATCTGTGGTGGTGGCAGATCTGAGAGCTGGGCAGGCACAGTGGACATTTGTCTCTGAATGTTGTCCAAATAGCCATTCTTTAACTCCTTTGTGGAAAAGATTATGGGCTAACCTACTCAGCAGCATCTGGCCTACAGGCTACCAGCTGAGCCATTCTGGAAAGATCATATCTTAAGTTCTTTTAGGATTGATATGTCATGTTGGCTGGTCTCGTGCATCTCCATATTTGTAATCCAACCAGAGTGTACTGTTAGAGGATCTTTCAACATTTAACTTCAGCATTTCAACTCAAAACGTAGACTTGTTTTGAGAGAGAATGCTTTTCTCTTTCAAGCTTTATGAAGTAAAGGAGTTATAAGAGTGCTGCAGAGTAACAGGGGGTTAAAGAAAACCCTTGGCTTTAAAACATGAAAAACATTTATAATAGACAGAGGGCCAAGCTCTAATCTTATTTCCAGCAGATCAGAGCAGAGCAGAGCAGAGCAGAGCAGAGCAGAGCTGGCTTCATTAGCGTTGGAGCCCACCTGGGCTCTGCAGCTGTGTATGGAGATGTAGCTTGCTGAGGTGGGGCTTGGGGGCTCTCTTAAATGCTGTTTCTGCCAGATGAGCTGCCTGAGGTGCCACATCAACTGTGTCCATAGAGAATATCCACATCAGGAGCAAAAGCAGCCTGCACACCAGCCTGGCAAAAGCCACTTGACCACACCAGCAAATCCTTCCTGTATACTCTCCTTGGGGCACTGAATCCAAATGCAAGGAGCCAGTGGGCTTTGTGGCACCCGGGGTCAGGCCCACCTCTTGGTTTTAGCGCTCTTTCAGATGGTCTGTGCTGTGCCCGAGCTCCTTGCTGTCACCAGGGAGTGGCACTGCCGGCACCATTTGCTGAAGGAGCAGTGAAGCGGGCTTGTCACACCTCGGTATTCACAGGCTGGAAATAGAACAAGCTCACACCACTCCCACACAAGCACACATTACACAGTCAAACAAAAATATCTGTACTTTCCGCGATGACTCCAATCGTTTTTAATGCCACTGACTCTAAATCATGTGCTCTGCTATTACCTCAGGAAGACACCCGACACATGTTGAGCTGGCACAACTGCCTGGTATGGCCTGGCATCAGCCACACCACGTGCAGCTATGGGCAGCTTGGTTTGCTTGTGGTGTCTGGGAAAAGCTTGCCACAGTCACTGCAGGCCACATCTCTGTTCTAGATCTTTGTCTCTAATGAATATAAAGCTGAGCCCAAGTCCCCTTGCCGAATCCTGCTGTGTCGGTGACCTAAAACGAGCAGGGACTACTCCCATGAGTTAGTGTTGTTGGAATCGACTGTACATCACAAAATTATCCACACAGCTTACTGCCAGTTTTCTCTGTCTTGAACTTCGACTTGAATTCAGACATATGGCTTTAAAATTTCCAAGCAGAGATCACCAGCCGGGCTGTCGGAAGGAGATTTCATTCCCTGTCCCCATTAGTCAACCGTGAGCTTTCCTGTGCAAAAACCCAGTCAGGAAATGCTGCAAACAAAAGAGGTAAATAGTTCTCAGCATTCCTTGTTGCTTGGAAGGAGTTAAGCTCTTCTCAACAGACTGATCGAGTTTTTCTGGCATTATCCCATTAGCTTAAGTCATTGCTGATGACTTCACCCTCCTGGTGACATCAGCCTCTAATCTTGTGAAGGTGAATTCATGTGAGATTGTTTCAAAACAATTACTCCCTGAATTGTAGGTCATTTCAATTGATATATGGATGCAACATTCAGTTTTGCAGATTGTAGCTTCTCTTATGTGGTGTGTGTACACATTTTCCATATTGTATTTCAGCACGTGTGTTATGTTACAAACTGGCACTGCCTGAGATCAGCGGGAGAATGTGCTTCTTTTAAATGCAAAAGTAAATGAAACAAACAAAAATCAACCCCCTGATATTACTATTTTTATAGGTATGATTAATACTTCTCTTCAGTCATATACGTGGTTTGTTTGATTCCCTCTGGATGCTGCCTCCCTCTCTGTCTCTTCTTGAATATTCTGCTTTGTCTAGGCAGTGTCCTTGCTTAGGAATGCTCTGGCCAGTTCAAATTCTCTTGCTTTTACCCATACGTGGGGAAAAATATAGACAGATAAACACCCAGAATGGTTACTTAATAAATCACAATTTTGAATAACATTGTATGTATTTTTCTCACCCCATACCAGGTTAAATATAGATAAAAGTGCATAAAGATGATAGATCAGGTCTTAAAATATTTTCTCTTTTTCTCTTTCCTCTGAAGTGACTCAGAGGAACATGGAGACACAGCCGGCACTTGTAAGAAGTGGTTTTAATAAGAGGAGGCAAGTCCTCATCCCAGCTGTGCAATCCTTGCCGAAGTCAAAGGGCCTGAAAAGAAAGGCCCCATTTGTCCTGAGGAGCAGCACACACATGTATACCCAAGGAGGATAGTGATGTATTTAGACTAGAAGTTCCCCAGACCTAGACGAGACATTTGTTTGCTTAACTTCATTGTTCTTCCCTTCTCTCATCACTTGTCCTCAGCTGGCTGCAGCAACCCCTGTGGAGCTCTGCAGCGGCATCCACCTTAAAACCAAGGGAAAGAAAGTTCCTGCTCCCCACAACCTCTCATGCTTCCAGCCACTGGCAGAAAGTCTCTCTGAGCTGCCCTGGGTACAAGCTGGCTGCAGCCAGGGAGGGAAAGAGGGCACAGGGCAGCACCAAAACCAGGAAGGTTCAGACACTGTTGTCTCTCTCTGCCGTATTGTGAAGAGACTTCTTAATGTGACTAATAGCTCTTGGCATTGAACTGTGGCTCCTGAAGTGCAGAGCTGGCATGTCCATGCTCTAATGTTTAAAGTAATGTGTCAGAAAAGTTTTATAGTAGTAGCACAGTATTGCTGGGGGAGAAGAAGCCTGTTTAAATAAAGCCAATAAAATTCTACTATCATCACTTTTTTCTCTTTATTGTTGAGAGGGTGGAAATGACTTAAGTTTTTATTTGGTGTTAGCAGTGTGATGCTAGATTTTTTTCCACATTTGGAAGTGAAGAAGGTAGTGATAAAAAAATCATTAAATAGTGAACCAGTTGTCCTCAGCTCCTGGATGCTTCAGAGGGGCTCAGCCAAAGAGACAGCAAACTTAGTGTAGACAACCAAAAAGGGATTTTTTTCTCCTTACAAAATAAACCCCGTTGTGCTACTCCTTTAGGAAGGAAATTGAGTTTCTGGATGACTCGCAAATACTTTGCTCATTGTAATGGCCTGTACGTTTCCTGAATACCCAGATCTGATTTAGATTAGGGCCTTTTGGGCGGGTGCTGGGGGGGAAGGACTGGCTAAATAAGAGGAAATTTGTACTTTTAGTCCAAGGTCCAAGCACTGTTACCAATTACATGTGTATAAGCTATAAGAGAGGGACTGCATCTGCCTTAGTTAAAGTCATCCAGTGCTTCACCCTTTTCCTATGCCCCTTCCTCTGCTTTCAGAGGGAGGAGAAGTAAGAAAAGTAAACAAAGAAGTGTCTTCCCAAACTTTTCTCTGTGGTTTAAACCTGTATCAGGGTTAGGTAAAGTCTTCAGAGTTTAATGCAAGTGAAAGAATAAGCAGGAAAAATTTGATAGGCAAGTGCTGCTTAAACTGCTGTTACTGTGTCTGGCCTTCATGTGGATATGCAGTAAAGCACAGAAAAGCAGAAAAGCTAAAGGTGAAAGCAGAAAATCCTTTCTTGTGTTAAAAACTCCAGGGAAAATGGCAGCCTTCCCACTGTGCCAACTTCATGGTAGCTACTCCCAGAATGCCTGGTATCTGTAAACTGACAGTAATACATCCTTCAGTGGAAGCCAAAATACTGAAGGTGTTATACCAAACTGTGATGATGCAATCTTTTTGGTGCTGGGAACTGAAGAAAGGTTTGAGAATGGGGTAGTAGTTCTGCAAGGGTGAGGCACATCTCTGTATGCCAGGCATTTCTGGGCCATGGCATTGTCCCTGTGTATGCAGCAGCTGCTTCATCACAAAGAAGCTGTTGGAGCTGCTGGAGAGCTGGGGTGGTGGGTCAGCCACTTCCAACCTTCATATCCTGATAATCCTTCTCTTCTCCTGGATGAAAGAGCATGTCACACCCAGTTCTCCTTCTCTGCCTTCTGCTTCAGAGATCAATGGGATGCAAGGGAGCAAAGGACAAGGCCCTTGAAATGTGCCCACCAATTTTGAAGAGGGTATCCTCTTTTGAGGATTTGCTCACTTTTGAGGAATTTGCTTTTGCATTTACCATATGGCTACCAGATCGTGTTCTCTGCTTTTGTCTTACAGATAGAAATTCCATTGTATTCACTAAAAGACTCCCAAAGCTGGCATGCAGAAGACCAGCTCCATGCAGCAGGCTGTGGTTTGTTCTGCCTTTAGTAGTAGGGCAAAATTCCTTTGCCTTTCAAGATCCACCTTCTTTTCCCACTGTGTACCAGGTCTACATAAATCTTTTACAACAGTCTATGCTGATATTTGGCATTGACACAGGAACCTCGAGTAGTCAAAGGCACATTCAAAACAAACAGAAACACTCTCTGAAACAACAAAAAGACAGTTCATCCTTATGTATCTCTGCAGCTGCAATAGCTGTTCTGCCACAGTGTCCTCATTAAAGGAAGGATTGGATCCATCCTCATGAAGTACTACTTGGACCTGGAGCCTCCACAGAACAAAAGTAGTCTAGGAACTTTAGTGCCATCCTTAAAAGTTTTTTTAGACAAATTCCAGTGTCTGTGACTGTCCGTGTCACAAAGGGATTTAATTAATATCTTAGATCTTAAATTAGTGCCTAATTCTTGTATTGCAGTCTTACTTTTTTGTGAACACTTCCTGCCCATCCCACTTCACCAAGTTGGTGCCCTTGGACAGTGTCAGGTTCCAGAAATGCTGATGAGCTCTGCAAAAGTTTGGTTTCTTTGGAAAAGACCTCTTACATCTGACTGCAGCACAAGGTTTCAATATATCACCTGGTATTTTCCTATGCTTACAGAAAAAACTAATCCTCATGGAGGTGTAAGGAGCTGTGGCAGCCTGGTTAACCACAAGCAGCTATTTGTGTGTATTGATTACAAGGGAAATTTGTTGCTTTCATCATGTGTTGATGGGGATGAAGTAAAAGGAGAATTCAGGGCTGTGCACTTTGTGGTATAGCAGAGTGCTGTATCAAGATTGTGATATCCAGGGCACATCACACTACAAGAACATGGGACGGGTTTTGTAAACCCTGTCCCGTTCTGTTCTCTGCATTTCCCTTCTTGGGATGCTTCTGTGGCAATATGGAACAGCTCATCTCTATCCACCATCTTCCAGCTGCTGGATCTAGACCTGATTTGCCAATCAGGTACCAGACGTGGGTGCTCAAGTACAAGTAAGGTGGTCTCTGGATTCTGTAAGACCAGTGGCGTTCTCTGTGAGCTGCAGAGAACTTGACTGCTTTCAATGTTGCCTCTTAACAGTACTTTGCTAGAGGTTTAAAACTTCAGGTGGGCACTGTATATTTGGGGTGAGATGTGTCAGTTGCTCTTTGTGGGCAGATGTGCATGGGTTTGGAGAACAGAGCTAGAGAATAAGGCATGAAAATTTTCCCCACTGTAAGTGTAAGGTGTAAGTGAGGCTCTTGTTTTCTGGTAATAACGGAAATTCATGCAGTTGAGTGGCTATATGCTAGCTAAGGTATCTACGGTCTAATCCAAAGCCAGTCAAAATCTGTGACTCTCGAAGGGTTTTAGAGCCAGCTGCTGAAGTGCAGAATAGGTAAAGTATAGGTAAAGTGTAGAATAGATAAGATATAAAGTATGATACATGTATATTTTGAAGAGGTGTGGTTTCAATACCGTGCATGTAGACTAAAGAACTGTACGGAAAAACAATTAATTTCCTTTGCTTGTCTAAGACAAAAATACTTTGCAAACAATGTCTTCTGCTTGTTTGCTACAATGTTCAGTGGAGCTGGGGACTATATTCGTGTTCTCGAGGGACACAGACAAGAAAATGCATTGTCTTGTTTTGTAGAGCACACCTTCTCCAGGAAGAAATAATTGAGTGGGACAGCTGCACAGGTAAAAATGAGACACACAGCTAAGTACTTTTCATATGAGGTTTTGAAAATTCTCTGTAAAGGACAGCACCTCCTAGCTTCATTTTACAAACATAGTATCTTGGATACAGAGGATTTTAACAAATTGCACAAATTCATGGAGTGAATCTGCAGTTGCAGGAACAGGCCCCCGATATATTTTTTTGGTTTTGTTCATTCAGAGGTAGACAACCTCTGATTCAAAGGTAATGATGATAGAGAGGTCCCAATAGGCTCAGCTGTTTTCTTTTTTCCTTTCTTCCCTCTTCCACCTTTGGACAATGATGTAGCCATGGAGCTTTCCTTTCTTCTCACTCACACCCATTCCCTGGCTGAGATGATGCAGAAAGAAAAGCAGCAACATAAGAAAGGCACCAGCTGAAGGGAGGAATAAATGGGTCTCATATGGCACAGGAGCCTTCACTACCCCAGCTACCTTTGTTTCAGTATATTTATTTTCAGTATATTTATTGCAGGATATGAACAGCTACAGTGAAACACTTTTTGTGCAAGATGCCATTGAGATAGCCATTCACTGTGATGTGAGGACCAGATGATGTTCCCTCCTGCCTGTCCATCAGGGCTGGATTTAGACCTTCCTGTGATTAGGCAATAGGTTTTCTCTGGGTGAAGATAATCCTGCTGTTTCTAGGAACCTCACCTTGCACCCCTCAGAAGTTGCCCTAACAATAGCCCTGGAAATTAAAATCCTTCGTGTCTCCCCCTAGTAGACATATCACTGGCTAGAAGAAACTTTCTTAATTTCTGCATTAAATCAGCTTGAGCTGAGGGCAAAAACTGAAGAAATATTGAAGAAAGATCGTCTTAGAGGTGATATGAGTAACACAATGTTCTTCAACTTAAAGAAATACTCTTAGTGATGGAAAATGGTTTACTACATGGATTCCTTTCTTCTGTTGGGAATGACACCAGGAACTCCCAATCTACTTCTTATAAAGACTGCAGATAAGATATTAAATGTCATTTCTCTGTCATTTATGAGCCATCAGGATAGGAGGGAATGGAAGGAAAGTGATTAACTAAAGCCCTGAAAGTGTAGTACTGGCTGAGGGCCCCAGTTGTGTCCTGTACCCAGTTCAACTCAATGCAGTGGAAATCTAAAGAGGACTGTCAAGCTGTTAAGAAACAGCCTTCCCACAGAGCAGAAGAGACAGAGAAGGAGCAGGGTCTGAAAATCTTACCAAATATGTCTAAATATTTGAAATAAGCTCAAACATTCAGTGGCTGCTTAGCCATACCTTTTACATTCAACCCACAACAATTAGTGTAAACTGAACTCTGATTTATATAGAGGAAGAAAATAAATTTGGAGAAGTCAAGCTTGTCATTTTTTATAGCTTCTGCATTTTCCTTATTTCTTTATAAGGTTTGATTAATGGTTTTTCATTGTTGAATGTCAATGAACATTGAACTTTTGCTCAGCAAATCACTATGGATAGCAGTGAAATGACAAAGAACAGAATAGAAGTCCATATATTTCAGATGTATTGGATGTCTTCTCCAAAATTTTACTGGACTCTGTAATATCTTTTCCATACTTAAGCCTTACACATTATTTCTGTAAAATAGCTGCAGAGAGGGAAAGAACATTAAGGCAGCCTCTTATGGACCTGACCATGTACCTCACTGAGTAACTGCTCTGCATTTAGGTGTGTGGGTGACCAGGGCAGTGACTGGCCACTGTCACTCTGCACTGGTGAGGCTGAACCTTGAGTGCTGTGTTCAGTTCTGGGTCCCTCACTGCAAGGACACTGAGGTGCTGGAGTGTGTCCAGAGAAGGGCAGTGGAGCTGGGGAAGGGTCTGGAGCACAAATCTGATGAGGAGCAGCTGAAGGAGCTGGGGGTGTTTAGCCTGGAGAAAAGGTGGCTCAGGGGGGAATTTACTGCTCTCTACAGTTACCTAAAAGGAGGTACCTGATGAGCTCATTGACTTCTCTGGAGATTGTGAATCCTCAAAATGTTAAAATTGTGCCATAGATATTTGGGGAAACTGAGTTGGTCATGTTTGTCTATTAGAACCTAGAAAAATTGACAAGTCACTAGAAAACTGAAAGTGCAGATTTATTAATCCAGCAAGGGAACTAGAACTGCAAGAAATCATGGGGCTGGAATGGGGCACAATGAAAAAAAGAAAAGAGAAAGTCAAGTAGGACCTAAGTTATGGTTACAAAATCTCACAGCTGAAGTGCTTTTTTGCAGAGGTGCCATTGCCCCTGTGCCATTCTCCCTTTGGGGATGTCACCCCGTGTTGTCACCTACAACACAGATGTGGTATGAAGCAGCATATCCTTATTTTCTGTGATGGATTCAAAGGAATGATGCAGTGAGATGAGACTGGAGGAGTATGTCTAAAAAGTCAGCTTTTAGTTTAAACTTTGAGGGATATATAACAGCCTCTAACTTCCTCAGCCTAGTCTCATACCTCTTATAAAGCAAACCAGATTTCATGATGTGGTGGGTTGACACTGACTGGACACCACCAAGTCACTCATATTCCCTGTCCTCAGCAGGATGGAGGAGGAAGAAAGTGAGATGGGAAAATCATGCGGGTCAAGATAAAGGCAGTTTAATGAAAACAAAAGCAAAGGCTGTGTGTGGAAGCAAAGGAACACAGAAGATCTATTCTTTGCTTCCAATCAGCATGTGATGTCCAGCCACTTCCTGGGAAGTAAGTCTTCATTACGTGCCCTGGTTGCCTTGGAAGACAAAGCACTCTAATAATGAATGCCCCGCCTCCTCCTCCTCCTCTTCTCTCTTAGCCTTTATCTCTGAGACAATGTCACATGGTGTGGAATATCTCTGGTCAGTTTGGGTCAGCTCTCCTGGCTGTGACTACTCCCAAGATCTTGCCTGCCCCCAGCCTACTGATGGGGGCCAGAATGTTGGAGAGACAGTGCTGATGCTGTGCCAGCACTGCTCAGCAGAAGCCAAAACACTGGTGTGTTATCAACACCTTTTTAGTTACAAGTACAAAGCACAGCACTGTGAGGGTACCATGGGAAAATGCACTCCATCTCAGCCAGACCCAATCTACCTGATCCAACTGTCCCTTGGTAATTAATGTAACTGAGCTTTTCCAACCACTGTTGTCTTCAAGCAAGTGCAGTAGGAGCCAATTGTCACATTCACTTACCCTGTTAATTATATTAGTGACCAATGACTCAGAAGACAGTAACCAAACTCTCTGAAGAGCGAGTAAATGCACTTGGATTCCAGAGCCAAGACACATTTCATAGACTATGCAGAGATTATGCCCAATCTTCTGTTCATCACTGTCAAATTTTAATCACTTTCCAGGATGGGAAGGAATATTCCTTTGGCAGAGAATGGGAAGCCTCTTTTCTGCCGTGATTGTACAGCTTAAGGTTGATAGGTGTTAATGCACTGCGCCAGGGGAAGCAGGGAGAGCAAACTTCTCCTAGCACGGCCAGAGGAAATCCCCTCCAGTCCTCAGAACTGTTGACCCCAAGCTTATGAAAGCACTTGATAAATACAGGTGAAGCTGGAAGCATGAGTCTTAGTTGTGGTTGTTTTCCTAATGTGGAGCTGATGATTGCTATCGTTATGTTTATCATGAGCATCCTCAGGCTCCAGAAGGGATGGGCGAGAGAGAAAGACTTACATCCTTGGGTCCAGAATAGGTTGTCACTGTCATCACAGATTGGAAGAGATTTTTCCATAAAACCAAAACAAAGCATATCTGCATGTTTCCTTAAACTGATATCCAGTCTCACTTAAAGACAATGACCTTTGAGGATTATGTGATGGAGTTTGTTACATCACAACGCTTAACACTGAGTTATTAACCCAGGAACATGATTTGGAGATGCCTGACAAAAATATTTCTTCATTTCTTTAACAGACATAGGTGTATTTGGAATAACAGGAGCGATTCTGGAGGCTAAGGTTTAATGATGAATTTTGAGAGGAAAGTCTGTGGTTCTTTGTGAAGATAAGTGCATTAACTCTTCAGCATGCAGATTTATTATATTGTACAATTGTGAAGTGGATGAGACGTTGGAGGTGCAAGTCTCCTGGTTAGCCTGTTTGTTATGAGATCCTTGCAAAGGGAAGACTTGGCAGGTCTGTGGCTAAGATGACACTGTGGTGTAGAAAGGAAGCAAATCTGGGATCACTCGTGAGTAAAAGGAATTTCAACGCTGTGACATAGACTACATGGATCAGAAGGTTTTTAAAACTAAAAAGAACACAAGCAGTTAAAGAAGGAGCTGTTTCTGCAAGAGCTGAGTTTTTAATAAGTCATTTGATTCTTGCAAAGTCACAGAGTTTGTGAGTATGCTAACATGCTGGAATTTCAATGCCTTTTTGATTTTACTAATAAAGTGTGTTAAATGTATATCCTGTTGTTCCTCCTGTGTAAGCATATGCCACTTTCTATGGTGACTGTTAACTTTCATGTGACTGTTTTGAAGTATTCATTACACTGAAGACCAAAATATTTAATGGATCACTTGTTATCTAACACTCATCACCTTCTCTAATAAACTGCTGTGATATTCTGTCTTGATTTTTGCAAGCTGTTTGGGTTTGGGTATATTTGGGCGTATTTAAGATTTGAAAACTCTCTAAAAATAAAGCACTGTTTCCAAGGAATGCAGTTCAGAAAGCAGTATTTTCTGATGGTTCCTAAAAGCATATCAGGGATGCCAATTTCACCAAGAAATAAATGCATTTCAGACTGGGTTTCCTGGGCTGTTTGGGCTGTGCCCAGCAGCTCTTCAAGAGGGATCTCTTTACAATGCAGAGTGTTTCTGAGTCTGTTAAGAGCATAATGAAGGAGTTTTCAAGTGTGGCTGGTGGATGCTATGCTCTCACCCAGAGTAATGCAAGGGCCAGGCAAGGAGATGAGGTAAATAAGGCTTCATGCCACCCATTGCTTTCCCCAGACTCTGTAATTTCTTCAAGGCAGACTAACTTGTTGGAAGTTGAACTTAGCTTTTGTGACACATCCCACCTACCTCTTGTATCCTGCAGATATTTCTAACATGGCACAGAAGATGGATGACTTGTAGTGTTTCTTGCATTAGATTTTTAGGGATTTTTTATTCCACCAATGGCATAAAGGCCAAGGAAAGACCAAGAAAAGGCTGAGAATCTGGAATAAAAGGGTATATTTTTTCTAGCTGTAGTCAGTGTGAGTGCTGAGCAATATTACTACTGCAATAATTATAAAAGTGAATTAAAAGAGGCAAAACCAAAGCTTAAAGGAAATTGAATTGTACTCACTTCTCATATTGCAAAAACTAAACTGCCCATTAGTATAACATCTAATACAAAATGTTTTTGTGGACAGCTCAGGTTGTTTTTTAGAGTGCTGGGCTGGATTCCTCTTACATATCTTCATTTGATAGTAATGCTAACATCAAAATACTTACAATGCTAGTTGTCACTTGACAGTGACCACTCCCAGAATGTTGGCATTTCAGTGAAACCATTCTTTTGAAAACATCAGTTTTCTATGTGAGCTTCCTATTTATTATTTTGTTAGAAGGCTGAAGTACATTGACCAGGACTGAAATAATTTCAGGTAAAAAATGGTACTGCTGTAATTCAGGTTAGCTGAACCCAAGTTTTTAAAAATAACTTTTCACTGGATTCTGAATTAGTTCTTTCAAAGATGAAAATAGTAAGAAGAACTTCCTCCTGTATCATGGACCATAGGGGATTTCCTTTTCTTATCTGCAAGTGCAAAGTCTGTGGTGTATGGGAAATGCAGAATAATATAGGAATTCAGAGTGCAGAAGAGGAAAGAGTCACAGGAGACCTGCATTATGGCTCCCACAAAATATTACTATGGCATATTTTTTTCCATGTTTAGGTTAACAATTTTTTTCCCCCCAGCATTCATTTTTTTGCAAGGGGAAAATAAGTTTGACTTGTACTTTTATTGCTATAAATATTGACTTCTAGGCTTGACCAAGAAGCTGGATCCCTACTGGTTTCAAAGACAACAAATATGTGATCTGCATGAATTTTGCTGCAGATTATTTTAAATTTCATCTCTGCTGTCGTACATTTTAGAAGAGGTGTTTTACAATCATGGATGGGACGAAAGCAGAGCTCTGTGTTTCTCAGTGGAGTTGGAATACCACAGAGGAACTTTTTTCCTGTGATCTTAGGAAGCTGAAGGGGTGACACTGAAGAGACACGACTTCATAATTTGTGTCTCACCTCCCTAAGCTGACACTCTTCTTCCTTTTTAGCCAAGTTTTCCCACTTGGAAAGAGACTAATGTTTGAGGTGCCCCTCCACTTCTCTTTTCTTTATCCCTGAGTCCCTTCATGTGAGGTTTAC
Organism: Rhipidura dahli; assembly: GCA_013399225.1. NCBI lineage: Eukaryota > Metazoa > Chordata > Aves > Passeriformes > Rhipiduridae > Rhipidura > Rhipidura dahli. Next base: position 226,192 of record VXAC01002934.1, on the reverse strand, counting down.
ACATGATTGCTTAGGATATATCCCCTGCCTATGGGTCTGACTGTTAAATTTTCACTTTTATTCCAAGGCTTTCTTTAAATACTGGGTGAAAAGTTCTTCTCCTTGTATCCCCTATAACTCTTCAGCTCTGCTGCTGGTACCAATCTTGATGGTCTCTTCTTTACCTGCTTTGTGCTCTGTCTCTGACTCTTTCTTGGTTGTCCCTTAAGACTGGAGTAATTTACAATTCTTTTTTTTTTTTTTTTTTTTAACCTAAGAAGACTCCATCTTATTTAACTGCACACTGAAATCCCAAAGCTGGCAGACCTGTGAAATGCTCAAAAGCACAGATGGTGGGTTGCCCCTTTTTGTGTGCAGGAAAGGGAGATGGAAAGAGAAGGTTTTGCTTTAGCCCAGGCTTTGGCACAGCAGCAGGTATGCTGTCAAAGCTGACAAACAGCAGACAAGGCAGGGTATTAAGATGGTATTCAGCAAACCTGGTTTCAATCCTTGGCTCAGTTTCCAGTACAACAGGTATGAAACTTTCCTTCCTCACTAAGGTGTTGTGAGAGTAAAACAAAGTTAATAGTTGTGGATTGCTGGCATGTGTGGGGTGATGGGCAGACCGTGGTTTTCCAGCTCTGTGCTTAAAACTGCTCCAGAACAGATCCCTGTGTTGGGTTTGGGTGCTGTCCTGTGAGGAGCGGATGTGGGAAGCAGCTCACTGCCCCAGTGGATGCTCCTGGGGAGATGTTTGGGTGCCTCCATGGTGTAAGAATGTGCAAAGGACAGAAATGTGGTCTTTGAGCTTAGCTCTCCTGCTGTTAGTCCACTTCTGAACTTGAACATCTGCAAGAATTTGCAACCACAAGCAAGGCACAAAACTGAAGAACATTTTGGGTTTCTGGGCTAGAAGATACATATTCTTTTTGGAAGTTCAAAGAAAGACTTAAATAATTTTTGTTAGGAGGAAAAAGCCCCCTAATTAAATTCTAATTGCAGAGTTTAAAATTTTTCTTCCTTTTATAGACTGTGTTAGAAACAGGGCAACTCCTCCACCCCCAATAAATAGCAGCAGATGTAACTCAATAGACTTCAAACCATTCCAAAGCCTTTGACAGGACAAACAACACTAACATACTTTCCAGTCTCAACCATCAAATAAAGTGTTTACAAATTAGGACATAATGGCCGTTGCTTTTCTTCTTTAAAATACAACAGAAAAAACACCAACCAAACTTGAAATTATCAAATCTGTCATTGAACCTTAATTAGCTCTGGCTCTTTGACATTCTGAAACCTACATGAAGAAAAATAATACTTATGTATTTTTTTTTGTATGCAACAAATTAATGTTTACAAAATGCAATGTAATATGAAATCCTCTGTTCTCTCAGGATGCAAACCATACAGTGACCAGGGTTTCAGTCTCGGTTGGTCATTACAGTTGAATAACTGGAACAGAGCACCATGTGAGTACAGGTAACCACCAGGTAACCACCATGTGAGTACAACCAACCACAAATGGCAAAATGCTTAACAATGTCTCAGCTCCAGGGCACTGTCTCCAGGGCTTTTTGTTCAGGGCTATGGCTCTTAGTGCCCCTGTGCAAGTGTTTGCATAGCAGTGCTGCTGTGCTAAATACAGAGATGGACTTGCAAATTAGAAATGGGAGAAATGGACTCAATTTTATGCTTTGCAAAGCACTGGGGAACTTGACAGTTATCTTTAAATTAAAGAAAAAATTCTTTTTTTTTCTGAAGTGAATTACCCTTCAATTTATCAAATTAGTGCAATACCAAATGAAATGAATTCATTATCAGAACAAATGTGAACTAGAGTTCTATCAGTGAACCAAATTCTGCAACTGACATATTACATTGTGTCTTCTCCCATATGAAATGCAAACAGACAGGATCTGGCCCGAGACTTTGTTTAGTACTTCTGATTTCCCTGGAAAAGTGTCTATATAAACTGAATCACTCCTGACAGTGCCAGGATTTAGTTAGCGAATGAAATAAATCCCAAGCGTGTGACTTTACTGATTCAATGGACCTTAATTGATTTGATTAATATCATACACTCGTATCCATCCTTACTTGGCTTTCTGGATTTTCCTCTTTGTTTTGTTGACCAATATCACACAATTTCCTATTTGTTTTTGCTATACAGCGCATGTCTCCTTTACCCAAGGAAATTAAACAAAATTCCTTGCTATAGAAAGAAGGCTCTGTCTCCATCCTTCCCATTTGAGGGTGCCATATGCCCAATTAAACCCTTCTTTTCACCTTGATGATTATTTTTTTGTTAAAGAAGCAGACATCCAGAGCGTGCAGCCTGAGCTATAGAATTGAGGTTGGACCTGGACCAGCAGAAGACTCATTGTTCGAGTCATGTTGGTACAGCTTGAGCAAACACTCAAAGCAGCTGGTCAGCTCCAGATGGATTTCATCTCCAGTCAACCGTTACATGCAACCTTGCTTCCAATGCCTTACCTCTTCCTGCCCGTGCCCTATGCCTATTAGAATTCTTTTCCAGAAATTCTCATTATCATTTTCCATCTTGTCTTGAGCAGCTAGATTTTGTATCTCTTTCTTCTTTGTCAGGAGAAATGTTTTATTCCTGCCTACCATCTTCTGAAGAAAAACAAATGACAGCAGAATCCCAAATATATCCCCTTTCCTTCACTTCAGTTCCCTGTTTTTTTATTTCAGTGGAGAAAGGCAGAGCAGAGAGAAATGGAGAATGTGAAAGCAAAACCACACTTGATTCTAAAATCAAAAACCAAACAAATAAAGAAAAAAAAAAGGAAAAAAAATTCTTTTTGAAATCAAGATAAAATTACTTTTACATATTTCTGTATGAAAGTCATTTAGTAGCATTTCAATTAAGATAATTTTCTGTCCTCACTGAATTCCACTCTTCAGCTTTGGAAAATGTTTGGTTTAACTTTTTTTTTTTTTTTAATCATCAAGTACTAAGCATATCTGCCCTTTTTTTTTTTTTTTATATATTTTCTGACAGCTTTAAGCCAGCTTTTTCTTCTGGGATTTGAAGCTGTGTCTGTGTTAGTACACTGTATGTGCTTGGGTCAGACCCCCATGAGGCCAAGCACACCGTGCCGGGGCAGGCAGAGGAGCTCAGCACTCGGAGCAGGGTGGCTGCCTGTGGACCACCCGCTCCTGGACCCCCTCTGGCTCCCAAACTGTGCCTGGAACCTGCACGGGGACACTCCAGCTGGCACTGGCCCAAACTGTGCTGTAATCGGGTCACTCCAACAGCTTAACAGTAGGGATGATCCTTCTTTCCAGGACTCAGGACTTCCTCCAGGCACTGCCTATCTCAGTAGTATAGACACAAACAGCATTCATGCTTTTTTGGAAGTCCGCTAACTCTCTGCGTCTTGGAAGTGGACTTTAATTGTTGAAATTATGAGGAGTAACTTTTTAGCTAGTTTTAAGAAGCAAGGCATCCCCTTTTCTGTCAGAGGTTGTGCAAACGTCTGAGACTTGAAACAGTGAGACCTATGGGTCACAAGTCTCACTGGGATACATGCAACTGTGTTGGCTCACCCCCCAGGAACTCTGTGTCCCAGTCTTTGCCCTTCAGGGTTGCAGTTGTAGCATCAGTGGGAAGCCCAGGCAAAGTGGGCTTGGGCTGAGGATGTATCTTCCAAATCATATATATCTCTGGGGCACCGTACCACTTAATTAGAAAAGCCCCAACTGCAAAATTAGAGTTCACATTTTACCTGATCATCCTCTCCTGTAGAGCTGCAGCCTGGTTTGCTGCTCCTTTGAGTCAGCCCTGTGTTTATGTAACTGATGTTCAGGCCTCAACCAGAAGAGCTCCATGCTGGATGTGCACCATGTGGCTGCACTGCCAGCACTCAGCAGCCATTAAAGTCCCCAGTCTCCAGCATGGGCCAGAGCCAGATATGAGCAAATTCTTCTCAAGTTACAAGCTGGTTACAGCCAGAGGTTTAATAATGTGGTTTCACTAGGTAGTTGTGCTATCCAAGTTAACTATTAATTAACCTCCCATTAGATGATGTCAGACCTTGCTGCACAAGAAACAATTGCCATAGTTGTAACAGTTTTTATTTCCGTGTTGACTTTATTGATTATGCGCTAAAAAGATAAGCAGGGAAGGATTAGTTTGCATTTACTGTCCATTGAGTAAATAATTCTTGTTTCTGTTTTCATTTAGACCTTTAAGAAGTTTTATATCTCTGTGAAGGGATTTTATTTGTATTTTCAGCAGAAATGGTGATATCCCACCCTGCTGTGGCAAGGCCCACATACTACTCCTGCAAGTAATGTCTGTTCTTTCTCCCCCTCTACATATTCAGTTGATAACTTTTTGTTAAAGTTGTTTGAAATGAGATTTCACCTCCTTCTGGCAAGGACAACACCTTCTTATATGTTCTGTGAAGTGGCAGGCAGACTTTTTCAGAGATACAAAAATCAGATTCAAAATGCTCCCTTTTCTGATATAAAGGGAATATCAAACTTTGCAAGGTTGGGTTCCTGCTTCTACAACCAAACTTAAAAAATATGGATCAACAGTTGCCTGTTACTTCCTTCCATTGCTGGGGCTTTCTTCAACACAGCTGTATAAAATAAGAACGCTGTCTCTTCCTGTGTCTACACCAGTGGCCTTTCAGGTGACCTTTTGCAGAATTACAAGGCAGGGTGGTCTGAATGCCACCACTAATTCAGGTTAGCCAAGAAACTGCAATATATGTTGCTTCATATGCCCGGCATGACCACAAAAACTCGGACTGCTGAAGTCCTGGAATCCCAGGGCTTGTGTGGACAAGTAGGAACCAATTTTAGCGGTGCTCCCACCATCCGTGTTAGCAGGTTGTTTACCAAGTTATTTTGAGAAACTCATGGGAAGTCAAGGAGCTGAGATGGATATTCAAAATAGATGTCTGTTACATAGCATTTGTAGAATTTATTGTCTGCCAGTTACCAGGGAAGTTCTGTGAGCTGTGCTGGCAGCATCAGACTTACTGACAGAGAGATTAAATACTCATTTTATAATTAGGGGGAGTATTGCTTTGTTTTTATTGCAGTAATACACAGAGGTTCCAACAGACATTGAGGGCCTCTCTGTGATAAGCATTAGATTTATGTACAATAATAATTAAAGTTCTTGCCTCATACTCCTATGAAGGTCATCTGAAGGATGCTGAGAGATTTCAAAACAAATAAAGTGATTATGAAATGGATCCACCTTGAGCTGCTCAGCTCCCAAAGTTGCAAGATCAAGTCAAGACCACACACAGAGCTCCCCCTCTCCATGTTGTTTATGAATGGTTTACAAGGGTCTCTTCCCAGGGGGTCACTACCACAGGCACTCCAATATTATACCCACTTCTAAAACGGCCTCCACAGAATCGTTATTATGAACATTTTTTCAGATGTTATAAAAAAACGGCTTCACAGCGAGTTAACTACTCTCTAGCTTAGTCGGATGGGGAACAATATAGTTTATGTGCTCTGAGCTTTCTCATGGATTAAATTTATCACTTGGTCAGTGGTAGTGCCCCTGTTTGACAGATGTAGGCTATTATTGAACAATTTGGCCTTCAAAACAGTGACTGTATTTGGAAAAGTACTTTTGGCATAGCTAACCTCAATTTTAGCCATCCATAATAAAATGTGGGAGACCTTCCTTAGGCTGACAAAGATATGGAATGGACTACTTCTGAAAATATTTTAAGAAATTAGATGGCCAGGACATTATCAGTAGGAAAAAAAGGCCAGGTTGGACTCTTCATCACACTTCTCTCACCGAGGTAGTGGTTTCTGTTAGCTCCACCTGCAGATCATTTCATTACCTGTGTAAAATCTTAGAAATAATGACAAATGTTGCAACAGAGTCAAGAGGTGACAGTGCAGTAGTGGGTGTGGGAGGAGTGCTTGGGGTTGACCTCTGGCTCAAAGTGAAAGGGTGGGGCATCTGCTCACAAACTGCCTTGCAAGGGGACGCTTTGGCAGCAGGGCAATTTTGGGATGGTGTTTCAGCACAGAGCACTTGTCATGTGCTTATATATTTGTATGTACCTTGGGATAGCCAGGAGGGTCACATATTTGATGGAGACAGGCAGACTATCCAGTGTACAGAGTACCATGTCTTTGTCACATAAGTGTGTTGGAAAAGAGAGGGAACAGCTACTTCTTCAGTATAGGGGAATCTTCAGCCAGAGTTGGAAAAAAATACAGGAGAGAGTAAAGATTTTTCTTGTTTTCACAAGAAGATGTGTTTCTGATGAGAAGGGACAGGAACATCTAACAATTAGTGGACTTGTTGAAGATGGCAGTTTGTAGTGGTAATGAGGAGCTACAGAAAATATGAACAGGGAAAGAAGAATTTGTGAAAAGTGTTAATTTAATTGTAAGGGAGTGAGTCAAACTTAGAAGGACTGCAAAGGAAGAATGAAGACTCCAGTGTCTTAAGGCTAGGCAGAAGTGGAAAGGAACAAGCCACTGTAGCCAGGGACTGGGAAGAATGTGATGGTTTAGGAATGTGACTTCAGATACAGCCCTGTCCTTGCAGGACACGTGTTCACTGAGCCTTTGGCCAACATCAGCCTTGGTTTGGCCAAGCACAGTGCAGCATGCATCCTTCCCCCAGTACTAAAGTGGAAGGAGTTTTCCCTTTGTGACATGTTCTGGGAAAGCCAGAGCACTCAGTGATCCTGGCAGCATCCTCTCTGAGCATGACCCAACCTTGTCAGTGAATGCTGAAGGTACAAGGCCATGAGGGATGTGGGATGCTAGACCTGGTCATGTTGGAAAAGGCTCCTCATTGGTTAAACAAGGCATGATGTTGAACATCTGGCATGGAATTCAAGCTATTGACATTGGGTCACAGCCCCATAAATAGTCTCCTCCCCACCGCCTTTCCCCAGTTCTCAGGAAAAACAGCAATCTCCGGGTGTAGCAGATGGGCTGGAAAACAAGACTAGAGTCTTCTGGGGCACTGCATGCATGCAGTGAGACAAGGGTATAGCAACTCTAGCTGTGTCTGAGGATATGTTGGCCAGCAAGCAGTATGTTTGTCAGGAAAGTTCATTGCCAGAGGCCACCCAGGCTGGAGACATCCTTGAAAGGGTGGTGTGAATGTTAGCTTGAATGTTTCTTCTTCTTGGGGAGACCTTAACAGCCAAATGTAATCCTTCTGTCACCCTCTCTAGGGTTTGACAGCAAAAAGGTGACTTTTAATGCAAACAATTCTTGCATTCAAGTTAAAGTTTGGGTGCAGATCAGCTCCAAACTCTTCTAACAAAATGAGGTGTGTGCATGAAATAAGACATCATGTTTCCAGCCTCTGACCTTCCTTCTTTTGCCTATGAAACACAAGACCAAAGAATCTCTTTTGACAATGATCAGAATAAAGGACTAAACTTACTTTATATCCATGTCATCTTTGTGCATGAGTGTTGGCTAACATGCAGCCACTCTTGGGATGGAGCACAGCAGCCATTTTGTATGCAGCAAATCTTACCAATAATTTTCAAGGAGTGGGAGAAGTGGCAAATAACTTCCTTAATTGAAAATTACGTGGGAATTTCACAGTGTGCAGAGTATAATTAACCACACTGGAATCTGGCCAAGGAACCAAGGTTAACACCGCTGTACTTGCAGAAGTGCCACTGGTAAAGCAACACCTCCTGAGAACTTTAGAACCTAATCCATTCCTATTAAATAAATAAAAGGCATGTCTTTGAAAGGTGGTGTACAGCTTTTATTTATATTTGGCCATGCCTTCATCACTTACCACTGAAACAGTCAATCATGGCTGTACACTAAAATCAGAAGTATATACAGCTTTTAATGACATATATTTTTTTAGTGAATCAAAGTTGAGTTAGTATATTGCATTATGCCAATTCTTTATAAAATTGAGCCAAAGTCATCCAACGTATGCAACACATTTTATCAAATGTGTAAGAAATATTTGGAAGAGGGGTGTTGTTTATATAGAAGGAAGGGGGGAAAAGTAAAGTTGGCAGAATATCACGCAAAAATTAGTTCAGTAAAAGGGGAAAAAAAAATCAAGCTATGTGCCAGAGTTTCAGTCACAGTCAGATGAGCTTTTCTGAGCTTGCAAGTACTATACAAATGTGAAAAACACTCACTTGGTGCAGGAGGAAGCGAAGAAGGAAATAACTGTTGGAGAAGTCAGGGCTGTTTATGCCAATGGTGACTCTGCAAGTCAGATAGAAAAAAAGCAGCAAGAAATGAAGTCATGCCCAAAGCCTGGGTTTATCCCTCACATTGCTGGAGCTGTGTTGCAGATCCTTTAGGCCACAGTGTGGGACAGCTATGAGTCTTGTGGCTTCTTTTCCAGAGGGAGCATGATTCTCATTATGGCTGCAACCCAATAAGCTAAAAAATCCTATGGAAACCAGGAGTTACATTTGCCTGTTGTGTAAAGCCTGGACTGGTCATGCAGAATTGGGCCTGATGTGCATCACGGGATCATAGAATGGTTTGGGTTGGAAGGAACCCTCCTGTCGTGGTCAGAGACAACTTCCACTAGACCAGGTTGCTCAATGCCCCATTCCAGCCTGGCCTTGGACACTCTGAGGGATGGGGCACCCACAGCTTTTCTGGGCAACTTGTGCCAGAGCTTCACCACTCTCACAATAAAGAATTTCTTCTTAATATTTAGTGTAAAGATACTTCCCTTGGTTTGAAGACATTTCCCTTGAAGGTCCCTAGGAACCTCTCTGGGTGAGCCAAGCAAGACCTCAAATTTTGCACCCTCAGGACTGAAACCTGGAAGATGATCAGAGTGACATTTTAGAAAGTTCGGTAAAGCAAAATTCCCAAAAGATGTAGGTGTGATGCACATGTCTTTGCAGCTGAAGTGGTGCTGCAGGGTTACAGCAGTGATACAGCAGTGGGTGAAAAACTTTTCACATCTCATTAATGCCTCTGAAAAAGTCCCTGCTCTGCCCTGGATTGAAGGACTGATTGCAGCATGGTGTTTATTTATCCCTGTGACAGGCCAGGTGGCTGGAGGCCAGTGGAGAAGCCCAGTGCCTGGGGTTTGGAAGGGCAGAGCAGGAACCTGTGGGGCTGAGGTTGCTGCCCTGGTTGTCATTGACAGTACTACTGCCAAGCCTGACCTCCTCTGATTTGGGGTGAATATGGGGAGGTGTATTTTGGGCTGAGGGGCCTGAAACAGCAGGAGTCTCTGCCCAGTGTGCAGGCAGGGTTTGGAGCTGCCAAGCTGCTCTCTTGGGGTGGGCTGCCAGCCCTTTCTGGGGGATTTGGGCTGGTTCAGGGTGTCATGGCTCAGCACTTGGGAAGCAACAGCATCTAGAGGAAGACAACGAAGAAGGCCTTGCATCATCAGCCTGAGAAGAAGATGTGAAGCATTTTTGTGTTTAATGTGAGTGGAGAGGCTTGATTCCCAGTTTGTCCAGTGAAATAAGACTCTGTTTACAGTCTTTCAAACTTAGTAGTATTACATCAGAGAAATAACTGACACCAGAATTAATTTCTCCAGCCCACTGGGAAGATTAGCTCCCTGAATACTGACTGACTGCTTTGGTCAATAGGTAACAGTGTACAGCTTGCTGGAAGAGTGTTTGCTCTTTCGTGTTTTGCGTTCCCTTGCTGAATGCTTCGGATTTCACTGGTGGAGATTTCATACTGACTCTGCCTTTTTTGTTTCCATTATAAGGCTTTTAAGTTGCTGATGGAAACTTCTGCCCTTGAGTATGAGCACAGCCAAGGGTAACATCCCTGTGCCAAATACTAGAGGGGATGCCATCATCCCCTTAAATCAAGCAAACTACATTTACTAGTAATGTACTACAAATTGCTAGTCTTCCCATCCCCTGACGCTGTGGAAGTGGGTGCCAGGGGCACTGAGGGGCTGGCAGGGTTTAGGAGAAGGATGGGAAGCAGCTCTTGCAGCCAATTGCTGAGCCCTGTCCCAGGGAGAATTGGGCTGTGGGACTTTCTGCCCCTACAGGAGAAACACGGGCAGGATTCTGAGTCACATCATAACTACAGCAAATTTCCACCGAGCAAAAAAAACCCAAAAAACCAAAACATATAAAGAAACACTCCAAAGAGGCTAAGCCCTCTGGCTGGGCTGGGGCTGGGTGATGGAGGGAGTCGAGTGCCTGGAAAATACTGCTGTACAGTTAAATCCAGCAGTGAGTGTTGAAGCAGCTGATTCTCTAAACACAGCGTTTCCCTGCAGCCTAAGTTGGATTTGAGGGGAGTGTTGCCCTAGCAGGAGCTGAAGGGCTGCTGGGGAAGAGTGGGGCATGCAGAAGGGGATTGGTATGCACCCAGAGTGCACAAATCTTGGGGCCATTGCTCAGGCAAAACTCCAAGGGACCAGCCCTTTAATGCAATTTCACTGGGGCTTTGAATGCAATTTTTATACAGCATCTTTCTCCTTGACAAATCCAAATCCTTTCATCAGTGATGACTGGCACCAGCCCCCTGTGGCTCCTCTTGGACTGGATTCAAGCTGCATGTTGTTTTTTGCTATAAATCTTTCTATCCCACTCCCCTTGCCCTGTCCCCCTCCCCACCTTTTAAATTCTTCATTGATTTAATGCTGCCCCTCCAGAGGCTATCAAACAGCTTTTCCCTGAACACTTTTGGTTGCTCCAGTGAAATGGGCTGGGAAGAAAAGTGGTTCCAGGCTGAGAACTTGAAGAGGTTATACATGAGCTCTGTACAGAGATTGAAAAGCTCAGAGTTGTTATAGCAGCTGTCCCAGCTGAAAAAATGTCAGGGAGTGGGATCGTTTTCTGTGTATTTTATGGACAGGGAATAGGCCAGGTTTGCTGGTATTTGAGTTACTCTGGGGTTGTTCAGCCAACCTCTACACTTTGTAGGATAGTAATCGGATCCTCAGTGCCCTTGAAGTGTGCTAGCACTCAGTGTAGAAAGGAATAGCTCTATGCCAAGTCCTAAGTGGACTTTTAAGTGTGTAAGCCATTTTTCTTCTTGTAAAATCTAGGTTTGGTTCTGTAAAAAGACTTGGACACCTTTTTTTTTTTTTCCTGAGGAGTTTGATGCAATTTTTCTCTTTATTAAGGCTGAGCAAACTATGCTCAGGGGCTAACTCCTTCTCCCCCTCTGTTTTTCTGTTTGTGATTAAGACAGGATTTGATAATAATTAATTATTTGAAGTTTGTCAACCGCACTTGGAGCAATGCATTGCAATCGCTGGGTCATTTGAACTTGCTTTGCTGGTAACTGAAGTTTTCCACAAAATTTAAGGCCAGAGGGGACCATTAGAACAGTCGATCTGACCCCCTGTACATCACAAGCCATTAAATTTCACCCAGTCAGCCTCCTACTGAGCCAAATAATGTCAGAGTTGGCTAAAACACAGAACCCAGAATCATATCCAACCTGGATTTGAAGATATCCAGGGCCACAGACTCTGACGCTCTCTTGGTAGTTTGTAACAATGATTTAAAATTGTGCCTTGTTTCCTATTTGAATTTGGTTGGAAACAGAATCCAGACTTTGGTTCATGTTATGCCTTTCCTGCCAGGTGATATTGCCATTTGGTATATAGCATTTTGTCTCCATGATGGTATTTATACATGCTGTTATCAAATCACATCCCAGTCCTCTCTCTGGCTGTTAAAAAGGTAAGGCAAACAGATTGTGCTTTATTGTCTCCAAATAAGGAAATTTATATTTCATTTTAAAAACACTTAAAAATTATTTAATTGTCTTCTCAGGCACTTGACTATCCTTTTCAGAAGATGAGCGGCAGAACTGCAGAAAATATTTCTGTCTTGACAAAATACAATGAAAATTTTCTAAATCCTAGACCTGGATGTATGTCTGCTGTGAGCATTGTCTCACCACTGGCTTGTGGGCGATGCCCAGGCACAGGCTGTTCTCTGGCCTTAGCTTGCTATTTTATCATTTGTAAGGGGAGGCAGTGATCGAATCAGTGAAAAACTTTTTTCCTGCTTGGTACATTCTTACATCTGAGAGGTTTAAAGAACTTTTTCATTCTGCAGAGAGCTCACAGAAAGCAGGCTAATTGTGGTCCTCTGCTGAAAAATGAGAAGGTGGACCTCAGCCAAAGGCTTGAATCTCCATCCCTGCTGCCTGAGAAAGACACTCTTGAGTGGATTTTGCTGTTGTTACACCTCTTCTGTGGGAGCCATATTGCTAAATCATCAGCTATGCCATCTGACCATACAGCAGCTGAATACTCTCATCATGCTACAGACTTGGAGCTCTTGTCTCCTCTGGGAACTCTTCTGCTTGACCTAATCATCACATAGTTATGGGTTAAAGCTGTTTGATGAGGAAAAAATTTGGTGAAAAATACAAAGAGCTTAGGACTCTCACACTGTCACGTTGCTCTGTATTCCTTGTTAGGCGTGCAGCTCTGCATTTGATTGCTTTAAAACATTCTTACTTTATTACTCCCGAGCCGCTGATGAAAAGCGAGCTGAATAGTGTTCAACCCAGCTCTGATCACAGAAGACCTCTCCATCAGGTGCACCCATATGGAAAATTTGCCTGCTGATAACTACTTTTGGATATGTACTGAAGCCAGCACTTGGTTCAGTTACTGCAGCCTTTACTGACTGCGTATAATGCTAATTTTAGGGAGATGAACAAACCCTAGAAGCTGAGGCTTATTTCAGCTGCATATTTAACAACCTAATAAACACCAGTCCAACTTAATTTTTAGGATGACAAGACCTCTTCCTTGTGAAATTGTACTGAATGCTAATAATTACATTCCTGTCATCCCATTCTTTACTTGTTACCAACTTTTAAATGATTACCCAGGATTAATATCCACTTAACCAGATTTTGGCTATCTGCACCTTATGGCCTGTCCTTTCAGTGCTTTGGCATATCACAGTATGCTTTAAATTCCTGGAATGTATCCAATGTTCAAAGAGGCATCAAAATTGAATATAAGTTGGCTAATTGCTGCCTAAAGCAGAAGTCTAAGGGCTTTTAGATATATATTCTATCGGCCTTTCCATTAAAAAAATTATTACCTTTAGTAGATCTTCAACATCCTTCTTACTGTGATGGAATCAAATGTTTCGTATTATATTTTGGTGATATGAATATGTTATTTACATTTTACCATGCCTTCCATGCCCAACACTTCTGCCTCCTTACATATTTTTCTGCAAAGCAGATATTTTTTAGAATGACTTTGAGTTTTAGTTTACATTAATTGCTCTCTTCTTTCCTCAACTTTCTGTCATTTATTGCTCCTTTATGTCTAACCTCATCCGGATGGCCTTTTAGACAATGTCATTATCTTTCTTGATTATGACATTATGCTTTTGGCTAACTGAGAAACTCCATATGTCTCCTACATTTTTGTTTTACAGTTTTAAATTCTTAGCCAAATTACTTACCTTCTAATTCTTTCTTTCTCTCTTTCTTTCTTTCTTTCTTTTCTTGGAAAGATTTTCTGTAGCAATTAATAAGTTTTCTTTGCATAACTATGTCTCTATAAAACTGTATTTAAGTAGGCTAAGCATTAAAAATGGCCTTTTTTGTATTTTTGATCAAAATTGCTGTTGCAGTTTACTGTCTGTAATTTTTACTTAAAATGAAGTATAACGAGTTGTATTCTGGGCAAGACATTTTTATCAGAAAAATGTCACAGGTATTTTAAAGAAATCATATTGATGTCTTGCTACTGGATGTGGAAGGATTTCTTGTCCCCATCTGCCAAACTGTAGTCTTCATACTAGCTGTCCTACCTCTGGTTTGATTCATTGGTCTAAAAGAAACCTTCACCTGTTTGACAGCTCACTGCTGGCTGCTTGTTTTATGGGATTTGTCACCTGAGATATTTGCTCTTGAGGGTTTTTCTTTGTTTGTTGGTTTGTTTTTTTATTCTTGCTCAGATTTTTTTAAAAATGCAAGTGAACTATGCAAGCTATTCCGGTGGGATGAAGTCTGACCTAGGCCAGGAGGAGCTGAGTGAAGACTTTGCAGCTCCTCCTCTCTCCCTCTTTTAGGCCCCTTTAGAACCATTTCAGTGGAGCAGTTAAACACTTCTCCCGCAATCCTTGCTATGACATTTCGTCCATCGTTCATATTTATGCAGCCACGTGTGAGCTCCCCTATAAGAATCATGAGAATAAATACCCCATGTGGAGTCCTGCATATAAATTTCCATACTGGCTTGAATCTTCGCTTATCTTTTTTTTTTTTTCTTTTTTTTTTTCCTTACAAACTGTAAGAAAGTGCCTGGATATGGATTTTGAGCAGTTTCCCTCCTGCTACTTCAAAAGAGAATATTATTCATGTAATGAACAGGCTTAGTGCTGGCCTTGACAAAACACTGGGAAATACACTGTTGGGCACAATTCTGAACTGGCAGGGAACTGGACTGGATGACCTAATAGGGCTCTTTCATCTCCAGTTACTTATGATTTTCAATGCTAATTAAAACCTCACTAGCTAGTGGGGAAGAATATCACGGCCAATTCAAATAACTTTTTAAAAACTTTCCTTCTGTTTATTTTTTCCACTTGCCCACTTCAATTTTATACACATATCACTTAAAAACACCCTTAATTACAAAAGTGTCCAGCTATAAAACTACAGAACAAACAAACAAAGCCATTTACACAGCTTGTAATAAAAGTGCAAAGGCCAGGAAATAAATTATTTTGCTTTATTAAGGAAAAAGAAAGTAATTTCTCTAGTACTACCCAGGTCCCCAGGTGTGCTGGGCTATGTCTGTGCTCTCAGCTTACCTTCTATCTGAGCTCTCCATGAGCTCTCACCAGATCTGGACACTGACATGTGTCATGGGGAATTTTTTACCTTATAAAAACAATCAGCCTTCAGACTTCTGCTGAGCAACTGCTTCAGCTTGATGCCTTGCTGGAGAAGGGCAAGCCCAAACCTGCTGGCTTTCACCATCTTGTGATGGATGCCTAGGATGTGGCTGATGTTGGATGCTCAGCTTCTCCTGAGCCTTTGGAGGCTTCAGGGGGACCACACAGCCTCCTGGCCACAGCTGCTGGGCAGTTGCACAAAAGTGAAATCTGGGTCTGGTGTCAGCCCGGGGATGGACAGGATACAGCAGTGAAACACAAGTGTCTGCCCTGATGGGCTCATATGCAAACCCAGATGATTTCTTGTCTTTCCTCAAGGCATCAAAACCACTGAAGCACCAGGGAAGACTTTTGAGAAAACCTGTCAAAAGCTGAAAAATTAAATGGGGGCACCATGACTATTAAGGTTGAAGGACACATTCACATAGAAGTGTTAATAGAATAATCTTAGGTGAACAGGATGACTGAAGGTCATGCGGTCCAACCACCATGTAAAGCAGGGCTTTGAAGTTCAACTCTAATAGAGCAAATTACTCAGGGTCATGTCCTGTCAAATTCCCAATATCTCCAAGGACAGAGGCTCCACAACCTCTGTGCTAGTGTTAGACCAACTTCATTGTAAGATCTTCTTCCCTAATAACCAAATAGATTTTCCAATACGTTACTGCTTGTGTTATCCTATCATTGTGTACCTCTGAGAAGAGTAAAAATGTCAAGGAAAACAGGAAAAAAATCAAAGTAGTAATACATAATAATACACATAAAATAAAATAATTCAGACAACATGTTTACTGCCTGGAAACGTTCTTTTAAAAGAGAAATGTCCCTGAGTGGCTGTTATTGCTACAGTGACACTCTGTCTAGAAACAGTGCAGCTATATTTGCATTCATCTTGCTAAAAGGGGTGTCAAAACTGCAGGGTGTGAGGTCAATTAAGAAATGGCAGAGATTAGAGCTGATCAGATGAGAGGATTAAATTTTATTTCCAAGAGTGACACTTTAGTCTGCAGGGTCCTTCAGATCATCAGGTAAGATTGTAATGTTGTCCAGCAGGAGGTATTTGAGCATCAAAATCTGTCTAAGCACTGTGATGAATCCTGCTGACGATTTTCCTGAGAGACCATCCTCTACCTGGGGGCAAGGGGGTGGTGAGGGTTGCTATAGGAAGGGTTGCTTTAAAGGTGAATTCAGTAAAGACTTCCCTGTTGTGTTAACATGGCCAGAGTCACACACGTTCCTTTGGCAGCAGATAGATGCTACATCACAGTCAAGGAACACTTTGGGGTACACTTTAGAAACTTTTCTAAGTTTTGCTTGAGATAGGTTTGAAAATAAGGCAGTGGAGAAGGCTACTGTTGGCAGAAATATACTTTGGCAGAAAGGTATGGAGAAGAATTATGCCCTGAGGTTTGCTGGGCATGCACAAGTCCCCAGATGAACAGTGGTCCACATGACAGATATACCTAACAGCATGTTACATGCAATTAATTTAAATTTTGTTTTTCTCTCCTTCTAGCCTCCATATTTTTGACACTATTATTGTATGTGGTAGTTTAGTGAGGACCATAAACTTGCACTTTCCAGCAGCCTGAATTTATAAACTGTCAGAGTTTACACATTCTTGTCCAAGAAATGTCTGGTTTTCCATAGATCTTTTTTCTTTTGTTATATTCAAAGCAATGAATTCACGTTCTGAACAGGAGTAGTATGAATAAGTTGGCAATTACCTTTTAAATAGTGGTATGCTTGAAGGAGAGTCAGACTGGAAAGGAGTTTGTATTAGACAGTATCCTCAAGAAAAACATTCATTTGTATTTCACTTTATTCTGTTTGAAGGTATTTTTGGATGAATTATAATTGTCATTCTATTAAAAGAGTTTCTCTTCCTAACAGATTCTGGGTCAAGTTGTTAATATCAACTGTGTGGTGATGGCCAACTTCTGTAGAAATATGAAAGTCGGAAATTCAATGGAAAGAAAACATTTCTTCTGTTCCAGGATGTGGGCAAACGCTTATGGGTGAAATAGAGCTGAAGGGCAAGGAATGTATATATTTTTTGGCCTGACCCTCCAATATATCCATTGATTTATGTCAGGAAGGCAGCAGAATATGTTCCCATGACTTTACAAGCCCGCATGGGAAAAGGAGAACATTTTCATTTAAATTAAAAAGATAGAATTAACCCTAGTTGGAGAAGGTTTAATGCTATTGCAATCAGGCAAATGAGAGGTTTGCACGCTTTTTTACAATTTTAGTTTGGATTCTGGATTGGACACAGAAGCTGCACATTTTAACATTGGTATTGTCTGGCTCGAAACCAAGACACATCTGTGACCCTGCTCATCTCTCATGCACATCAGGATATGTAACATTAGCCTGACATATGTAGGAAGAAATATATCTTGGAGTCATTTTTAAAATTTTCCACAAAGAAATTGAGTTGTTTCAAAAATGGATTGTTACCTAAATACAGAGCCCTTCAGAGGCAGATATCTGCAGAGGCCAACAGCCAGACAGGCAGCTACTTCCTAGCTGAATCTCCACTGGCTGCAGGTGATTTGACACAGAGAGGGGAAGGATGTACCTTTTGTTCTGGAAGGTACTTCTGGTGCTCCCATGCTTCATGTCTCTGACTTCACAGCTTCACAGTGGCCACCTGAGTTGATTTTGGACTGGGAGACAGTCTATATTATGTCTGGGACAACTGGGCATACCCCAACAAAAATAGCTCTTACACATTATTAAAGTGTTTTACTAGAGGGTAGTGGATTTAAAGGAGGGAGAAGGGTTGGTTTCATCCAGAGAAATGATATTTTACAGCCTGCAGCCAGCAGGATTCTTGATGGGTTGCTTCAAATTGGAAAGAAGGGAATAAAATAATTATCCTTCCTAAAAAATTAGGGGTCTTAAATTGATTTCACTTAACTTCCAGCCTGAATGGAGTGACTTATGATTTACAGCACTGTGAGATCAGAATCGAGCCTACAATCTTGACTTTTTTTTTTTTTTTCTTTTGTAAAAGCTATTTTCATCCCTAGGTGTCATGGATCTTTCTGGGCCCACCTGTTCAGGGGTGTCAAAAGCATTACTCTACAGGCAGGGTATTTTTCTGGGCAGAGATTTAATTCCACTGATTATTCACCAACCTTAGTGATACTGAACTTACACAGTGTATTTGATTTCACATTTTGGAGCAAATTGGCTAGAGTGTCCTTTCTGTAGCCTTTAAAACAGGTTTTTAGTGCTAGTGCTTGCTAAAAGAGCCAGACTTCTGGCCCTGAAAAGCAGCTTGCTTTGTTGTAACATGTTACTATAGATTTGGAAGTTTTCTGTAGATTGCTGTCATGTCTGAGGTTTGATGTGAAAAGGACAGTTTGTGGAAAAAAAAAGATAAATTGATCATCAATTTTTTGCCTCTTACTGGGAGTGCTGACTTGTGTTTCAATTCTAGCAGCACTTCACTGGTAGCTTTTTTCCAGTGGCAGAAATTGTCTTTTGGAAGATATGATTTGCCCAGGACAAAATCAGCTCAAGTTGTCATCTGGAAAAGAGCTTTCAGTAGGTTCCCAGGTCAGATTTATGTGTCTTTTACATCTCTTTTCTTCATGTTGCATGAAGGAAATGCAATGAAGTAGAGCTGAACTGGGGAATGAGATGTCTAAGAGCACATTGGAGAAGTCAACAGAGATGCTGAGGTAGAGGGATCCACATGACTGCTAGCAGAGGTCCTTTGGAAAACTGTGGGTTTTTTCCATTTTACACAACTTTTACAGCAACAAATCAGACCAGATAACCCCCTACAACAGTTGCAGGTCAATATATTTCGTTACATAGCTGCCTCTGCCGTGCAGTTCACAGTGGCCAAAGTACAGCTCCAATCTGTGATAGTTAATGTACTTCCTGAAGTATGGATCCACCCTGAGATGACACTTGTCAAAGTCTGGAACTTTTGGTGTTTATTCTCACTCCTCTGGAATCAGTCAACAGACCCCTATTGGCCAATGAGTGTTGGAACTCTACGCCCAGAGGTTCAGATGAGCAGCTGAGGGTTTAGTTGGTTAAAAAGAAAACATAGCAGAATTTAGGTCTCCAAATCCCAGACAGATCCTCAAAATTTGCACCCTGTTTTTCATTATTAGAAGTGCTGTTACTATGACTCCACTGCATTTTGACCAGTGCATCCCATAGTGATACTGCTGTATTTATCCAGAACTGCTTCCCTGCCAGCTGGGTTGAGTGGTGTGGTGCATGTGTCACTACTCAGCACAGATGTCCCTCTGGGCGTTAGGAGGACCATGGACTGGTAGGATGTAGGTCCATTTCCACTCACTGGGAAGGAGTCTGTGCATACAACCTCCATCTCTCAGAACAGTGGCTCCATCTCTGTTGGTGCAGAAGGCCTCCAAGAAGTGTCCTCCATCTCCCTGATAAGGCTCTAGGAAGGAAAACTGTTTCTGTTTGACTGTGGCTGGATGTCAGACACCCACCAAAGCTGCTCTGTGACTCCCCTCCACAGCTGGACAGGGGAGAGAAACTGTAATGAAAGGTTCAAGAATTGAGATGAGGACAGGGAGAGATCACAAACTGAATTCTGTCTCAGGCAAAACAGACTCACTTTGGGGATACTAACTAAATTTATTACAAACAAAATCAGAGGAGGATAATGAGAAGTAAAATAAACCTTAAAAACACTTTCCTTCCACTCTGTGCTACTTCTCAGGCTCTTACCTTCTATCCCTGCAGTGATAGGGTCCCTCCCACAGAACAGAGTCCTCCACAAACTTCTCCAGCATGAGTCCATCCCATGGACAAGAATTCTCTAGAAACTGCTCCAGTGTGGGTCACTCTCCCACAGGGTGCAGTCCTTCAGGCACAGCCTGCTCCAATATGGGTCCCCCCAGGGTCACAAGTCCTACAGGAAACCTGCTCCAGGGTGGGCTCCTCTCTCCATGGGTCTGCAGCTCCCTGCCAGGACCCTGCTCCAGCATGGGCCTTCCACAGGGTCACAGCCTCCTCTCAGGCATCCACCTCCTCCACAGGCTGCAGATGGATCTCTGCATATCCCTGTGGCCCTCCATGGGCTGCAGGGGCACAGCTGCCCCACCATGGGCTGCACCAGAGGCTATAGGGGGATTTCAGCTCTGGCACCTGGAGCACCTCCTGCCCCTCCTTCTCCACTGATCTGGGTGCCTGCAGAGTTGCTCCTCTTACATATTCTTGCTCCTCTCTCTGGAACAGAGCATAAAAAACCACCTTTTTTTTCTTCCCTTTTGAAATATCCTATCACAGAGGCATTACTATCATTCCTGATGGGCTCAGCCTTGGTCAGCAGAAGACCTGTCCTGGAGTCAGCTGGCATTGGCTCTGCTGGACATGATGGAAGATTCTGGCAGCTTCTCCCAGAAGTCACCCCTGTAGCCCTCCTGCTACCCAAACCTGGCCACATAATACAAAGAGCTGTGCCACAGAAGGAGGGTGGCACAACCTGGGGACTGCATGTCTCAGCTGGAAGTTCAGGACTCTGGGAGGCCTTACTCCTTTGGCATTACATGAATACTGAATAAAATATATGAACTATTTGGGAATGGGGAGCACACACTGAGTGCTTCCCTGTTTGTTTTTTGCATTAGCCACTGTGTGGCCATGGGTGGGGGTCATCTCCTCTAAGTGTGCGTGTCTGTGTCTGAGCAGGGCAGAGGTGGATGGAGATACTGCCTGACACTGCGGTGAGATTTGCCAGATGCGTTGGGTGACATGCACCATTATGCCCATACACAGATCAGAGCAAGTGAGGAGAAACAGGCCTTCTCTGTATTTCTGTTCTCTGCTCGTTACTGGATAATTGCCAGGTATGTTCACACAATTAATTCCGAGCTGATGCAGGAGGGAAGCCTTCTTCAGACTAACAACCACCTCACCCGTCTGTTAAAAAATGGAAAATGAGAAAACCTACTGCCATCTTGTGTCCCATTGGTGTTTACCAGTTGGAAGGGGAAGAGAGATAAAGTATTCAGTGTTTAGTATTCAGTATTTAGATACACAAAATAATGATATTTCACCACAACCTGTGACTTGGATTAAGTCTCATCAGAGGAGTTGGAGACCCTAAGGATGATCCTCAGATCAGCAGTAGGGAGCCATCTCTGACCTTTGTCTCTTGGAAAACACTTATGCATTCATTGGTTGTGTGGGAAACCATGACCACTGCAAGCACAATGTTTCACAAGGATCTTGCAGACTACTCCCAACAGCAGTGTTGATCCCAGTCATCTATAGGCTGCAGATTGAGTGATATCAGAGCAAAGGGCTTTTTTTCTTTTCCTGAAAGCAACAGTACAAAAGTTGATCTGGATGCAATTTTGTAGGTTTTTTGGGTTTTTTGTCTCACTGAAAATGCACTTTTAAGTCATGAAAATTTCTGAGAGGAAAAGGAGAAAAACAATCAAATCATTTTGACTTAATCATTGAAAAAGAATAATTACTGCATTTGTTTTGAGATTTCTATTTTTAGAGGCTGATCTAGCCTTAATTGAAAAATAATAAAGTACTTCCCCTTCCCCTCTCCACTCCCTGGGAAAACAAAAGGCTTTGTATTTATTTTTGCTTGAAATAAACCTTTTGTTAGATTGAAAGTTTTAAATGCTTTTCTTTGAGTGGGGACACTGAAAATGATTTGGTTTTGGTCAACCCCAAACAAGTTTTGGCTAGTGAGATGAAAAAAATCTAATTATTTGCTTAGTTTTTGTCATGAGTTTGAGTCCTGATGCTGCAAGCATGCAAACAAAAAATTGTTCTGTGTTGTGTTTCAGCCGGACATGAATGTCTTCAGTGGTGACTTAGCCAAACCTCTCTCTCCTATGAAGGAGCAACATTTGTTGAACAGTTGTGGTGAATCAGACAGAGCTGTAGGCGGTAATACAAAGTCCATCCTTCCCTTTGAGCCTTTTGAGGTTTACGGCCTGAGGCAGCTTCAAGAGATCCTCTGTTGGGAGTTAGAGGAACAGGCAATACTCACTGAGACCAGACCCAGCCTAAGCAGAAACCAGACCCTGGGTTGTGGTAGAGAAAGTGAGCTGGCCTCCTCTGGCTGATGAGGAAGGATTTGGATGCAGTAGTTAATTTGTCATTTGGTTAGAAGCTGCAATAGAAGCAATTTTGTGGAGCTTTCTGGCAAAGGCCATACAATGAGCTCTTGCCTCTTATGCTCCTATTCATTCATAGTGCTAGCTATGGTAGACGACATCACATTTTGATATTGGGGAGGTATGGATCATATTATTTTTTGGAAAGATGTCTAAGTGGTCTTTCTTTAACTCACAAACTTGGCTCATCACAGACAAATTGGGTACTCGCATTTCCTATGACTTCAAGATGTGCAGTGACAGGAAACAAGGGTAATGTGCATGAACAGCAACGAATAAAAGCTGAAGAAATACAGGGTACCAGGTTTCCTTACACTAAACTACAACTATTGTGTGGTATTGGAGACAGCTGAGTTATCACTGCAGAATTAAAGCACAAAATGCCTGTGGATTGTCACACTATACATATGTTCAGCATCAATATTTAAGGCTGAGACAGTAAAAACATGTTGCAGAACTGCACAGTTAGGGAGATGCGAAAATGGATCATTGCATTTTGATTTGAAATACTTGCAACCCTAAACATGACTGTGCAGCTTCTAATCTGACACAGCCTGGCACTGCTCATCTGCTCTACGATGCAGGCTCAGGCTTGTCTGTGAACCCCAGGCTGGCCATGAGGAATGGTTGTCTCTGCAGTGCCAGGATTTCACGCTCGGTGCCCCGCTCACCTGACGCCTGCCCATGGGACGTGCCGGGCGATGTGCTAACCCCCTCAGCTGTCTCCGGACCATCCATCTGCAGCCCCTGGCTCCATCTGCTTCTCAAGTCAGTCCCTGCCTGCCTGCGACTTCTTTACAGCACACTAGCAAAATTTAAGGCAGGTGAGGACCTTGTCTTAACTATTTATGACTTAAGTGGGAGAAAGATGTGAGAATTTTCTTTTCTGAACCTTGGTGTTCCCAAATGACTGCAGATGTGTAAATAGATGTGTTCCACTTCCTCAAGAGTCTATTTTCTTCCATAGATTTGGCTTTCTTTTTTCAGAGCAGACATTGACTTTTCTGTGCATTTGGAGAAATTTGGATTTCCAGCTTCTAGGGAAATTCTAAATCTTGGCAACACACATCACAGTGTATGGAAAAAGATAAAAATCTGCTCTTTCCACAGGTGATTTTCTGTAACTCATCAGTTCTGCACTTTTTTGAGTAACTTGGTACTTAAAGCCAACGTGCAGTTATTTTAAAACACTGCAGTTAAAGGGGGAACTTAGAATTCTTCAGAGTCACAGGTGAAGTACTGTATCCTCTTTTTCCGGCTAAATTAGTTAGAAATAAATATTGAAAAAGCTCTATTTTAAGTAAGATCTAGATATCACCTAATTTCTCCCATGAACAAATTTCATTTCTTTCTTATTAATTCAGGGCATGCCACAGTATGAGGTATACTTCTTTAACCCCATTCTGGCCTGTGCCATTGTCATTTTTACGGTCTTCTTTGAAGAACTGTGTCTCACTAAGATACCAGCACTTTAATTTGGAACATGCCTTTATTAGACATACATGAGACACGGAGTTTCTTTGCACCCTATACCTGCTATGCCATTTAGTAGTCAAATGGTTAAACTTATTCAAAGGAGTTGGCAAGTTTCATGTGGCATATTCACTGAAAATACATTTTTATTTATGGTGGAACCAAGCCCACATGAAATATCCTGAGAGAATCTGCTTGTGAAAACCTGGATTCATAGTGGAGAAAAATAAAACAAGAGTGATAGTGTGATTCAGGCTCCTAAGTTTTGTTTAGAGCACAAGGTCTTTAAATTATATAAATACCTCGGCTTCATAAAAACAAATTTTCAAACTGTCACAGGCTTATCAAGAAAGCCAATAAAATATTTATTACAAATTGAAAATGCAATAAAAATCAAATTGACATTTTTTCAAGCTCCATGTTTGACTCAAGCTTTATCTAGAACTCCTGGGGGAGAAACTCAGAGGTGACAATCAACCAGAGAGAACCACAGCCCAGCAAAAAGGTATTCACCTTGTCCTGCCTTGGCATCTGCTGCAGTCACTTCCCACACAGATTTTGGCACGAGAAAACAAGCTGCTGAACATCCCTGAGGTTCAGGACTCCTGGGAGTGCAGGGGAGGGTGATGCTTTCTACTCCCATCCTCATGAGATTTTCCTCTTTGTCCAGTGATGGGAAGACCTCTGCAGAGCTAAGAAAATAAGGAATCACTGGTATGTCATCACCAAAACCTGTCTGTCCCTCAGCTGGGACCCCCCAGCCCACGGTGTCCTGTTGCACGGTGCCGCCAAGCCCTGTGGTCTCCATTCACATCCCCTCTGCAGCGTGAACAGCCTCGGACAGTCACTGCTTACAAACTTCCCCCTCCTCCAGCAGTTTTGCCTGAGCGTTTTCTGCAGCCACAGGTTACTTTTTATAGCCAATGCCTAAGGTAATTTCAAAAGACCAAAATCCCTCTGCCAGGAAGGGACCATGTTGTTTTACCAAGTCCTGACAGTTAAGTATGGTCCTCCTTCTTGGTTCAAGGAGCTAAATGTCACCCTTAATTATGGCAGACATTAATTTAATCGGAACAGATGTTTAATCATCTCAGGGTCTTCCGCCCATGGTGGAGGAGTGTTATGCAGCAGGCCCATTTGATTCCCCACTTCTCAAGTGTGCTTAGAGCGAAAGCACAGGCTTGCTCACTTGTGCGTGCAGCCCAGTATGCCTGGACAAACTTCATCTTCTCTCAGCTTAATTGAGATAATAAAGGGCAAACAAACCGAGTAAACTATGCCTAGGACATGAGACCCCTGGTTTCCTTCTATTTGTCTAATCAGAGAAACAATGGCTGTGGATGGTCTTATGTGAGCACAGGGGAAAGGGTGAGGAGTGCAGGACTTTGTCTGCTGATGCAGTGCTCTTACAGGAACCCCCGAGTTTTCAAATGAGAAAGTGCTTAGAGGCAGTTTATGTAGCCAAAAATGAGGTGGTAAATGGTTGTTCTGGGGCCAATATGGGGGCAAGTTGGCGTACCTATTTATAGGGCTGCAGTGCTGTCAGGCTATTTGATACATCTGTGGTTCTGTGTGGGAAAGCCCATGACAGGTTTGGGTGAAAATGTGAAGCTCTTAAGAATTTTAATATGATTTGTATTGCCATTTAATTTTTAATAAAACTTTAAATCAAGTTGTGATTAAATGGCCATCCTGAGTGGAAGATTCCACTTTAACATAAAATGTGAGAGTTCCCAGAATGAGCTAAGATAGGTTTTATAATACGCACCTCTCTCTCAAATTCATTGGATAATGGATTCTATCAAAATGGAAAAAATGAAGGCATAGATTTAAAAAAAAAAATCTGCTGTGTAGTCAGTAGTTCCACATTTTGGAAGAAATCGCTGAGCTTCTGGCATCCTTAAATAATACCCTTTTCACATGATAGTTACACTGCTCCAAAGACAGTATAATAAACCATGCCAAAAATTCTTCTATTTCGTTTGCATGAAATTGAACTGACAGATATACCTGCCTATGTTATGTCCAAGAAAATGTCTTGTTAGAAACGTGTGAAAATATATTATATGACAGATGCTGAAAATGTTTCAGATACAGCAATAAATTGATTGTGGTTTCTGGACCAGATGTGAACTCTGTTTAAAATTCATCATGCTGGTCTCTATTCTAGCTCTGTGCTTAAATAAATGCAGAGAAGTGGCTTTGCTTTTCAATGAAACCCATTATAAGAATAGAAGAGCTTCTTTCCATCTCATAAAGAATAGACCTGACAGTACGGCTTGCATCCACAGAACAAGTATTAAAAGCACAAACTGAACTAAGAGAAAGCTGTGCCAGTACTCAGTTTTTGCTTTGTTAATGTGCATGAAAATACTTGGCAAGTCAAAGCCACTGCAACCAAGAAGACTGTGATGTGCTTTATTTTCATTTTAGATGGAGATTCACAGCCATATAACAACCAAGGAGGGAAAAGAACAGGGATTTTTCAAGAAATGGTGTTAAAGGGGAAGGAGTCAGTTGTAAAGGTGCTACAGACATGACTGGGTGCTGAGAATAAATCTGTGTTTCCCCAGCCCTTATTTTGAAGCCAAATGTTCCCTTTCCCTGCAAGGGAGCAGGACGAGAGCTGGACTTGTTTTTCTGACAGATAACTCGGGAGCTGCACAGCCCCAGATGGGCAATCCAGACTGCTGAAGTCAGGTGCTTAGGCTGCCCCTTCAATCCACAGGCACCTCTGAAAACCAGCCCAGAAAGACCAATGTGCTGAGGCTGGAAAAAGAGAGGAGGAAACAGGAGGCAAATGGGTGTGTATGAGGACTTCCAGCCACCTCCTGGATCTGGCACTTGGCTGTGAGCAGCGTGCTTGACACCTCGGGATCTAGCTCCACGCCTCTGAATTATTTTCTGTTATGGAGATAGCAAATACCTTTTTCTCTATATCTGAGGGATTAGAGTTTGCCCCTCCCTTTGTGTTAGTGCCCCAGCCTGAGAAGGAGAAAGGAGAGCCTGCTCGCTGCCCTCTTTGCATGTCCTTGGTAGGGGACAGGTGCTTTTGCTCGTGGTTGGTTGTGCCCATGTCCTCCTTGGTCTGCAATATTATTTTAATTTGCAGCATAACAAACCTCTTGCAGTCTATCAGGAGAGTTGTGTATCTTTGCAGTGACATGTGTTATGAACATAGTTTAGCTTTTATTACTACTCCTCTAGATCTGCTAATTGCACTCAATGTTGGGGTTTTATTTAATTCACTTAGAAATACTGTCTCTCTCCCCACCTCTCTTTCTAAAGGAAAAACAATTCATTTATTCTCCCACCCCAAAAGAACTTCCAAAAGGAAGGAAGTAATAACACCTGTGGGTACTTCCTAATGTGCCTGTCCTCTGTTTTAAAAAATATTGGAGGCTGTAATTTGAAATACAGTTAAAGATGCATGAAGTCCTCTCTGATGTCAGATAAAGGCTTTCTCACAATGAAGCAGCTTTTCATACATGCTACATCTACCACTCACTAGCACAATACAGAGTATTACAGAAATATTTAGGCTTGTCAGACACTATCAATAGTGACTATACATGATTTTTACTCCTCTCTCCCTTCTTTTGCCTTCAGAGATTTTCATGAAAAACTATTCCCCAAATTACGTAAAACCTCATATTCCAAAAAAATCTTTTGTTGTTATAGGCTGAGACAGAACTGTTTAATTTATGGGGAAATTTCTTTTCTGATACACATCAGAATAGATGTAAAGACACTCCTCTGTATAACCATGACCATCCTCTTATCCTCCAGTGACTTCTAGCTGTCTGGCCTGTCTGTCCACAAACGCTCTTGAAACACTGGACTGCCTCTTTGTTGAACATGTGCATTGTACTCAAACCCAGCAAAAACTGAAGGCTGCCATGGAGGTAACTTCTGTTCTTTCTGTAACTTGTAATCATACTGCAAGCCAGAAACCCTGATTCAATTACAGTGGTTATGTAGGTTGGACTGCAGGGTTTTCTGATTTTTCTGCTTAAGTACACTGTTAACACTGTCAGTTTAACTTTGTTGAATGTCACAAATCTTGTCACAGGCCTAGAACCTTTGAAGACTGAAAATATTTGTTAAAATATTTATTTATGTGTAAACCTGAATATATATATATTTATATATACAAATTGTATTTAGGCATGTATATCTTATTTTTTATATATATAAGCTGAATATATATGTCCAACCTATAACCATGAAAAGCTATAGGCTGAAAATATTACTTAAAATGAATTCTTTTTCTGTTCTTACATTTGACTTGGGGTATGGGAATCTTAATGTGCCCTGTCTTCTCTCAGAATTTTTTTAAATTTTTTTTCAGCACAGCAGCAAACAAATAAACAAAAGCTAAGCAGGATTTTCTCAGAAGTTCACAAAAGCCAGGAGCTGGGTCTTTAGGAATGGCAGTACATACTGCAAAACTAATGTTACAATCATGTTATTTGGCAAGATTCCTTTCCTAGTTATGAAAAGATAGCCATAATCCCATCCACAAAAACCTCCACTGTCCAGAATAGGATTTAAGTCATGACTGATCAAATGTGAGGCCAAAAAGCCTGTATATCTTCTGATTTAACAAAACAAATGCTTTCCAAATTAAGAATGAAACTCTGCCCCTAAACAGTTCTTTACACATCCTGCTTCACTCAAACAGTCCTGAAGAGGGTTAGTTGAAATGGAAGTGCTGACACAAGCTTACTGTAGTGATGCTGTAAGATACTGCTATGTTAATATAAGCATTACACCCTAAGAAAACATACTGAGTCAGTGATACATATTTTTCTTTTGAACGAAGTCTCCATAGGAACAAAGGTCATATGTCACATGGATGCCAATGTTTGTGTTTGTGTGCCTGTTCACAATGCCACACTTTTTACCACATTTTAGTAAAAATAGGCCCTTATTGAAAAATAGCCATCTTATTGGTGGGACCTCTTTGGTTTGGCAAAGGCTGCTGGTCTTCTGCTTTTTCTTTGCAAACGTTGCTCATTTTCTCTTGGATGAGATAATGATTGCTATCTGCAACACAGATGGGCATGAAGTGCTCGGAGGGACAGGGAATCCCCTGGAGCCCAGGCTGTTTTTGTAACTTAGGAAAGCAATTTCTGTGTCTTTACTGGCATTAGTATTAAGGGTTTCTGGTTGCTGCCCAGGGCATGGGGATGTTGAACATTGAGCACAGCACCACGGCATCTTTACTGAGGGAAATCTGTCTGTTTCTCCACATTCTCTTGATGCTGAACAATTCCCTCATAGCACATGCTGAAGACTTCTTTTGCACTTTATGTTGTCCTTCCCTAAACTGGTGCCTTCAGCAGGATGCTTTGCTCTTAGAAATGTATTTTTCCTCTGAGTCCATTTGTATTTCTCCTTTGGAGACTAATGCAAGGGTTTGCACAATCCCAGCATCATACACAGCAACCCTAACAGACCATTTCTGATTAGATGCTGCTGCTTAGTATCCTGTGGAACTGGACTACAGCAAGGCTTAAATTCTCACAGTCTTTGCAGGTTGCAGCCAGCCTTATACCAAACACAGTCATCAGATTTCAGATGTGTGGAGTAGTGGGCCAAAGCCTGGGGCTTTGGGATGGACTGCCTCCCTCCAGTTGAAGTTTTAAAAAAAGCAAGATGAAACAAGACACTCCATTCATGTGATTGCAGTCATCTTGAGTGAATCATGAATCCATGTGCTTGAAGTTGTTTGTGCAAGGGGGTACTCCTGAAATTTGTCGTGATGTCTTAACACCCTCATGCAATCACAAAGTAAATAGAGCATGCACGGAATGTATGAGGCAGCCAAGTATCACTTGCAGTAGTGTCTGAGTGGCTCCGAACCCACATTGCCAGCCCCAGTGAATATATTCTTCATGGAATACCCTGGAAAGAGAATATTTGCTCTATGCAGGGGACCAGCTGGGGGGTCATGGCCAGAAAGCCATGAGGAAGGTTTCTGAGACACTCTTGTGAAGTGAATGGGGGACGTGCAGATGGGGAAAAGTAAGGGAATTTGGATTACTCGTATCCTGGACTCCTCAAAAGCTGGGCTGTGGGATAGGGAAGGTATAGGACCTGCCAAGCCTTTTGCTCCCTCTATATTTAATTCCAGTAACTGAAAACGAAACTGTGAGACGTGAAACAGAAGTAAAGGACACTTTTCAGTTCCCCCTCCATCCCTTTGTGCCTGGGAAATATGATTTAGGTTGATCCAAGCTGACATTTTGAAAACCTTCCTCTGGTTCTGCAGCCAAGCCTGAATGTTGGCCACTCGTACCACCCTTGCTCAGCGAGCGAGAATGCTTCCTGGGGACTGGCTGACGGCAGCCCCTGCGAGCCCTGCCAAGAAAACCAGCGGTAGGCCTCTCTAGAACAGATTGAATTCTTGACCTCTCAATATGCTGTTTCTAACCACATTGTTGTCCTCTCTCCAGCAGCTCAATTAAAACAAAGGCAGACACGGGTTTCGATGGAAAGGGCAAGTTGCCCATGTTTGCTTATGTGCAGGTAATGGGACACAAGGTCCCAGTTCATGGCTGTTTTTATAGTTTTAGATGTTGCCTGAAGCATTGCAGGAGAAGTTTCTTCCAGCTCATTCCATGGCCTGAGATGTACCAGCACACAGTGGTGTGAGACCTGCCTGGGGCAAGCTTGGTCTCGTCACCAGGACTTCCCAGCCCCATCCAGCTGGCGTTGGGCAAGGTGACTAACTCTGATCCTTGCAGCTCTCTCCTCTTCTCCTCAGGGACATGGAGAATAGGACAGTCTGTCAGGTGGCACCACAGTCTTTCCAGTTTCTGTTTTCTTTCATCAATATTTCTTTGGGTTTTAGTAAGAAAAATAAGCTAAACAAGTGTGTACTGTCTTATAGAGTGTTTGCTTGTAATGAAATTTACCCAGACCCTTAGTTTTTTGGTGAGTCTGTTGCACATTTCAGGATCTGCCTATAGGATACCTCTGTGCCCAGAAAGGCTTTTACCCTGTTGTGGGTAGTTTTATACGCCAAGAGTGCACATGTTAACCACCCTTCTTCCTACAGCTTGATGTGAGCTTTAGATGACACCTTAGTCTGTGACCATGGGGTGCCTTGAAGAGAAAACCTGAGACTGCTAATTTGAATTTTTTGGGAGGGTAAGGTTGAAGTTGAAGAATGGGTTTAGTATGGTTTGGCATTGAGTGCTGTTGAGGAAGATTTTACTCTATATTTTGAACTGGAATTTTGTAGGGGCTGACAGCTTCATGTCTGTGTGTGTTGCTTTGCTGAGGTCTTGCTACAAAATGACGAAGGAACGAGTATCCTGTGCCAAAACACTGTTAGCCAGGATGTCCTGGGTAAACAGAGATTTTTAGAAAGTGTTATTTATAAAAGCTGGCAAATGAAACCATTGCATCAGTGAAGAATTCAACAACGCTGTTAAATTACCAGAGTGAATTGACTAGTTGTGCATGTGGGCATATCTTCAACTAAATGATACTAGGCAGGGCTGCAAACTCTCCAAAGTACTGTTATTTTCAAACTAAACCTCAGATAACCTCCAGCCCTTTAAAAATATCTGTTGCTGAAAATATGTCCTCAGATAACCTTCATCCTTGGATAACCCACATAAAATCAAAGATGAGGAACTAATAGGAGAAAGGGGGCTTGGAAGTAAACTTGTTCTCATGTTGCCCACACATGTGAGCAACAGGCTGCTGCTGACTAGTGGCTATTTTTACATACAGCCCATGCATTATGAGCAAGAAAAGGGGTGTTTTTCTTCACTTGGCAGCAAGGTCACTGTCTGCTTGTATAGCCAGAGGTGGCTCTGGTTGTCTGTTTATCAGGAGCTGTGGATATTGCTGGCACTCACATTCTTACTGTTGGTTTCATTATCTAGGGCTCCAGATACTCGCCTGGGTAGGACACAAACAATCCTTGAGGAGACCTAGGGAAGGTGCAAATAAGGGTGAAATGGGTCTCAGAGAATTGCCCTCAAATAGTCTGAATCCTTCTGAGAGGATGTCTGCCAGAACTGCTGGGAGCAGTGGCTTCTCCTAGATGACAATGGAGTTGTAGAAGTTTAAAGGCTTAGTGTACTTCTGCTATCTCAGGAGATGTGAAAAAGACACACCCAAAAAGAAAGAAAGAAAAAAAGAAAGAAAGAAAAAGAAAAAACCTGAGACAATTTTCTGTGCTACCCACCTGAGCACTGAGCCTTCATCTCTGGGAGGACTTCAGAGCAAGGTAAGGAAGAAACTCACCAGTCAGAAACACACAGTCAGATGCGCAATGGGGAAAAAATCCAACACTTCCAGGTTCCTGCAGGTGAGCTGCTGAAGCCCCAAACCATGCACTTTGATTACAGTCATGGGAGTGTTTGATAGCCCTTGATGAGTGAATATAGTGTCCCCCAGGGTGGGAAGTCTCCTGTCACTTGATGAATAGGATTAGAAAGGATCTGTGCTGTTTGTGAACCTTCCTGGATATGCACAATTTTTTTTCTGCAAAGCAAGGAGATCATGCACAGCACTTGGCAAATAGTTCAGCTAAGTGCAGGGGCACAGAGGTTTGATAAAGCAGTTTGCTGCCCCAGATAGTTCCTCTGGGTGGGATTTGGCAGCTCTAATGGAGGCTGAGAGTAAGGTTTGAATTCATTCATCTGACAATAGAAACCCGAGCCAAAGCTAACATAGAGTTTTATGCTCATTTACAGACCTCTACAGACTAAAGGGTTCATAAAGGAGTTCACTGATACCTTGTTGACAATGGTGATGAAATACCCTGACTTGTCATCCTGGGAGATTTCAACACACACATCGACAAGACTGCAGATATGAAGTCCCGCAAACTCACCTCCTGGCTTTCCTCCCAAACACTCTCCGGGTATTTCTACATTGACATTTACAGTCAGCCTCAAGGGGTCCCTGTTACTGGCTCTGAGTGGCATGTGTCACCCCGACAGGAAATTTCAGTGAGCTGCATGCAGGGTTTACTGAAGTTCCCTACTCATGGGCAGTACCAAGAAGAGGTCAGAAGCTGGGATCATAAGGTGTGGTTGTGCTGAATTCCTCTGCCCAATGCTCAGGAGGGGGTGATAGGATGAGGGAGAGGGTGAAAGATGGAGCTGAGCTCCAGCAGATTTCCCAGCTTTTGCTATATTTGGGGGGGTCTTTATTTGGTATAAGCATAATGATGACCTTAAGGTAACTTCCTGTTACCAGTGTTGATCACCTTCTCTTATTTAATCCATCTGCTCTTTGATTTGCTCTATACTGTACATGAACAGTGTGGACCAACTGCAAGAGCTGTCTTGAGCCTGGGGTAAGCAAGACATTTGGTACCCACAAGTGGGTCAGAGCAGACTAGATCAGGCAAGGTTAGCAGAGGAGGTACCAAGCTGGGTGCCGGGGGTGGTAGGATGAAGATTTCTCAGGGCATGCAAATACTGGTGGGACTCAGGGGACTTCTAGCTCTGATTAGGCTTTTATCAGAATTTCTCCTAGCATCCTCCTGGGAGAGCAGCACAGGTGGGACAAGGTGCTTAGGATTAGGGAAGTTCCTCCTGCCCTGCATGAGTCCCCTAAGAACCTTACCCAGTCCCCAAAAGAATATCATTCCCTCTACTCTCACTGAGTGCCTCAGGGCTGCTGCCCTGTTGGGTTGGTGAGGAGAGAGTAGGAAGCTGGGGCAGGAACCAGGACGGCAACACTGGAAAAACATCATCTGTCTTCATGTATCTGGTTCTGTCCTTGGCATGAGAGGCCAGGGAAACTTCCTGAGCTGCACCAGTGAAGTGGCAAACAGCTCTGTGTCTTCTGGCAGGGATACCTCCAGCCAAAGTGGCCACAGGGGGCAGCCACCAATCATGCTGATGAGGACTGTGGATGATGACTCAAGGGATTCATGAAGCCCAAACTGGGTGTCAAACCAACAGTGGGTGAGGAGCAGTGGAGGTTTGTTACCTTTTAAAATTTATTTTCTTTGTTTTCAAATCACATGCAACCTCTGGGAGATGTTTCTTGGCAAAAAAGCCAATTATGCTCCTGCCCACACAAGCTCTGATAGATAAATCTGAGTTGGAATTGAAACACTCAGCTATAGATTTTATTTTTTTTTTCCTCTCTTTCAAATTGGACCATGAAATAGTGGGCATGGTTTTTTTGTCTTAACTTTGTCTTTTTCCCTGTCTGTTTTGGTTTCCTAATGAACATCCACAGATCTTCTGTGCTATCCTGCTACTGTAGGAAAAGCTGGACAGGACCAAACTTAGTTGTTGAAATAGTGATGAGGAAAAGGTCCCTTTGCTTTCTGTTGACGACAGAGGCAGCTTGTTGCTAGTGAGTTAGGCCTTTGACATGATCATCAGATCAAAGATGTTAATGTAAATGGAGACATGTATTTTTTAAATTACTTGCTAGAAAACTTTTCTCCATCATTCCCAAAATCAGTGAATCTTGTCTCACAGGTGCAGTTACCACAAACTTTTTTTAGTGTTTTTATTTGCATCCAAGCATAACAGAACTTGACTCTAGATCACATACCTTCTGTTACTGAAATCTGAGTAATGCATTAAGTAATGGACGAATCTGTCTGGATTGACTAATGTGGTTACAGGATTTTATCCTGATTTGAGATGCATGAATCAGGGATGAGAAGAGCTAGTTTTAATGAAGTGCACATACCCCTTGGGGACCTCAAGGGGAAGGGGATGTTTGGGTGCCCACACTCCCCACCTGCATGTGCCACCCACCCACCACCCTGCCTTTTTTTTCTCTCTCCCCCTTTTTTTTTCTTTTTGTCATTTTTTCCTGGAGCATTGCCTAAAGGAATGAATTAAGCCTGTTAGGGCCTGGGTTGATGTTGTGATGTTTATAGCCCCAATAGCGTGATGATTGTTTTATGGTGTTTGTGTTTTGGCATCAGTGATGTCGTGATGTTTGCGCTGCGATGTTGTCATCGGGGGAGGGCAGGGCCATGGCTGCATTACATATATGTGTCCCATGCATGTAACTCATACAAATGCTGAATTCCTGGGGTGTGGGTTCGGGGGCCCTCATCCCCCGAGCAAGAGCTCGTGAGGAGCAAGCGCGCAGTCATGCAGCCGGGCATGAAATGGCTGAGGGTGGCTTGCAAACCCAACAGCCTGCCAGGATGGTCAGCATTGCAGGACACCATGCAATCTTCTGTCGAAAGAAATGCCATATACTGGCCTAATACTATGTAGCTCTTGCCTTTGTCTTCAGAAAAGTCTCCTTAGCAAGGTGGAGGTGGACCTTGGGGCCAGGATGTATGGTCTAGAATTGCTGGTGTTCCTGTATGGGTGTGGAGGTGGCCACTGAAATTTCCTCAGAGTGGGTGGTATTTACGAATGAAGCCTTTGTCCAGGAGAGCTTCCTGCTCTGCTTCTACTGATCCTGTCACAGGGGCTGCTGGAGCGAAAGCAGAGTGACCGGGCAGACCAGGAGGAACAGCAATGCAGCCTAGAGGGTGTAGACCACTGCCTTCCACCTGAGAGGAAGAGTTTCTCAGGAAATATCCTGACTACTTGGTGCTTGCGTATAAATCACAATTTGATTTTTTGGCGTAATTTCCTTCTGAGCTAAAGGCTGCTCTGATGTCTGCTCTTTTCCAGTGTATCTTTCTGCAGCTGAAGTGCCATTGAAGGCATCACAGTGCAAATTGAAATACTTTTCTGCTCTCATCCATCAGACCCAATATTGCTTCCCTGCATATCTTGTTGGCCTTTAGGTTGAGTGTGAACCGTGTTTCTGCCTCAGTGACTACATGTGACAGCTGTGCATTTTGTTATTCCTCCCC
>VXAC01002934.1:109623-190894 GCA_013399225.1 Rhipidura dahli | reverse complement strand
CCCCCCCCCCCCCTTACTATTGTTATCAAACTTTTGTCACCAGTTTCTATTTCATTAACCAATGTGTAATCTGTAAATGCCAGACCCCTGGTCCCATCCACAGGGCAGATCTAAATGTCCTTCTTTAGCTAAACTGTGTTTTTTGCTTGATCTGTCGGCACTCTTACTGCATATGCTCCAATAAACCAAGTGCCTTTGTTCTCCTAAAGTAATCCTGCCCCAGGCTATCCTTCCAGTAGACATTAGTTCTTTTGTTTGGATAAAAGGGTGTCATCACTCATTCATGATGAGAATATGATTCAGCCCCAGTCTCTTCAGATTCATAGTCCAGTCTTCGCAAATACTTGCTTTTACAGCATATTGTATGTGTGTTCAAATGGCTGACATCAGTGGGCCAAATTCTGCCCTAAAATGAATGTGCTCCAGTCCTGCTGTTCATGTTAGTGGAATTGTGGGGAGCCTAAATCAGAGGAAAGTATGGTCTGTACTCAGTCCCATTTCAGATGTTTGTTTGTTTGGGGTTTTTTAGTGGCTTTAAAAACTTTAAATATAATGTTCCCAGATCTGAAAGAGGTGAGGTTCAAACAGCAGCCCACTGCTGAATTTTTTTCCCACCTACTTCACTGAACTTTGGGTCCATGCCTACCAAGAAAGCTCCTTAGTGTTGTTGTCATATCAACTTCATGTAGATAGCCAAACTTTTGGGTGCTCAATTGAATTTACTGGAAGCACACTTCCAAAACTTCCCCATTATGTGTTCCGTCTTCTTTTCTCCACTGACCTAAGTACTTAACTACTGCAATTTCTCTTCTAGGAAGCTGTATTTGGGCAGGAATACCATGGAAAGGCAGTGATTAGTAATAATAATAACAACAATAATAATAATAAATAAGCATCCACTAGAGCTTCTTGCTCTGTTCCTGAAGCTTCAGATTTGTTATTATGTCTGTAGAGCAGGGAGTGGTGATTGAAATCATTTCTCGCTGCTCTGAGGTTCCATCACTCCCTGATTTTCCAAATCAGAGCTGTTCATGAACAGCATAAAGTGTATGAACTGTGTCCCAAACTGGATCTCTGCCAGTTCAAGGGAGAACTGAGTATGTGAAAAGACTTCTAAAATGTATAAAAATACTTGGACTGCATTGATTTAGCTTTATGCTAGGTTTATTTAATGATAGTGAGGGTGTGGTGTAAATCCCTATAGTTTGGGGTTTTTTTCCTGGGCAAAACCTCCTAAAATTTGCTGTGATTGAGCTGAAAGATATGGAGAGATACAGGATACAAGTGACTTTAAAATAATTCCTCACAACATCTGTTAACACTGAGAAGAGCTAATGTTGCTTTATTTCATGAATTAAGGAAGTGGAAAAGAGCCTTAAGGAAAACACATTAGGATAAGCTTAAGGAAGAACGTAGAGCATATGGTGGCACATGGGTAAGAGGGCCTGGATTACCTCGGTTAATAACTCACCCAACACATTGCTTTTCTAATCTCCTAATTTCCATATTTACCTTAAAATGCTTTAAGTAAGAGTTTCCCAGACCTAACTGTAGCTATCCAGTGTATTAGAAAGTTTCTGTTTGGTGTGGAAGGATCTGTGATTAGCCAAATATTTCATGGCCCTGTGGTAATGTGTTAGGAAGCCTTCCTGACATCAAAATTTATTTTAAGGAAACCTTGTCCTAACAGTCAGAAAAGCTCATCTGTTGAGCCTTGATAACTTTTTAGAAGCTACTCCAACGTCCACTGAAGCCAGTGGAAAGGCTTTCAGTGACTTCAGGATATATTTTATTGGAACACTTCAGCAAGGAGATGGCTAAAGTGAGTATCTGCTTTGAAGATGTTAACATTCACAGGACTGTACAACATCCATGAATGAAGTGTTCTACTACCAATTCAGTTTATTTTATTAAGTAAGAGTATTTTTCATAAACACAACATTACCAGGACAAAGAGAATTTTTAGTTCTGAGCTTGTCTTAGAAGGCAGTCAGTTTGTTGTTAGTTAATTTGATTGGAAAATTAATGGGGCACGTAACTGGGGGAATGGTGTCGAGAGACTTTATGGTTCTGTCTGTTCATTGCTGAATGATGCATCTTGGATACCTTATGTGGAAAATGATGGCAAAAAGTGAAGTTTTTCAGCAGTTTTTTTTTTTTTCATTGTTGGGCTTTCTGACTCTGTCAGATAGCAGCATATCTACTGGATGAATCCTAACTTTTACTCTCCAGAAAGGGTGACAGGACTTTATGGGAATTCTTGCTTGTAAGTGTCATCATGAAAGCAGGACCTGCAAAGCTTTCTCTGTGATTCACCACAAAAAAAGACCTTTTGTTTCAAAAGCCAGACAAGACTGGTATTGGGCTGCATACTTCAGTAACACGTCATGTGCAATCCCAACCACTTAAAATCACGGAAAATTCAAGACATCATAAATCTTACACCAACTGCATCATTTTATTTATTCAATTTTTTTCAGATATTTAAAATAAACAAAATATGTTCCTACATAGGCTGTAAGCACTCTGCCAATTTAGAGCTGCAAAACCAAAATGCAATATAATTGACTCACTGCTTCTACCAAACTGAGGTAAATAAACACTGGAGCCCCATTCATCAACCAGTCCTCTTAAGGCTCCTCAAAGAGCTGCTCCAACACATGGGTCTTGTAGCATGTCTAAAAGTCAATAAATACAGGTGGTGTCAGACTACAGGAAGGGATTTATGAAGCCCTGGAAGATTTTTTGTGAGTATCTTGCTGGCTATACCTTCTCTATTATATTGAAGGGAACATAATCCAGTCTCAATGCTACTAATGCCTGCATCTCTGAGAGATACATGACCAAGTGTTTGTCTTAGGAAGGATCTTCCCTGGAGACTCTGGGCTTCCTGTGCCCAAACCATCATATTCAAATCAGTAAGGCCACTCAAAAGTAGCTGACCTGTGTCCCAGAGCAGAGATGTGCATCCCAGGTGTGTGATTGCCTTCTCTACCACAACGTGCTTCCAATTAAATTGCAATGTGGCCCCATGTGAAGGATGTGCTGCAGGACTAAGCCAGAAATGACAAAAACACAGATGATGAGTGCAAGTTATCCATCTGAAAGTAATGACTGTGGCCATTTAGGCAGGCATGTGTAATAGAATCTCTGAGAATCACCATCAGAAGTGAATGTAGCCCCGTTGAAGACCATCTAGGAAAGAGGGCCTTTGTATGAATGGTGCACTGGAGGTTCAGCACAGGATGGCACTGGGTAGCAGAAGCAATTACAGACCTCAAGGAACTTGGAGAAACTGAGGAGGTCTTAAACTACTGGTCTTGTTAAGTTTCATTACCCTGGATTCAAAGAAAAAGACTCTGTGATGACAGCCCTAAATCTGTTATGTGGCCTTCTGGGACATACTCTTGGGTCCCTAAAGCAGAGGGAGGCAACCTGAAGAGAGTGGCTGGGATGTAACACACAGACATATCACACAGCACCATATGGGTGCTGCAAGCTAACCCTATTTGGAGATAGAAGGATGGCTTTGGGGATGTTTGTTTATCTTCCCTGAGAAGAGAAGCAGGTAAAGCTTGGTTGTAATTTACTCACTGGAAATATAAACAATTTATTGATGGAGGGGTTGGTTTGAATAGCCAGGGGGATATTAAAGTCATAAGGAAGAAGTTTAAAAGAGGGAACAATATACTTTTGCTTAGTAGGAAATCAGACTCCCAAGCAAGTGAAGAATGAAGCTGTCCAAGGACATGATGCCAACAAGTTCAGCCATTCCTGACCCATCAGTGTTCGGTAACTGAGTGTATATTTCATGCAATGATACCAAAGTTGGGTGAGATAATATGCACAAGTAGAACATTAAGTGGATGGCAATGATTAAACAAGTATTTTTGTTTCTTTTTTTTTTTTTAACTTAAATAAACCATCTCTTTGAGGCAGTCTGAATATTTTTCTAAGTGTGAATTAAAAGAAAATGAATATGCATCTTCTACCACAAAAATTAACTATAATCTAGCAGCATTTCAAACTCTGTTTTTTAAAGGCAGAATAAATTGGAAAACAAAGGCTAGATTTGCTAGGAGAGTGGGTTCAAAGGGTCAATATTCAGGGATTAGGATGCTCACCCAAGACCACAGGGGTCCAAACTTCTCTGCCCAATGTGTATCAGAGCCTTGAGTCCATCTTCCCCTTATGACTGAGTAGACATTTTATTTCTTCAGGAAGAACCTGATGTAATTATGACATACAGAGAGAAATTGATTACATATCTGAAGTAAATGTCTGCTTATGTGCGGAAGATTATATTTGTATGCAAAAACAGTAAAATATGAACCAGTAGTATAGATTCTTGGTTCTTTAAAAAGGCCAGTTCTGTAAAGCTGAAAACAATTATAAGTCAGATCTACTGGGAGAATTTAAACAGAAAAATGTGAAGGATAATTGCAAACTGTTTAAAAACATTTTACTAAAAAGCCATAGTTGTTATAAACCAAAACAGCATAGCTTAAGTGAAAGCTGTTCTACTATACAAAAATCCACATGTAACACTTGAAAGAAAGAGTAACGCAACAAAAACTAATTTAAATCAGAAGATAGGAATGGTGATAAATTTGCAAGGGAAGCAAGAAAAGTGTAAGTAGAGGTGTTTACCCAACAGAGTTAAAGATCATACAAGTTAAGGACAAGAAGTTTTTGATGTACTTAAGGGAAGAAAACCTATCAGTGATGTTTCTCTCAGTGGGTAGAAATGGTAGAATTATTTATACTGACACAGGGAAGACAAGAATAGCTTTCTGTGTTGATTGGAAAAAGCCAGTTGAAAATATATAATCCCACAATAGTGATGATGTATTTTCCATTACAAGAATAATTCAAGAAAATATTTTAACAGCAGCTACTAAAGTAGGTATGTTAAATGAGAGGCTTGAACAACTTCTGTCCACAAGTTTGAAAAGAACAAGTCAAAAAACACCTTTGACTATAAATAATGGTTTTCTAGAAGACACTGAACACTAGGAAAGTTTGAGAGAACTGGAAAGATATAGTCTTAATTGTACGACACACATAGGATGAGAACACCAATCATGGGCATTTCCATTCAACTTTATCTGGTCTTAGAGAAATTTAAGTTGTTGTCAGTCTGCAACTAACTCTGTGAAAGAGATTATGATTAAAAAAACCCCTTTTTATAAATGTTTATGCAGCTAACTTGATATATTTTAAAAACAGGATTATTGTGGTAAATACAGCTAATAGTATTTGATGTAATACTTTGAATTCTGTGCAGCATTAAGCTTGTCACATGACGTAAACTTGATTAAGAAAACAAATATGTCCTTAATTATAAATATTAGTTATACATATATTAAATCAACGTCACACTGAAAATGTGTTAAATGCTGGCACACTGATTGGTTTGAAAATGCAATTGCCAGTGGAAATTTATAATTTGCTTGATATTTTGAATGGAGTCCTCAAACAAGGGATGGTAGGTCTTCTGCCATTCAAGATATCTTTCTTGGAGTTTACATATAATTGTTCCTAAAAAGTAACAGTGGAGGAAAAAAGAGTGAAATACAGACATGGATAGACATGATTAATTAAGAAGCTGAATTCAACCAAATGTGGGGGTTTTTTTCTGTTGGTTTGTTTTTTTTTTCTTTTTTGTAGGATTTCAGTCACATTCTGGACATCACTAACCATATCTACATTAGCAAATATTTTTGCTGAATAGGAGTGGAGTAGCAGATTAAAGCATCTCACACTGGGGTCTCTTCATGTGGTGCTGTGTTTGATGTCAAACCAGGCTTAGTTCAGTTCCCCAGACTAATCATCAGTTGCTCATTCAGATCCTAACGCCTGCAGCAGTAGCTGGGATGCGTGTGGGAAGCAGCTTCCTGACTGTCTTCCCCTGGCAAGGATTCAGTTCCACCAAATCAAATCCAAGTGGGTGACCTGCACCCAGATCCAATCAGTGGGGCTGGGAGGAGGACACCACAACTCACCCCTAAACCTCTCTCCTGCACTACACACATATGTTTGGCGGATCTGACCATTAAATCTACAAAGAAGGTGGGACTGAGGTGTTTGTGTGTGAGTCAAGTAGGAGTTGCTGGAAAAGTCTGTCCTCCAAAGAGCTGGTCCTGAGACTGCTAAATAGGAAGCAGAAGGCTACATCTGCCTTTGGCACCACTATGGGATGTTGTGCTTAGTGCTGATTTCCCCAACTGGAGAAGGATGCTGGATGAATTGGAGAGAGTTCAGAGAGGAAAGCCATGTTGTAGCAGGTTTAGTTTGCATAACCAGGTGGAAACACCAATTTTAGTGTAGTGGTTTTAAGGTCAAATTATGCATTATTCTCTGATTTCTTTTCTGTGAGATAACAATTAGGAGACAGCAAAGTAGGCACAAAACTTGAAGAATATGATGAAGTTTATTAGCAGACCTAAGAGAAAAGGAAAGAAAAAACCAATCAGAACAAAACATTTAAAACTCTTCTTCTCCCTCCCTCTCCTTCTCCTCTCTCTCAATCCATGTTGCAGTTCTTGAAAAGGGAAAAGGGTTTTCTTCTTGCTTCACGTGGTTCTCCAAACTGCCACCATCTACAGAAGAACAATCTGCAGTAAGGTAAAATCTCTTATTTCCATATCCCTTTCACAGTTCCTTCAACTGTAGAACATAGGCCAGCTCATGGGGTTATTACTCTTTTCAAGGATGAGTAATTGTGGCTTGAATACCAAGGCTTATCTTCGCCAGCAGGTTTTAAAAGCCTCTATTGCTTTCAGATATAGCCTGGCATGGGCATTTCTTCACAACCTTTACAAGCCACATATCAAATTGTCCATCCCCCCATACACTTTAAATAGATTAGAGACAAACAGTCTCTGATATTACAATATTAACACCACAGCAAGGCAAGAAG
This sequence comes from Rhipidura dahli, assembly GCA_013399225.1. Taxonomy (NCBI): domain Eukaryota; kingdom Metazoa; phylum Chordata; class Aves; order Passeriformes; family Rhipiduridae; genus Rhipidura; species Rhipidura dahli. Next base: position 183,972 of record VXAC01002934.1, on the reverse strand, counting down.
TCTTTTAGGCTGCGCGCGAGAACGATGCAGCACCGCCCTTTTTCCCCCCCATGGCCATCTTGGCTTCATCTCACGTGACTTGGTTTTCTCTTTCTCTCTGGCTCTGGACTCACCATGGTGAGATGTGTTACCTTCCCGCTCTGCCCCTGGTTACAGGGCTGTCTTCTTCAGTTTAACGTGGAGTGTGTGCTGGGCAGCTGCAAACTGCAGGCTCCTCCACCAGTCTCCTGCTGGTCCCGTGTGAGATAGAAACGGCCCCAGAGGAACCGCGCTGGAGAGAGCCCGAGAGCCGCCCCTCCCAGAGCCCCAGGGTCCGCCTGTGGCTTGGGAGGGGGGAAGCAGGAGGGCAGGGCTGCCCGGCCCGGCCTGGCGGGTCCGGGGCTCCAGGCTCCTGTTCTCCTGGCTGCCACCTCTGGACCAGAAGAAAACCCCCTAAATTTCCGCCTTCCACAGGGTTTTATAGGTAACACTGAGAGAAGCGTGATTCGACCAGACAACTGTCTGTCAATTCAGGGTCAACCTGCTACCCGCTGTGAATAATGAAAGATCTGGAAAATACGTCCAACTGTGATAGGCCTGAGGAGCTTGTTCTGTTTATCTAGCAAAGACAAGATTAAGAGGGGACTTGATCACGATCAATAAATACGTACATAGGGAACAGAAATTTGGTCACAGTTCACTCTTTTGCTCTGACAGACAAAGGATGTGGTAAAGTCCAACTGCTGGAAGATGAAACTGGGCAACCACAGTCAAGAAGAAAACAATGTATTTTTAAACAAAAAGACAATTAATCACTGGAATTGCTTAGTAAAGGTTATGGTAGATTTCCTACCCTTCACCATTTCAGAACATAGATTTGTTCACATTTAGATATGTGCTCTAAATTACTGATTAACAACTTTCCCTTCTCCCTTTCTGCCAGAGGATCACCAAATCCCTTTAGAAAAAAAGGAATACACAGATGGCCTAGTAGAGTGCTTACACAATGCTTTCATTTGCAATCAGCTCAAAATTAGGATAAACTCTGTATGTTTGTTTATTCCCTTTATTTCCCTCAATTTTATTCATTTGCTTGTTCATATGTTGGCATATGGGGGATGCATATGCACATGCACACACACACAGAGTATTTCCCACTACAAAGCTACAGATAAAATGATTGTAACAAAATTTTGAGTAAACTGGTTTGTTACATTTTAAAGATGTTTTACTCCCAACTGAAAATGTCCAGGTTCCACTAATAGTAGTGTAATAAAAACTTTAATATAGATTTTTTTTTTTTAATTTTGGCTGAGGTTGAAGTGACCCAAAATGAAACACTTGGTTCAAATTTTTCTCATAGGATTTTTCTCTACAGCAAAATCAAAATCTTCTTGTGGAAAATTTTGGTTTTGTAGTAAGTGCATTCCCATTAGAAAATAGCTGCACTGTGAAACTCCCAGCCAAGTCTGGTAATGATGGTCATGACAGAGATGGGGGAGAGAGGGAGTGGATTTCATTACACTTTCTCACTCAAAAGAGAGGGAGAGCTGAGCTTCTCCATTCCCTTTGTTTTTGTAGTCAAGTTTCCTGCCACTTCTAAAGCACTTAGAAGCACTTCTAAAGCTCCTGCACTTCTAAACCCCTTATGCATATGCATTTATTGCTTGGGTATCAAACTGATAATATATTAAAAGGATTATGATTTACTGCTGTAATTATTGGCCTCCCAACTTTCACCCACAATTATTGTGTGCATATATCTTGCAGCTTGCAAAATTCCCACTTGCCCATATAAATGATGTGATTGCATTACTCTGTACTTTCTTTGCTGTCCTAACTGCTCATTAGAGCAAACACCTCAAAGTGTGCATGTAAATAGTGTTTGGACTGCTTGAATTATCTGGCTCACTCCCTTTTTTATTCTGTTTTAGGAGTTTTTCCTTCTTTTCTCTAGCCACCCCACTTTTTTTCCTGCTATAATACATCACCCTGTATTTTTCCTTTCATTTTTCCAAGTGTCCAAATGTTCGTGACTGATTTATTTATGTCTGACGCTGTTTCAGAATGCCCAGTTCATTTCCTTTGGGAGCATTCTGTGTTAATCTCTCTTCATTTAGAGGCTTATTTCCTCCTGCTCTGCTCTCCTACTCAGCTCCTCCAGTACAGAGTTTTCCTCCTTTGTCCTGAATTTGTTTGCTCTGATGTTATCTTTTTCTTCCCTTAGTCAGATCGCTTCTTCTCCTGTACCTCTCCCCATCTCTCATTTTTTCCCCTTCCATTATGTTTGTCCTTCCTTTACATTTCTTCTTCCAGTGCAACACACTATGATCCAGAGGGCTTTTCTTGCCCTCTCTCTGCAAAGCAACTCCACCCTCCAGCTGTGCACTTTTCCATACCTCTCTTATTCCACTCTGCTCTTCCTTCTTTTCTTGTCTTATTTTTTCCTCTTCTTTCTCTGCCTTCAGCCTTTACATGTTTCCAGCCTTTAAGTGTTTTGCTTGACAGGGATGTGCCTGTTCCCCAAGCCCACATTTACCTGGGGAGCTTGAGAGCAGATGATATCCCTGGCTGTCAGTGTGCTGTCCCAAGTCTCTCCTCAGGTTATGTGTCTCCCTAGTGGAGGACAGGAGTGTTAAGGAAGTTGGTGGAAAAGAAACTGGGGCAAGCTGTTGCCTGACCCAGTGCAGCAGCCGTGCCCCATGGAGCCCAGAGGTGTGTACGCAGCTGCCTGTCTGCACTTGAAAAAAGCCATGGGGCTGTGCAGACAGTTCCATCCCAGGGTCTGGGCGTGCACCCTGCACTGGCCAGTGCTAATAGGCAAGTAAAAGCCCCCCGAGGGCCACTCACTTCCCTCTTGTAAATCCGCATGTGGTTTGAAGGGATACTTTATGAGGTGCCTCTGTATACTTGATCCCTTGTATTTTTTCCTGCTGTGGAGCCCGAGGCTGTCCTTCACAGCTCCTGCAGTAAACCCGGGCCTTGGGATCCGGAGTGGCAGGGACACCGCGGGCTGTGAGTGTCGGCTTTCATAGAAGGTGCAGGTGCTTTCATCAGAGCTGCCGTGCAGCCCCTGCCTGCCCTCTCTGCAGCAGCGCTGCTGCAGAGTGCTGCAAACCCAGGCAGGGGGTGGCTGAGGCTGCTCTGGCAGACTTTCTGCCTCCCCACTGCTCAGCTATTGCACCTTTTGGTGGGTTTTTGTCTGGTTTTGTCCTCTACCATCACAGGAGAGTGGCTGTTTTAGGCCCTTTGTCCCCTCTATGGTTCTATAGCTATTTTACAGTTCATTGCACGAGTCAAAAACAAAAAAGGAACTAGGACAGCAACAGAAGGCCTTGAATGAGATGATGGTAAGGAAATGCATGGGAAGACCAGCTCCTCTACCTCCTCCACGCCCATTCACTCTGGTGACTCAGTGCCACAGAGTACCTCCTCTGCCAAGAAGCATGGGCCCCTTGCACAAACAGGATGTGGATCATAGCTGACCTCACCTTTCCTACTGGAGTAATGGTAGTGGGACTTCTGGGACCCCCTCTTTGCACCTTGGGAAGATGTACAACTGCTTTGTGAAAGGCAGCATATGTTTAAGACCCATAAAACCCACCAGAATGTACGTCCCAAATCCACAGAAACAAACTAGTATAGAAATCTCTGTAAAGAGGTTTTAGGTAGTTTTTGTAAATAAGCAGAAGAGGAATGTGAAATGCCCCAAAATATTTCTTTCAGAAGTCTTGAGCATGGCGGACACAGGCTACAGCATTTTTTGAAAATGAAAAAGATATCAGTGTCTTTATCCCTGACCCCTGCGGTTTTATGATGCTATAGGAAGAGAATCAACTGCCTACAGACAGAGTTTTTGGAGTTGCTGTCCTATCAGCTAGTGATTATCAGGTTGTCTGCCTGTAATGACATATCCAGTCATATGTTTTCCCCATCAAGCCCAAAATAAATGAAAGGAGGAAACAAAGGAGGGTAAGAGTCCAGCACTTCATTCTTCAAATTTCAAGAGCTGCAAGCAACAAATACTAGGGGAAATTCCCAAGTGAGAAATGAGACTAGTTCAAGGTCACATAAGCTGATGCATGGAAGTACATGACAAGAAAACTAGAAAGTTATTTTGGGGACAGACATTGTTTACTGAATGCTTGGAGGGATTTTTTTTTTGTGTTCAGTGCCTGGGCTCAGGGTTAGCAATTGAGCCAATATTTCTAAAGCAAGGAGCTGGGAACTGGGGGATTCTGTATGCTGCTTCTGGACCAGAGGCTAAACTGGTCCTTCTTTTCTGAACCGCAGGAAAGCTCCCATTTTTCACAGTCAGGACTATAAACATGATGCATTCTTAATAGCACTGCAGAAAAAGTTAATTTCTTAGTTTGATGACAGTCAGTTTCATGGGGAAGAGCTGTATCTTTTTGTTACTGAAGCCATTACAAGCAATGTGGAGGCAACTTTCTCTAGGGAGAAAGTGTGTAAGTGGGGCTGTTCCTTGGAGAAATGTTGGTTTTCGTGGAGCTCCCACACTTAGTGTGATGCAAAATGCGCTGCCTTTTTCCCCTAGCAGCAGGGGGTGTGGGGATCCTTTGGGTCCTCCTTTCCTATCTGAGCTGCACAGGCCCTACCAGGCATCACAGGGACCAGGAGGAAATGCTGATGATGGATGCCAAGGCCAAATCTCAAGAGAGGCGAGAGGAGGAGAGGGAATCCTAAAGCACTTATAGGCGCCTGTCCCCTCCTTCCTTGCATCCCTGTGGGGTATATGTCCATGCCCCAGGCACTATGGGGGGTGCCCTGGCAGTGTAGGCAGTGCTGTGAGCAGAGACCAACCAGCCTCTGCACCGTTCTTGCCAGTGTCCACCCCGGGGCAGGAACATGAGCAAAGGCTGACCCAATGGCTCATACACAAATCTCTTTCTTTCGATTCGTTAGGGTTGCAAGCTCAGTTGAGAACTGCTTGCACTAACCAAAACTCTGCCTCATGTTAAACTGGCTGTCGGGTCATGCAGGAAAATGGGCCTTATTTTCTACCTTCCTGTGGGACCGGGAGTAGTTTATGATTTCTGCAGGAAGGACCTCTCCTCCTAAACACACCACAGTGGGCCTGAGAAAGTCTTTCCAACAGGAGCATCACTGACGTGATACATTTCTGCTGGCCACTTCAGATTTGCCAAACAAATTGACAGCTTGTATGAAAAAATTCCCCTGTGAGGGCTAATCATAACAACATTTGCGCTGCTCGACCCTTGCTCCATTCAGTCATTGCAGATGGTGAATGTGTCCTGTCCACCGTGCCTTTGCTGGCACGTGGGGCTGCCCCCAGCCCCGGAGCACCTCCCCATTATTATTAATAACAAATTTGCAGGACTGGCATGTGCTGCCTCTACTTCCTGCAGCAACTGAAGACAAGTCTGTAAAACAGGTCTAATTTTAGAGCAGCCGTGGCTGAGCACAGAGTGAGACCAAACCCGGGAAATTTTGAGTTTTCATTGTTTCCTCAGCTGTGGGTGAAGATCTCCCATGGATGTTTGGGAGAGTTTTTCCCAGATATGTGAGCCCTCGCCTCTAGTTGCATCTCACACAAGCTCAGTCTCCAAAACCCTGGTGACATCAGCCTCTTTTTTCCCTTTGTTTCGATGTCTTTAAAGTGGGAGACTGTTATTTTCCTACAGTGCTTCAGAAAGGGAGAAATTAGTTGTGAGAATTCATAATGAATGTTGCTCAAATGTTTGAATAGTAAGATGTTGAGGGCTTTGTTTTGTGAGGTAGTGCTTCAAATGCAGTGCAATTTGTTTAGGCTTCCTGGGAAATTATGAAATGCATGTGTATGTGTGTGCATGGAGGGGGCAGGGAAATCTGAGACCCGTTTTTATGTGTGCAGGCAAAGATTTACAGAACTGTGTTTTCTGATGACTTCTTGCCATCCGTCAGTTTAATGGTGCTGCGTGCTGCTGAGTTTTTAATCTTTTGTCATTTGGCAATAGTGGAGGGAAAACCTACGGTGAGGCTGGTCACTGCCTGAGTGCTGTGTATCTGGAATCCTCAACCAGCCCCTGCTGCCCTGCTGGACACGTAGCCCCAACACTTTGTCATGTGAAAGGCTATCAGGTAGCACAGTGGTGCAGAGTCATTTCGATGGGCATATAGGAATATGTTGCACAAGGAAAGGTGCTCTTTGCACAAGAGGTTTCTCTTGTAAACAAACTGACTGACAAGCTGAAACAAAGCTATTGAGCCATGGCAAAGAAAAAGGAAAAGTCACACTTCCTTTGTGTTCAGCAGACTGTTGTCAGTCGATGAAGTCTGCTATTACTCGCCTTAAGGAGGCCTGTTTTGTTACTGAAAGAGGTTTTCCTGTTCTCTGGATGGATTAACTTGAGCTTAGAATACCCCCCTCTTTTTATTGCTTTCATCTCTGCCCATTTTGTCAACATCCTCCAGAAAACAGGAGTCAACTGAGAGTGACATTGTGGGAGGTGAGAGATTCTGTCCTCATTCTTTTTACTACCATTTTTACTAAGTGGCCATACAGTGTTCTCATTTAATACTCTTATGCTAATTAAAACTATAATTTAAAAACATTTTCATATGGCTTTAATTGTCCTCCTTTGGCCCGAGAACCAGAATATTTGCAAGGTTATTTATTTGTTTCCAGAGTATCAGAAAAATGAGAAAGCAAGGGAAAACTTCCTTGAGTGCAAGGCACACAGTACCAGTTCCAATGTTAAATTTAAGTCAGACTTCAAGCCACAGACCAATTACAAGGTAGTTCTATGAAATATTTAATTGCACTGAAGCAGGATGGACAAGGAAAGGTGTTCCAGTGGTGTAACATAACCATCTCTCTTCTCTGGCTCTGAAGACTGAGAGTTTCTAGCAGTTTCTCTCCCTGCTTCCTGTACTTTTAGATGTTATGGCTGGAGGGATTGTTGTTGTTTATTATCTGTTGCAACAAAGTCTGTGGAATTGATTCACCAGCTAGGACAGATAGGAAGATAGCCCATCTTTAAATACCACACATGGAAGAGAATCTATCCCATTCCTAGATAAATTGTTGCAGTGTTGAATTCCCTCCCTTGTTAAAGCCTTGGCATTTATCTAGTTCAGATTAAATAGTGTCAGATTCCACCTACTGGATGTTGTGTCTCTGTTTACTAATCCAGAGATCCCCCTGGTACAGGAAATATAATACAGCTACTTGCAAGCTAAAACCGAACAAAATTTGGAATTTTCACACAGTGGGCAGATGCGACTTGTCAACATTTGTTTTCATTCCAAATAACAAACAGAGAAAAGCCTTATTAACAGAATAGAAACATACAAACAAACCAATCAGTTCAAATAAAATAATCATTTTCTTTACTGTAGGACCCTTGTTGTTTGAATGTACTAAATTGATTGACCAGGGCTTTCTTTTGTGTCAGTTCAATATTAAAAACAAATATTTTCCCATAATGCTGCATTGCTCCTGGGAATTACAGCCTGAACAAACACTATCTTTATACAACTTAGGCAGAGGCTTCTTGGCTGGACTACAGCTCCTGTAATATTATATACAACTCTGAATTAAGTGACAAATTACTCTGTGGCTGGCCTGTAGGAGAAAACAGGTACCTATAGCACAGATAAATGTGCTCACAAGAAGGTGAAGTTTAAAATTTCCTTACACAGAAAAAAATGAGAAGCAGAGTGGCTTACAGTGAACTATTTAATTTTGCTTGTCCTGAAGGAAAAATTAACATTATTTTTTCTTTATAGAAATCTTGGTGGAAATTTCATTTTCTATTGTTGAGAGAGAATACCCAGCCAGCTCTATTATAAACCAGAGATAAATCACCATCTCTCCTCCTGCTGGATAAATTAAATTAATTGAGATTTACTATTTTTAGAATCTCACAAACAGCTTTTGCCAATTGCAAGTATATTTGCATTTCTTTCTTAAACTCTTTCCTGTCTGTCAATAGTATTTTTTAAATGTGAACGTTGAAGCTGGACCTGCTCTCCTTTCACTAATAATATTCCAAGGAACAGTGAGCATCTGCCTTTCCATCTTTGTGTTTTATAGTTCCCTGCTTGCAAATACCAAGATCCCTTTTTTTTCTTTTTGTTTCTTTTTTATACTGAATGAGGAACTCTTGCGCGTCTTGGCTGGTTATCAGCTATGACCTCTAAATCCTTTTCTAAATCTCTCTTTCTAAAATATAGTCCAGTTCTTCAGTGTACAAACTGTCTGGGATATTCAGAGTTATATTTAACTGTACATTAAAATATGTTTGGGGTTTTTTTCTAAGAAGATCAAGTTACCATACAAATTAGACTCCATGTAGAACAGTTCTGCTTTTCTCATTATATACCACTCTGTGATTTTTGTGTCATCTGCACATTGTGCAAGGAATGGATGCAGATTTTTTATACTGGATCACAGATAAACATATTAAACAACGAAAGCAAATAAAAATGGGCCTCCTGTAAAAAATCCTCCCTGTAAGGGCACTCTCCACTGAGTTGCTCTGGGGACTCCTCATTTCTTCCTGTGTTTATTATGTGCTGTCTAGAAGATCCATTTTCTGGCATGTTGTGCCGTGCTGAACTTGGACATTTGCAGGAGTGTATTGCATTGGAAGAGCTGTGTAAGAAGGTGAACCATTGTAGCTGCTGTCTGAAAACACCCTGCTGAGTTTGGGAATATAAAGCATTGAATTAGAACTGAATGTTATCCAATGTACCCACCAATACACCATTTTCCACCTAATGACAAAACTGCCCTATTCTGCATCACTGTCAAAGGCCTTATCTTTTTTGTCTACTCTGATTATTGTCTTGCACTTATGGGAATTGTGTTTATAACATCTGATGTGTTTATAACCTTAGTTGTATAAGCTGGGAATACATACTTTGTGCTTTGATACTTGGCTACTAAAGGCATTACATTATTCTTTTCACCTATCAAAGAGTTTTCCATTGCCTTTAAATTTTACTCTGGAAGGTTGGTTGTTTTTCTTAAGTAGGCAGAAGAAGAAAGCACAGAAAGAGTTCCCAGTGTTTAAGAGCAGAAATATCTGGAGATGGAAGTGTGACTAGTGTGTTGCAGTCCCACAGAATGATACTCTCCTGCAAATCACAGCCAAGGGAAGGATGTGAAATTGTGTCTGAAATTTGGTCAGCATTTCTTGCAAGCATGTTTGACACCATCTTCCTACTTACCTGCATGAAATATCCAAATCTCTCATGACAAATCTAGGCTGTTGACAACTTTAAAATTATTAAATTAAATCAGTGTTAATGGTTTACACTCAGATAACACAAAGCTGAGGTTTTACTTTCAGCTATCCAACAAAAGGGGTGGGTCCATGAGGAAATATTTCACAGAATCACAGAATCACCAGGTTGGAAGAGACCTTCAAGATCATCGAGTCCAACCCATGTCCCAACACCTCAACTAAACTAAACCATGGCACCGAGTGCCACATCCAATCTGTTTTAAAAACACGTCCAGGAACGGTGATTCTTCCACCTCCCTGGGTAGACCCTTCCAGTATTTTATCACTCTTTCTGTGAAAAAGCCTTTTCCTAATATCCAACCTATATTTTCCTTGGCGCAACTGAAGACTGTGTCTTCTTGTTCTGCCAGTTGTTGCCTGGAGAAAGAGACCGACCCCCACCTGACTACAACCACTTTCAGGAAGCTGTAGAGAGTGATAAGGTCACCTCTGAGTCTCCTTTTCTCCATGCTAAACACCCCCAGCTCTCTCAGCTGTTCCTCACAGGGCTTGTGTTCCAAGCCCCTCACCAGCCTTGTTGCCCTCCTCTGGACACACTCAAGTGTCTCCACGTCCTTCCTGTACTGAGGGGCCCAGAACTGGACGCAGCACTCGAGGTGTGGCCTCACCATTGCCGAGTACAGGGGAGGAATGACTTCTCTGCTCCTGCTGGCCACACTATTCCTGATACAGGCCAGGATCCAATTGGCCTTTTTGGCCCCCTGGGCACACTGCTGGCTCATGTTGAGTCAGCTGTCAACCAGTACCCCCAAGTCTCTTTTCTGCCTGGGCACTGTCCAGCCACTCTGTCCCCAGCTTATAGCATTGCAGGGGGTTGTTGTGGCCAAAATGCAGGACTCGGCACTTGGATTTACTGAAATTCATCTTATTGGACTCTGCCCATCTATCCAACCACTCCAGGTCCTCTTGCAGGGTCCTCCTACCTTCCCACAGATCGACACACGCTCCCAGCTTTATTAAACTATGAACCACAGATCACTGTGTTTGTGTCTGGGGTCCTGTGGGCTCTGATTTTCTCGTCTCTTCAACATGAGATGATAACTGTTATCACACCCAGACTTGCAATGCCAGCTTATAGCACGTGAGACCATAGGCTGACCAGCACAGCTGCAAAATCATAGGGTGATTTCAGTTCAGAGGCTGCTCTGAGACACCAGGTGCAGAGGAAGCAGAGTTCAAGGTACCCCACGCTGGTATTTGTCAGCAGAGGATGTTCTTGGTGGAACCAGTGTGGAGTCTGTGTGGAAAGTGTCTGATGGAAGCCTGTTTTGGGGTCATTATCTAGGGGACTACAAGGTGTTAAATATCTTCCACTTGTCCTGGTTTCTCTGAGACCTGGATTCACCTGTTCAGAAACAATGGAAAACCCATGCATTAGTGTTTACTGAGGAAACCCTTACCAAGCTTGGTTGGTACGTACAGAAGGCATGTGATGTTAAATGATCAGACTGGAAGAATGGGAGCCTGTGCTCATAATCATGTGGTTGTGGCACTCAGGGACATGGTTTAGTGGTGGACTTGGCAGTGCTGGGTTAATGGTTGGACCTGATGGACTTAGAGTTATTTTCTGACATAAAAGATTCTCTGATTCTGATTCTATCCTGCCCCTTCATATCAGTCCTGCAGGCTGCTCCCAAAGGCTAGCAGGGATGTAGGAAAGTGGTCATCCCTAGGTACCAAAGGGTTCAAGGGATTGTGCATGACATGACTGAATGCAGGAAGCTCATATACAGCAGACATTTTATGTAAGATTTGTACAGGGAATGACTCCTCCACTGGAAAATTCAAAATTGAAAGGAGTGGAAGGAGCCAACTTCCTGGTCAGTGAGGAGAGAAACTCTCTGATTTCAAGAATAGATATAGCTTTAAGAAAGAAGGCAGAGAGGAAACTCTTTTTCTCCAGAGTAGCCTTGGGCTAAAGTCAGCTCGTAGAAAGCAAACCAAGGCCATGTGTCTTACATATCCAATGCACAGCCCTGAAACAACCCACAGTCATGGATCAAAAGGGAAAGTGCTCATTGTTTGCACAGAGTTTGCTGAATACTTCAAATACGGTCATGTATGAATCCAGGGAAAGCAATGAAAGGGAAAACTGTTGTTCGGGAGAACACTTTATTCGGATTAATTTCTCTGGTTTTATTCCTTTTTCCCAATTCTCTGGACTGGAGGGTTGTTAGCAATATTTTAAAAGCTGGGTACAAAATCTGAGTTAGACACATCCCCGTGTACAAACCCAGACTTAAGGCTTTCATTACTTTATAGTGCCATGAAAACCTGGTTTTAAAGGTAGCCCTCTTGTGTGGGCAGGTTGGCGCTCATCCTCTGTGACCTGGTGATGCTCCAGATCACTGCCTGCAGGCCCCTGGTTTCCTACCAGGTCCCTATTTGCATAAGAAAAGACTTCCTATTTTAAAACCTTCTCTAACCTACAAATTAGTGCAGATGAATGGCCTCTTGTTGGAACTGGAGTGGTTATCCTAGTTCCAACAATAGCACAGCCAATGCCAGATTTTAAACCCTCATAATGTATATAATTGTGTGATATTATACCAGAGGGGAAATTTGTTCTGTAGTCCAGCTGGTGATTAGCTTTACATTGAGGCATGGAGATTGGATATCCCTTGAAACTTTATCCTGGTTAACGTAACTACAGCTGGTATTTTGTGGTATAACAATTCAACCCTTACTCCTGAGAGAAGTCCCACTGGGACAGACCTGGAAGTCCTCACTCAGAGTTTACTCAGGCAGAACTTTTGCCACCTTCAGCTGAAGTTTTGACCCAATAAAGTCCAAGCGTGAGCACCAGAAGATGATCGACCAGCACTTTTTTGTTAGTTAGACAGTGTTTTTTCACTTGAATAAGATTTTCTAGATCAAACCCCAAACTAGACATAAATACCTGCTAGAAATGTAGGAACAACTAAGCTGTATTTTAGTAATAGCTCAGCTACACTAATGTCCCAGAATCACTGACAGCAGACATAACACTTCTGTGAAGGTTTCTCTTAACTCAGTATTCTGTGCTAAGTTTGCTTATACCTGCTCATTCTCTAGGATCACATTAACCAGTCATTAATGGATGGCTGATAAACAGAGCCATATCCATTTGTATGGTGTCTGCATCACCACTTCTTGATGTGCATGCTCCCACTGTTTGTTTTGCCTCTAAATCTCTTTTTGAAACTTCTGAATTAAAGTAAATTCAAAGTGTTTACTTTGAAGGATATTTCCAAAAGATGGACAGGCTGTCATGAAAATCTCCCTCATGTATTACCCTCTTTTTTTTTTTCATTTTCATTTTTGTGAAAATAAAGTTCAAAATTATTTTTTGAAAATTACATTGCAACAGTATGGTTGTTTTTCTGTTTAGACAGTTTTGAGAAAAATCTGTTTTCCCATAAAAAGTGAAACAGCCCAATACTGGACAAAAAACATATGAAAACCAATGCCAGCTGACAGGAAATAAGATTCTTCCTTAACTTTCATTCTGACTGTTAGAAAAAATTGGCTTGAAAATGCATTTTGAAATTCAATTTGAAAAATGAAAAATGTCAATGACACTATTTTTTTAAATTGAGTGGAAACAGGGCTGGAACTCTGAAAGAGCAAAGGGAACAGAAAAAGTTCTTCCCTAAGAAAACAGTTAAATCTGTGTGCTATGGATATATTTATTTCAAAGATGTGTGGTAGCAGTAATCTTTAGAAGGTATTTAGGAATTGCAAACAAATCTGTCTTCTTTCACTCATTGCATTTTGCTTCATACTGAGTGCCTTTTTTTTAGTCTAGAAGAATATGGATAGAAACATATTTTTGGACTTCTACACACACTGCACTTTTTACATATCTCTACCATATGTTTTCCTTTGTCCATTGTAAAATAAATGGTCCTGTTTATTCTTTTTTTACTTATATCTGCTGTAGAAATTCCCTCCCACACTATTAATTCTTTGAATCATTTTCATTGCAGCATTTGGAACCTTTTAAATGTCTTCTATGTCTTGTTAAACAGGATCAAAAAGGACTCCAGTGCTGTAGATGAGAGCACGTCTTCAGACTTTCCATGGCATAACAGTCTAGGTTATGTTTCATTTTTTTATTAAAAAAAAAAAAAAAAAGGAAGTTTAGGATCTTTGTGCAATGAGATACCCCCAAACCATCTTCATAATGAAAATACAGGAGAGTTGGGGATTCCAGTCTGGTTGGGTCAGACTAGAAGTTACCATAACCTAACAGGTTTTTGAAGAGCAGAGTTGGCTGAGTTGGAGGACAAGAGAGCAGGGCAGGCTGGAGGGATGCTTCCCCCCACCACCCTTCCCACAGTCTGTCTCAGGTTGCAGCTAAGCCATCATTTTTATGGCCACTAATGGCCTATTCTCCGCTAATCCGGGTAATCCCTTTTTGACCACTTTTATACCTTTGCCTTCCACAAGCCTCTTTTGCAATCAGTTACGGGACTTTGCATGTAAAACCACATCTTCATTTGCTTCGTGGTTTAATGGATGCCCCTTGGGTCTGATACTGTGAGAAGCAGTGGTATTGTTCCCCACCTACCTCAGATACACCATCTGAGATTTTATTTTGTTCTCCAGCCTTTTCTCTTTATCATTTTCTTTAAAGAGCTGAAAGGTTCATACAGTCCCAGGACCTGAATGTTAAAGTAAATCTCTAACAAGGTAGGAAAGAAAAGCTCTGATTTACTGAATGTGCTATGATGGATGTGATTAAATTCTTGAGAGCAAAAACTAATTGGACTTAATTGTGAGTCCAGTTACTCTAGTAGAAACATATGTAGAGTTTATATATTTGGCTGGTATACTCTGTTGAGGCTAAGATGGCCAATGGAAAGATATAAAAGAACTTGGCAGTGTAAACAATACAATTCATTGAACTAAATATTTTGGATAAATCAAAAGGCACTGGAATTCATGTTTAAGCACAGTACTGTAGGGAAATTGGAGGAAAATTCTGATATTGAAGAGTGTACCAGAAGGTGGAAAAGAAAGAAAGACTAAAAAGTGCCCTTGAAATAATTTCCAGTTCCTTTGTCTTCTGAGAGCGTTGATGCTTAGTTGTGCTGTCTGTTGAAGCTGTCACTTGCTTTATAAATGAATGGTGTTACCCTCAACATCCAAGGAGGGTTTCGAATCACAGAATGTCACATTTTCCAAGGAGCTGAACTGTGCCGGCGCGGGTGCGTGCAGCACGGTCCTGCAACACTCACTGTGGCGTATTTCTGTGAGCTTTTTGGAACTGATATAGGTGCTGTTTGACTTGTTAAGCATGGTGATATATATTCAGGAGCCACACTTGCACACAGTCTTGCTGAGAAATTTCACATTGAGAGATATGCATTTATTCTTACTAAATGCTTGAGTAGCTGTCAGCCTATGAGCTCTGTTCAGTCTCTCTAATGTCTGTCCTTCAGTGGTATTATCATAATTTTGAGTCAAGTACCAAACTATGTCTGCAGACCAAAATTTTCAGCATTTAACAAACACTAATTTTCAGCTCCCTCAGTAAAATCTTCCTGCTAAATGAATGCATTACACATTAATAACCAATCTAAACAGGCCATATCTTGGGATTTAGCAGGGAGTTGGCTGAAATATCTCATGATTGCTTTTCAGTCTTCAAGAAAATTATTCAGAAGGAAAGGAAACAAAATATCATAAAGCAAGAAAGAGAGGATAGGCCCCGGCTGCATTACAATGAGCTCAACAAGCTCCCTGGGGAAACCTAAGGAAACTGGTACTGTGCTAATTCCATGCCAAACCCTGCCCCTCAAAATGATGGAGAGGCACTCACCTTTTACCAGTGAAAGGAACAAAGCCAAAGGGAGGTTTAAACCTTAGGGCACATGAGAGCCACATGTCAGCAGCAGTTAAGTTGTAGGAAAGGGACAGGTTCATCCAGCTGGAACATGGAGAAGTGGACAAATTTCTCCAGAATGAGCCTGGGGTAGCAGCATGATACAGCACATCATGTGGGCAGCTAGATCTGTACCGTGCACAAGGTGTCTAATGGACTACTATAAATATACTGGTGATACACCACTATATCACCTGTACAAATCTTGGAGGAAATTAGGGCCCCAGAGCTGCATGGGCTCCGTGGAAATGGACCAGGGCTAGGAGGTGGCATCTGGCAGAGGGCATGAGGAGTGTTACTGAGCCCCTGTGGTCCCCAGGGGGAGCAGGGAGTGCAGCTGCAGCTCCTTGTAAGGCACTCATCTGCTCCCTCCTGCAGGCATGGAGGCTACCCTCGGCATGCTCTCAGGAGCCAAATGTTGGGAAGTTATGGCCCTGGCTGTGACTGTGAGGAGGTGCATGGAAAGAGCAGGTTTCAGGGGAAGGCTCGGGGTGTTTGTGCAGAGGATGCTGAGTCCCTTTCACTTGAGGAGCAGCTCCTCGAGCCCTGTGACTACTTTGGTAATGCTCAGGTAATTTATCAGCGAGGCAATAGTCTTAGAACACTTTTTCCTCTCTGGCAGGAAAAGGATTACCTATCCAGCTATTGGAAACATTAAAAAAATTCATAGTAATGAATCTCTTTCTGTTGCCTTCATTATTGTGTGAACCACAACAATTTCGAAGATACAAGTATTTTCCATCAAGACTATGAATAACAGCTCTTGGCAAAAAAATCCCTATAACAAAGAATAAGTCTCCAACTTTTTTAGTGACTTTACATACAATGTGCCTTAATTACTGGCAAGCATGTCAAGAGTCTATTCCCACATGTGTCAACACTTTCTTAATACACTATAATTCATCATGTTAGTATGGCAGAAACAAGGTACTCTACATCTTTACACACATCCTTCTCCAACTTGTAGTCCTGAACTGAGTATTAAATGAACAGAAAGTCTTCATCTAGCAAACAAAGAACAGACCACAGCATCGAAACAGTAAGGTCCCCTGAGTCAATCAAAGTCATACATCACAGAGCACTTTATCATATTCTTCACAACACTGTCTAAATCCAAGAAGCACTGCTTTATTGTCAAAAGGACATTCACTTAATAACAGCAGTAAATCCAGAAAGGCAGGCTAATTTTAGACAGAAAACTTGGCTAAGAGAGAACCCTATCGTTTCCCACTCCTGACATTTTTATTCATTGAGTTCATTTTCATGCTAGTTGTGTGATTAAATGCAGATAGGGATTTATTTCCTTTTAATAAAAAAATACACGATTCTGAAAAAAGCCAAAATTGCAAATAAGGCACCTGATCCTTTTCCCACAGAAATAAACAATAGTTTTGTTGTTGGCTTCAGTGATGACAGGAATCAAATCCATGAATCTCTGTTGGAAGAAAAGGTTAAAATTTCTTTGGAAAACTCTTCTTGGACCATTCATTAACTCTGGCAGTTCTGGGGGCAACCAAGAACCAGCTCGATTTCTTTTCTATTCTGCCTGCATATATGTGCAAATGTATGCCGTGGTAAAGGGAGCCATTTCATAAAGAAGCAAGTGAAAATAAATCTGTCCTCAGTGTGTTGAAGTGAAATGTTTTATTTGCACCCATAAACCAAAGTGCTTGCTGTATTTTTGCATTGCAGTTTTATTATCAACAGTGATACAATCTCCCTTCCTTATGCATAGATACTTGTACAGAGCCAAGAATCTTAGATGAAGGAAAGAGGTACCATGTAGTGAAAGTAAACATGAGAAATGCTGAGTCTTTTGAAGAACTGGATCTGAACTCCAGAGACAGTGTGTATATTCCTTATTAGTCACTCACTCAAAAGTAACTGAGTTTCATATCCATTCAGAACAAGATCCCATTTTTATTTCTTGGGTAGCAATTACTTGGGTAGAAATTGCTTGAATTCCACTAATAACCAAATTTTGATCCTGTTTATGCCACTTTAAAAATGCCAGGACTC
Source organism: Rhipidura dahli (assembly GCA_013399225.1). Taxonomy (NCBI): domain Eukaryota; kingdom Metazoa; phylum Chordata; class Aves; order Passeriformes; family Rhipiduridae; genus Rhipidura; species Rhipidura dahli. Next base: position 166,830 of record VXAC01002934.1, on the reverse strand, counting down.
TGCTGAATCAGCTGAATTATTCAGTAGTAACAAGCTTGAAAGACATTTTAAAAGGTGGTGCTCAGAGAATTGGGTATTTTTTAAATGATTTGTGTTCTTCCACAGGCAAAAAGAAAAAAAAAATTAGTAAAAGTGAAAAATATAGTTTCCTTCATGCTGTACATTGCTCTGCACTGGCAGTACAAAAGCAGCTATATTTCTACCATAGCTGTCCTGACTGAATGGGCTTTGTGGCAGGAGAACAGGACAAGAACTCCTCCACCCACTTTTTCATCTGCTCCACAGATGCTTCCTACAGCTTTTTTGTTACTGTATGGTAGCAGGCAAATCTGGGAAAATAATTCCTAATAAGAAACTCAATCAATTTCACCTCCTCTCTTCTGTTCACAAAGTTTCCATCATCTGACCATAATTTTTGTTCATTTACTCATTATTGAAATTTATTTGGAGTGATTCATCAGATAATCTCTATGAATAATTCTTGGTCTGTAGCTTGTTTGCAATCAGTTGGCCATGAGCAGATTGACACTTGAAATTCAATCTCTTTTGGCTGCATGCAAAGAACGATCCCTAAACGACTGTGTTTAACATTCAGAATCTTTTTTTCCAATGCAATTTCTCTCCATTAAAAGTCTCAGCTATGACTTTGCACAAATATTCTGCATTGTTAATTCTAGGTGATTTTAGGTGACCATATCTTGCTGCAGAAGTATCGTGTTCAAGTATTCACAGAAAATGAAAGCACGAGGATTTGCAAATGCAGGTCAGGCAAAATTTCTGTCCATACTGAATGAATGTTTTCAAGACCTCATGCAGAAGTTACAAGCTTGTGTTGCAGCTTTGGCATTATTCTGCTCTTAATTAATTTCATTGTAGTTCTACAACTGATGTGAGAGAATGATAAACCTATTCTAAAGCATAGATGTAGATGTTTTCTGGCTTCTGTGCCTGTATTCATCTGCAGACTCTTTATAATATGTGCGAAAAGGTTGTGTTATCATCGCTTCATGTGTAAAACACATTATGAAAACACTAGTCTATTTGATCCAAAGTAGAGCACACACATAATATAATGTGGTTTGGACCCAAATATGTTTACTGCATCTGCCAGAACTTAAAATGACAATAGAGCTTATTTCTTAAGGCAATCGTTTGATTAAACAGGAACATTCCAAGCTTTTCTGACAGTTTCTAAATGAGTCAATAGGAGGTTTGGAGTTTTTTTCAAATGTGTGATTCAGTGAACAGAGCAAAGTGCAAGGATTCTTCAGGGTAAAGATGGGCTTGGAAAAGATACATCCCTCCCCTACCATGCCTTTTTGGAAAAAACTTTCTCAGTCAGGATGGTTGGGTGTTTCTTGCGCTATGGAATAGGATTGCCAGAAGGAGTCTATTCCTCAAGGCACTGACTGCAGCCAAGTTGTGGTCTGTTCTGTACATGGTAAAGCTATGTTGCTTAGCTTTCAAAATGCAAAATAAGCTATTTATCTCAAATCTCAAATGCTACATTTAATCCTGTTATTGTCTTCACTAGATCACTCTCAAAGCAAAGAGTTCCTGTATCGAACAGGTCGATACTCCCTTGTAGGTGATACAGACCGTAGGGAAGAAAGACACTTACCCCTTACCCTCCTCATCAGGTTTAATTGAAAAATACGTGCCAAATTTTTTTTCTTCATAGAATTAATATTTTTTCATTGTGTGGGCTGATAAATGTTGTCTGGCAACCCTGTATACGTTTTCACCAGCAACTGGAAACTGCACACGTTAGAAATCTCTACTACAGACAAGGTGGTTACAGCCCTTGCCCCCTGACGAGGATTGTCTGGTCTAATGAGAGTGAGAAAGCGAACAGTAACAGCAACATTGTTAATATCAAGCTGTACGAGACAGGCAAATGATTTGCATGGGATTACTCAGAACTGGTGTTACCCCACTCCTCCCTCTGCCACTCGGCTGGAAAGGACCTCTTCTGCCCAGAAGACAGTCCCTTCCCCCCAACCCCAACAATGACCTGAGGTGGTATAGAATAACCTCTGGGTCCCGGCCGTGCCCCATCCTGGCTACTGCAAAAATTAAGTCTCTGCTGGACAGGACAAAGATGAGGCAGCATCTTGGAGAATCAGGGAGAAAGAAGACACCCCATAGCTCTCTAGTTATTAGGGATGTGAGAAATCCTGGTGCAAGTTCTTGCTCTAATGGAGCAAATTGGAGTCTCTTGCAGTGAAGCTTGCCATACTGAGGGCACAGGGCTCATTTCTTCTGCCAAGATGAGCCTGTGGATGTGACAAGCTCTGCAGCCTCCAGGTTAGCAAATCAGACTACAAATGGAGGAGAAATGCCTGCTGCCTCTCTTGCGATGATGTGATAGACTGGAATTTGACTTACTGGCTTGGGACAAGCCCTCAAATCCTTTCTTGAGAAAAAAGCAAGTGAATAATTTGAAAAAGAGAGTGTTATTCCCTATTCCACCTCTTATCCAAAGCATGTGACATAAGCAAGAAGAAAACCCAGCAATTTTGCTTGCTGTGCTATCCCACATCTCCCTGTAGCCAGGATATATTAGCTGGATTGTAAGGATTAGGAGAATCAATCTCATTGCCTCCTGGTTAGGTCACAGATCAAATGTCTGAATTCCTTCCAAGGAGACTTGGATTAATTTAGAAAAGGACCCTGAACCCTCTTTCTTATAAATGTGATAAATATTCTTCCCACTAAGTTTGGACACAAAGGAGGCAGTGGTATACTCAAAATTGTGCTTCTTCAACCCACATCTGTGACAAGATGGATTTATCCAATATGCCTGGAGAAACAAGTACTTCTGGAAAAGAACAACTCTAAACTGCCCCTAGAGCTATCCAAATGCTCAGTGGCATTTCAGGGGTCTGAATTTTGGAGTGAGGCACCTGAGGTGACTGTTGATCACCAGTTGATTTCACCACCCCCTGCTCTCCCCACTGTTTTCACGGTTGTAGTCCAGTGATTTTTCTCTGTTCATGAAGATGATCCCATTACTGGCATGACCAGAAGAGCATCACCTCATTTTCTGTCCTGGCATTTCTTTCAAACACAGGAACTTTTATTCTTGACTTTCCCAGCCCTCATATGGAAAGTAAACTATACTAGAGGATGCAGGATCCTTTCTCCTTTACACTGCCTGGCACAAGGCAGGACAGCAGAAAAGTTAGCTTCTCTCTGTGTGTCACCAAGCACCTAGTGACAGACAAACTGCAGTATTTTTGACTTGAATAATGGAGGCTTTACTTTTTCGATAAACTATACAATGGCATATTCAATAATTACAGTCCAATGAGAATTGTCCAAGTAAGTGCACATTGTGTTTCATTAACCTTAATTTTTATTGTTGTTCTTCACTTGCTTTAACTTGTTAAATTCAGTTATTTGAATAGAGTCTCCAGTTCTTAGTGTGTAATAGGGAGGACTTACTGATCAGTTTGTTAGCTTAGTTATAAATAGTGAAAAAGTTCCTGGCCAGTCAAAGACATTCATTAGTATGGGTGTTTTAGAAACAATTATTCAGCCCCACCGCAGAGAGAGAAAATAACTTGTGGTGAGGGGAAATGAAATATTTTTTTGTCATGTGTGCAGAGCATGTAACAAACCAATCTCAAGAGCCAAGAACAGCTTTCCACTACAGGGAATAAGACATCCATTACCGTTCCCTCTGGTCTTCCCCTTTACCTCTGCTATTTGGGAAAACATTTCCTGCTTTCCCTACTGCTCCTCTATCCAAGCCCCGAAGTCTTTGTCTTTCCTAGTGCTTGCTCTTTCACTTCTGTGTTTGATTCAGCTTTTATAAGGCCTTGAGGTGACCCCTTCCCCTATGCTTCCATAAGTTTCTAGATGAACAATTTTGTTGTTCTTTGCCGTGCATTTGGTTGACTATTGAGATTGCAGGTGATGTTGCAGGACAAGTCAAAGATGGAGGTAGGAGGGATCTTGCTTGTCTGGAACATCATGGAGTTTTCAGAGGAGCTTCTTCATCATGTGGGAGGGCAACAAGATGAATAAAAGGCTTGGAATTAAGTACAGAAAAATTTAGAGGGGCATGAGGATGTTTTCCTGATGTGATTCATCTGAGGTGGTTCTTAGGTGTGCAGACGACAGTGCTTACACACCACCTCCTTCCCCAGCACAGTGTGACATTCCCCCAGAGCTTCAAGAGTTCTGCCCAAAAGTTCAGCAGGCCTTTAGTGGGTGGCAGACTCCACTTTCTCAGGTAGAGGCCTTTCCCATTTACAAACTGTGCCTACCTGGACTTTCTGCTGACAGTAGCAGAGCAGCTGTCTGTGCTGCACTCTGCAGCTGTGAAGCTGCACAGGTGCCTTCAATGCCCTGGGGAGATGAGAGGGGATGGCAAGAAGTGGAGGATGCAAGTACCAGCCAAGCCTCTGGATGTAGGATGCTGACACATCTGGTGGGACAGTACTTTCTATACAATGTCTCTTCTGCAAAAGGGCAGCGTGTGGCTGGATGGAAACATCATAGGAGCAGGGACAGCTCATGTCCTGCCACTTGGAGCATGTTGGAAAAGCAAGATATAATGCTGGGACTGACTGGAAGAGCCTTGGTTATTACAAAGACAGATTGTGTGCAGCAGTGATTAAAAGAATTGCACAACAGCTACAAATCAAAACAATAGAGAAAAGGTTGGCAGGAGTAAAAGCTACAATGTAAAATATAAGGGATTCCACCATACAATGTAGTGTCCACTAAACCCACACCAGGTCAAATTTGTGCTTAAATCACAGAAACTCTGTTTCCCTGATGATTTGTAGCTAGTCTGGTGATTCTTCTTTGCTATATGGTATTTTCCCATTCCCTTTTTTTTTATTTTAAGCCACTCTAATACTTTCCTTATGACAAATGTCTGGACACTCCACCTTTCTCTCCACACAACCTCAGTTTTTAAAGTATCTGTCCATCAGTCAAAAGAGGAGGTTTTTTTCCTACCAGTAGTTCATCATGTAGCAAGTAGGCAGCTAGGTCTGCTGAGAGCAGTATCTCCAGCTAAGCAAAAAGTCTTTCCTCTTGCCATGTGCAGAGACTGTGAAGCTGCAGATCCACCAGGCATGCCAGCACCTTCTGTTTAAAATGTATTTTTCCTTTGGGTTTGGGCCAACAGTTCAAAGCCAATTGCAGTGGTTGAGTCCAGACTTCTACAAAATGGCTTTCTTGGGTAGTGTCTAATACCTTTCCTTGACAGCCTTGTCAGTACTGGAGCATGTTTCCACATTTTGGCTCAGGGTTAAACACATTCAACATGTTGTGCAAAATGGAGGCTCAAATACAAAATGGAATTCACAGTTTGAGACTGCGGGATCCAACTGTGTCATGGCATAAATGGTACTCCTCCAGCTGCCTGGAATGGCAGGCTCTCCACTGATCTCCCTGCTCTGGAGAGAATACAGTAAAACTAGATAGGGAGGTGGACAATAAAAAAAAGATTGGAGGCATGGAATGACTTCCATATGAATAGGGAATGAAAAGGTTGGGATCATTTGGAGAGGAAATGAAAAAGTATATGGTAGATCTATCCAAGCTAGTTAATAGACCTGAGAAGATAAATCAGATGCTCTTCCTTACCATTTTTCCTTACACACACAAAAAAAATCCCAGGGGAACACAGTGAAACTGAGACAGCAAATTAAAATTTATAAACAATTGCACAACAGGTATTTACCTTATGAAAGTCATTATTCTGGGATATCACTGAGGTCAGGAAGATAGAAGACATGAAAGAGGCTGAAATTTATCTGTAGGGGAAACACCCGTGGGATCTTAACTATGAATAAATAAATAGAAAAAAACCCCCCCTAAACTACTCTAGACTTGGTGGGAGACAGGTAAAAACTTTGTTTTGTTTACTGAACCTAGTTTCTATGTATTTGGAAACTATTTGGTGTCCCTGGTCATGCCCTGGCAACCATCTGAAAGAAAAGGAAAGTGTCTCAGGAGGATGGAGATGAGGGAGAGGTGTTGGTGGCCTCTTCTCTGTGCCAGCACTTTGAGGATTGTGGCCATCAGCACCTTTTTAAACCACTGGCAACTGGTTTAGCCTTTGTTGGATTTTTGGGTTTGGCATAAGGGAAATACAGAGTAATGAGGCATCAGGGACAGGACCTAACTGTGTGGTAGGTCCTTGTCAGCGGGAATATCCACAGCTCCCAAGACCTCTTGGTCCGTAGATGCCCCTGACATGGATAAATAACTATAGGGCCCCTAGGCCAAAATCCAAAGAAGGATGTGGATGCCTAATGTATGATTTAAACTGTCACCAGGTGCCGAAATTTGAGCCAAAAAAGCTCTTAGGGTCCTGCAACTCTGCAGCTGTGTACACTGAGCAGTCCTGCTGGTTTGGCTGAGCTGAACCTACATCTTTCAAGAGCTAGAGCTCAGGAGTCTCCATTTTTGGGGAAAGTGTCCAGAGCAGAAGACTGCAGAACCCATCCTGTCCTTTCTCTGGCCTCATGAACTCTCCTTTTTCTGTTGGCACAGGAGGCTTTTCTTCATCAGGAGGTGTGGGAGCTGCTCTATCTGCCTCCCAGGGAAACAAGCAATTGATGCAGTCCACAGATGGGTGGCTAGGGCATCTTCATAGAAGTGGGTGATAAGGAATCTGACCACCCAAAGGCAAGGGAATTTACATGTTCCTTTAAGGAAATCACAGGGTAACTGCTAAGCTGTTATATTTAAGACTCTCATCACCACCCCTGCTAATGAAAGCATCACAAGCTTTCATGGTTATCAGGAAACTGTAGGTGTGCTTAGAATATATTCACTGGATCCAGCCTCACTGAACTGAGGCACAAGTCATGAATCTCACAGTCTTTGGCAGAGATGGAGAAAAAGTATTTGGCTCAGCCAGTATCATGGTTCCATTGGGCATGCTTTGTAGCAGAAATGTTGACGCCAAACTAAGCTTTCCTGTGCAAACTTAAGCGCTTACAGACTCTCAGACATCTAAAGGATTAAGCAAATCCTTTGTGGATCACATATTTGGACATGGGTGACTAAATTCCGCCTAAAGTGCTTGAAAAGTTGGTTTGTGCACACTGTAATTTTCCAGTTCCTTCCAACTAACCCTTTGGTGTTATATTGGTGATAATTACTTCCCTGTCTTTGAGTGTCTGTCTCAAAGGGATCTGTCTTTGCAGTAGCACAACGGTTTTGCGCAACTGGTAGAAACCATCTTCTTTCTCAAACCACTTCACTGATTAAAATAGCCAAATTCAGAGCAATTGTTCACATTCTGGATGTAGTTCTGAAGTTTGCTGTCTCCCTTTCTGAAGTAATGAACAGCTCCTGCACCTCATCTGTTTTTTTCCCATCCATTTCAGCTGGTGTGATGCAAGATGTTGTTTCTTTCTATGAGGTTTACCTTGTTTCTATGACAGCTCTATATGTACAAGAGGATTAAATCTCTGGGAAAGACACATCCCATGGCACTGAGTGTTCTCAACAGCTCAAAGAAAACCCAAGTACTTTGTCTGTGTACCTCTTGCAACCAGAATACAAATGTTCTGAACCTGTGAGGAAAGAGATGTGAGTTTTCTACCATTGACAGAGAACTGAAGGGCTGCATAGGTAAAGACAATTATTACGGTCCTGCGGCTCAGCCACTGTGCTCCCCACAGAAAAACCATGCAGCGGTTCTGCTGTTTTTCATGAAAGACCGACTCCTTTTCTAGCTGGTTGTACCCTGTGGGAGCTGCTCCAGGAGTTTTTCCAGCTAGAGAAAGATTTGGGAGGGTGAAAGCCAGCTCCTCATCAGGAGCAGGCAGGCAGAAAAGACTACTTGTTTCAAAGTATGAAGAGCAGTGAAATATCCAGGGCGAGAGTCATCCTGGCTAGCTGCTGATGTCATGAGTAGAGACATTCACACCTGTGTTAGTCAGCTAGCTCTCCCAAGAGCCCATGGAGAACTAGTTCTGGGTTAGATTAAGATGAAATGTGTCCAAAAGCATCTGTTTCTCCCCTCTGCCCCAATGCCAAATGAGCCCTGTGCTATCAAGGTCAGACATAGACATACACACCCAACCTACTCCATCCTCAGCAGGTGCTTGTCAAAGATGAGGTGGGTGGAAGCCTCTCAGCTGAGTCTGGCTGCACCCATAGAACTTGCCTCAGTGTGTACAGTGTGCTGCTGCTCCAGAGAGGGAGACCAGCTGTCCCCAACACATTTACTTTGCTGCCTGCTACTTGTGCCAGAAGGGTGGTGGCACATCTGCCTCCCTCCCCAGTCACATCTGGTTGAGATGCAGTAACAGATTCTCTGTGCAAGGCACCTCCTGAGGGCTATGAGGGGAAGACTCTGCTGCAGCATTTGAAGCAAGGGTGGCCAGCAAGAGACATATCTCTCTTTGTCTCGTTTTGTTTTCACCCCCATGGCATGTAGCTGCTTATAGAATGAGATGCGGCCCTCTAGGAAGTACACATGCTTGCATGTGTTGGATGCACACACGTAGATGTGTTTTTGTATGTGGTTTATTGAGAATTAAAAATGCTTCTTTTTGCCTCAGACAGTGCTTCCAGTGCTTGCCTTTTCAGTTGGGGGGACTGTGTTTTTAATCTTGCTAATACAAAGAAAACAATGGACCTCTTTCTCTGCTAGCTGTAAAGGGTCATAAGTAAAATGAGTTTTGGCAGACTCGTTCCAACTAGACATGCAACCACATGCAAAAATGACTCTAAATTTAGTATGTCATTTGTCAGGGTTAACCCTTCCCCTCCTCAAAGGAAAGGAACTTATTTTCTATCTTCTTGTAGCCTGTATTTGGAAATTTGTCTTGCCCCTATAAAACTCTAAACTGCAGGAATTTATAGTGGCCTTTTGTTTTATAAGCCTTTATTTCTCTTCAGAGTTATGATAAAGGCAACTTTATCCCTGCTTCTGGGAACAGGACACAGTACTTTCATGCAAGAATGGGTACCCTTAAAACCAAGGAACGTGTTTTCCTCCCCTGAAAGTGTTTCAATTCCTTGTTCTGNTTGCTTCTTTGTATGGACCCTAAAAACTGTTGGACTCAAACGTGTGTATTTCTGCAAGTCCCAGTTACGGACATGAAAGCAGTTTAATGGAATAAGGTTACTGCTGTGAGAAATCACTGAACTTAAGTCAGTCCAGAAGTCTTTGAGAAATATTATATTGCACCTGAGACTTTAAGCACACAGCCATTGGTGTAATACCTGCTACAGCAGGAGAAACAGGAACTGACCTTCATCTGCAGCTATTTCCAGCATAAAAAGAAACACTGAAAACATCCCAGTCCATTTTCCAGCCTGTGAAGTTTCTGATGTTACTGAGTGTTGTTTTATATGGTTATCATGGATAAACAAGTAAGGGGTTCAATGCAGCATGTAGTTCACATAAATCCTTGGTTTACTCTGAGAAAATGTTATCTATAGAACAGTGCTAGTAGTTATGCTGGGGAAGGCAAATGACTTGGATGTATGAGAGAAAGTGGTATCTTACCCACTTTAAAATGCATTTCTTGGATAAGTTGGTCTGAACCGGTCTGATTCTGTTTGTGTTTCTCCCTCTTACTCTCTTTGCCCTCCCACAATCAAGAAAACGCCATTTCCAGAAATCCCAGAGGACATTTCTAATTCAAAGCAATGATCATGAGTCATTCCTCTATATTAAGTGAAATACTCTTGCTTGTCTCCCAAGGGATAAAGTGATTAAACCCAACAGAGAAGGGCCCAGGAACTCCTGCTGTCCCTGCCACCTTGAAATTAAAAATCAAGAAGATAAGTTGGGGGTACAGTCTTTTCTTTCAAAAGACATCTCTCCCTGAACTACCAGAGCTCACATATGAAGAGACAGAAAATGGATTGCATGTCTGACAGTTTAAGATTCCGACTTTTTCAACTGAGGCTGTTTGTTCTCCTGAACAAACTGTATGCTACACTGTCCTGCTGTCTGGGATATAATGGAATATAATGTTAGCCTCGGACAGTGGTTGTTGAGCCGGTGCCAGCTTCACTAATGAGCATGTGGTTTCAATAATAATATGGCTACTTGTAACATGGCTGGCCACAAGCCAAACACTTAATACGGAGGGGGCAACAGATGTAAAAAAGTACCATCCCTGACATGATTGCCTTTCCAAAAATTCTCTGGCAAAAAAGTTAAGACTCAGCAAATTGGGATAATGAGGGATCTCCCCATATCAGGAAAGGATGAAGCTCTGAAAATTGAATAGGAGCCCTGTGAGCTTTGTGCACACCTGGTAGAAAACAAGAAATACAAGAACAGGAGTGATAAAAGAACTGATAATCTTTTTTATGGAAAAAAAATCAGGCTGGTAATTGAAGGTGCTGCATAGCTAGATTTCCCTTTCCCTTTCCCTTTCCCTTTCCCTTTCCCTTTCCCTTTCCCTTTCCCCTCTTTTTCCACAGCTTGTGTCATTCTAGACTTGGACCTAAAAGTCCAAGTGCATCAAGACAATGAAATGAATTACAGTTTAATAATATTCCCACCACACAGACAAAATGTATTCAATTACATAATGGTAGCATTAAATGTTATTATGAAGGGGATCCAGAGTCTTGAGTCCAGACTTTCAGAAAACCATGATAAGCTGCTTAAAACAGCTGAAATAGCACATTTATAGGTTTTCAAGCCATAGGTTTGCTGAGGGGAGGGAGCACAGGGAAGGAGTCATTATGTTTTCTCAGAGGCTTTGGTATCGAATCTGGTATCTAATCTGGTACTGAGGATTGAGTGTGTAGAAAAGCAGTGCCAGAGAGTTTCCAATTTGATTATTATGTCTTAACCTGTATGGTCTGAGGGTGCTTTTTAGAGTGTCTGCCATTACAGGAGAGCACATGTGTCAGAGTTTTGGGTGGAAATGCCAGCCCTTGGGCTCCAGCCATGGCAGCAGGTCATGGCCAAGCCAGCCAAACCTGGGCGCTCCCAACAGGGAGGATGCAGAGGCAGCACTGCCCCACACCAGGCTGCCCCCAGCACTTCCTGCTCAGTCACCCATGGGCTTTTGGGTGGCACTGAGGTGCTGAGCTGCTTTCACACAACCAGAACCCTCTGTCCTGGACTGCTGAGAAGGCCTCTCTTCAGACAGGACATCACTGAAACCTGGAGCTCACTGTGCAGCTCTCCCAGAATGGGGCAGGCACAGGCAAAGCATTGTTATCTACTATAAAATCCCTCAAAATAAAGTCTGCTATTTTCAATTACAGATAGTATTTCATGATCCTTTAACAATATTCTTTTCTTTCAGTCCTAGAGAAAAAGGAAAATATGATTTAAAAAGGTAGGAAAGAAGAAAATGTATCCCATAGCTTTAAAAATTAATGTCTTCCCATTTTTTCAATTTGAAAATTTGGAGAGAAATTAAAAAGAAGAGGAAAGCAGAAGAAAGAGTGGTCAGAACACCAAGGAGTTCAAAACTGAAAACTAAAATAGAGGAATGAACTTTTCCGACTGCCAGAATAAAAATGAATTGTTGTTTTCAGGCAGAGGAATTTTTAGTTCTCTTCACAACAGTTGTAAGACTTAAATATTCCTCACAAATTTTATGGCTGATTATATTAGCAAAATTAAAAAAAAATCAATTTCTATTAAAAATATATTTCTATGAATGTTTTGAAAACTTCAATTATTCCTCCAGTATAAAGTGTTCCAAGTGCTCCAGATTCCTTGTTTTCTTGGTGATGACTCCCTGAATATTTCCCCAAATTTGGATGCACTAACTCAAATTTGATTTGTTGTATACTATTTACCAGGAAATGTTGGTGAAAGCTGCTTGGACTAGAATAATGCTGTGTGCCAGTGTTGGGAGACACTTCATGCCCTGCTGGGTGGCCAGTACCTTTGTCAGGTCATGCTGATTCATGGTCTTCTGATAAATGGTCTGTGACCAGAATATACCCCTGGTTAGCAGGCAGGAGAGCATTTCACTCCTACACTACTTGTAACACAGCGTCCACATGCACTTCAGACCATCTCTGTTCTATTATGTTGTGTACCTTCCAACAATGGTTTGGGGGCTCATCTGAGAAGAAGTCTGAGGTTTCAGAGTCCTGAACAGTCCTGTGCAATATGATTCCTGGGATGATGCCCTAACTCTGGCACTGGCCAGTGAAAAATCATTTGTGTGAAGCTCCCTCCATCCTTGATGGGAAAGGAGAGTGACAGAAAACCTCTCCACAATGCTTTATCTCAGCCTCAGTAGATGTCTAAGGGAGAGGGGATGAATTGCCTTTTGGAGGTGCTGCTTCTCATGTGTTTTTATCAAGGCGGGTGCTAAACATCTAGCTGGCAAGCAAATAGGTTAAGTCAAATGAGAGGTACCTCAGCTATACTGCTGGCAGTGCTGCTTCTTTTTTGTCCAGCCAACCTGAAAGTGCTCTGCGATTGTCATTCGACTTTACTTTCAATGAATTGATATTGCAGATTCTTATTTTGGCTGCAGTGCATTAACTGAGTAAACAGTTGAATGAATTAGGCACTACAAAAGCTTGCTGGCTGGTTGCTGCATGCCCCCCAGGCAATAAAAACATGTGCAAAGAACAAAGAGCTGCACAAATCGACTGCAGATATGACCACACACGTTAAGATGTAACACGTCATTGGGACAGGAGAAAAACCCTTTGTAGCAACCACCACTGGGTGGAACTGGCTTAATCCCATTAAAGAGCCCCAAAATCCACTGACAAAGGGCCAGCTTTTGTGCTCTCACTTACACTGGGGGAGACCTACTGACCCTGGAGAAAAGGAGCCGAAAGCAGGACCCGGTGCAGCGTGGTCACCATCCTTGCCTGCAGAGATGGCAGCATGTGTGGTAGGTGGCAGGGCTGACATGAAAGCGTGTGTGGCACTGGTTTCTCTGAGCACCCTGCTGTCTGAGAGACAGAAGGACAGAGGAAACTTGTAAATCTACTCACGCCAGGATGTTATGGCATGTGAACGTGTGGATTTCAGAGGAAAGACAATGAGAGATGCACAGATACTGTTGTTTTTGGGACACCAGCTGCGCTGAGCTTGGATCCTCAAAGCCTTCAGGCTCTCCCAGACATCCTGTATTTCAGCATGGTGTGAAGATCCAGTTGCTCTTTTCTTGGATGCCTGGATGAGAAACTGGGGAAGACCAAAGGCAAGGCGCTCATTTGTACAGTCTGTGAAGGCGGTGCAGACCCTGTTACCAGCCATGACAGGTGTCCAGGGATCCCCAGAGGTATTGCACTGCCAATACCTGTTCTTGTAAGTGATTGTACAAAAAAGTAAAAAGGAGACTGAGCTACAATGAATAATTCCTTTTGTGCCATTTTATACTCCCTGGGTTTTTCAGTCAGTGGTAGTTTGTCTCATGTAAACTCACATCCTTTGACTACAAATGCCTTGACCCTGTCATGATAGCCCTGGCTTACCCCAGCTCCCGTCCAGCAGAGAGCTGATCTCACACTTGTAGCCTGTCTGCATGCTTACTTGCCAGCCAGAAAGGCTGTGCTGGCTGCCAGGGCAGTCACTGCCAAGGATAACAGCTGAGTTTAGAGCTCCCTTCTCTTACTGGGATCACAAATTCAAGTCTCTCTTCTATTCCCTCACTTCATGTTAGTTGAAACTGGAATTGAAATTTATTAGGGTGTGTGTAGTGAGAGGAAGGGGAGGCTAAAAGAAAGGCAGGCAAGCAGGCAGCACAACTTTGGATTCTCACTTCCTAGGCTAAAATTAACCAAAGCTTACACCAGCTTTCGTTTGAAGTGAGCCTTAGTTTGGGGAGCAAACCCTGGTGACAGACTCTGGGAAATGGTCCTGGGACTGCTATGGGATGAGAGGATAGAGTTTTCCCTCACCCACGGATCCTTCTCGTCATTTGTTCTCAGGCTGTTGCCTTAGGACCACCTATAGGGATGCCACCACAGGAGAAGAGACTCCCTCATTTCCTGCAGGGCTCAGGGATCCTTCTCACTGCCCCAGAACATGTCAGGGTGAGCCCTGGATGAAGCAACCCAGGGCAGACGGGCTGCAGGAAGGCCCAGCAGGACCCAGCCCCACCTCGGCTGGATGTCCTGGGGAGCCAAAGTGCCTGGTGACCACCCAGCCTTGCCCAAGTGCCTGCTGGTGGCAGGTGTCGGTCATTCCTTGTCCTGCTGTCTCAGACCACGGTGTCTTTGTGGGAATGTTTGCTTGCATGAAAAGTCTAAGTAGTTTGTAACTGCCTAGCTGAAAGAAAACCCAAACCACGATAATTCTTGAATTCTTGTTTCTTTCCACACTGGCCTGCTCTTGTATACAAAGGGTTTAAAATAAAAGTGGGGAATGCATCTCTGCTTTTACAGTTCTCTTTGGTGGCATTTGCCACATATAGTTACACATATTTAGTTCTGCACCAGCTCCTTGCAGTTCACTTCCAATGAGATGTTTGTCTAGACCTGAAAACATGAGAAGGGCTCAGAGTTGGCTCAGCCAAGGAAGGAGAGACTGATCAACCTAAAAATGAATATTTACAGGAAATTTATTTGTAGACTTAGAATTTTAAAACTTGTGTATGTGAATTTGTTTGAGAATGAGGCTTTCTTTTTGTCTGCCTCCTGACCCTGCTCCCTCCTTTTCTCCTCCTGCCTGTTTCCTACCTATCCCCCTCCCCATCCTACCTCAGAAAATTAGCTTTCATTGGGCTTTTATAGCTGCACTTTCAAGTCAGTCAGGATTATTTTCTGGTGCTTAAATTCCTATTTAACCTGTCATGGTGCCATTCAGTGTTGGAAATGATGTAATTTATTGGGTAGCTGGTCATTTGCACAAATAGCTGGAAAAACAAGTTTAGCTTGATATAAATAACAAGACACAACACTATATACAGTACAACACCTTGTCTCCTGCTGCAAATCTCCTGATTTCTGTTATTCTGGTTTCAGCATGCCTAGCTGCCTCCTTACATTCACTGCTATGAAATAAGATAATTATAGCACGAGTAAATATTACCCAATCAATCTACAGTAACAACTGTTAAAACAAGCCATCTTATAAATTTTCCTAACAAAACATGCCTCAACCCAATATACACAGAAGGTAAGTTTCTCTGACCTTGAAATAAATTTCAAGAGCAAAGAACATTATGCACATAATGGACATCCAGCAATGAGAGGCAGAGCCAGGGTCCAACCCTGCTTTGTCTGACACCCCCCCAAAACCTCCCCTAGCTCAGCAGCAGAAGGATGGTGTGTTTTGGGAAAGCTCATCTTTTAATGTACAGTGTAAAAAGGAATAGTCCCCTGAAATCACAGTTCCCCTTCTTCCTTCTTCCTTTATGCCTGCCCAGTGGCTGGACTGAGGCACATTAACCTTCCTCTTCCCAGGACAACACCAGACTCCAGTACTGATGGGTGTGATGGCTGCACAAAACATCTGCAGTTTGGTTCGAGTAAACCATAAAGCCTCATCAAAACCCAGAGCATTCTTTCCACCACCCAAACAAATACATTTAAAAAGGAAAAAAAAAATCACCCATGAGCAGAGATCAGACTAAGTCACTCAGGGGTAAGCTGTGCAGAAAGAACCACATGGGCTCATAACATCGTGTACTACCAGAAAGTGGCTCAAATAGGGGAAAACATTTGCACCAACTACAGCGGAAGGTCTGTTTTGAAATGCTACTGGATGCCACGTTTACATTCAGGCAACACTCTGTAGGTTAGCCTAACTGACTCATGAGAAGATAGTTTCTGTTTGAGTGGGGATAGGGGAGAAAAAGAAGCCAAAATGCCTGACGGTAAAGATTAATGCCTTTTAGAAGAACATAAATATGTTCTGAATCTGCGTGTGGCAAAGAAGGGTGTCAAGGGAGAAGCTAATTATGATATACTGCTTGAATACCATTATGCACTAATTACAGAAAAAGATGATGGATTTAAAAACCTTTGTGCTACTAAATGGAAGCAGAATAGGGCCAGTGTGGGCAGATTTTGAAACCCCCACTTCAAGAAGCAGCCAGATCATGCATTGCCCAGACATGTCCCAACAAGCATGTGCTGAGTTTCCAACACAAAAGGCGAGACATGGTCATCTAACCCTCTGCTAAATCCAGGTTTCAGAGGTGGTTGGTTGTTCTACTCAGACCCTTTGTGGGATGTAAGGTGGAAGGGATGCCATGCACTGTTTGTGCAACTGGTCTGAAAGCTGTGGGGAGTGCATGTTCTGGATTTGCAGGAGAGGAGAGCTCTTTCCTAGTTGATATCTCCCAGATATGTTGCCTTAGATTTATCTCTACGGTTTATCTACCTCCATACTTGAGATATGGTGGTAGCCACCCAAGACTCCTCAGGACTCAGCAGAGAAAGATCTCAGAAGGTGATCTGGGGCCCAAGGTAGGCTGAACATCTTTCTAAAAAGCTGTTGGTGTTTTTCCTCCTGCCTGGGAATGTGCCCAGGGCTGGTGACAGGGTAGATCTAGGCTGACATAGCATGGCTAAGACACCTCTAATATCCACCCTACATTTCAAATGTGTTATGCTAAAGAGGAATGGGGTGGGCTGAAGGTGAACTATTGCATTCCCGCCTGTGGTAGTGGAGAAGCAGCACTTGCTGGCTCTGGTGTACTGCAGCTGTGCCTTCTCTGCCTGTCCCTGGGCCAGATATATTCCTCCTTGCTGGTGCCACAGGTCTTCTGGGGAGTCAGAGACGTGTTACCTCTCACAGGGGTCTTGCAATGTGGACTAACATCCCTAGGGATGGGAACCACTGAAAACCCTGCTCTGGCGCATCTTGCTGTGTGTCTATTGTGGTCAATTAAACATCCTTTAGACCATTTACCACTGTAGAATGGCCTGCTTATGTGTTAGACTCTTACATCTGCCCAAAAGAGGCACCTGTCCAAATTTCCCACCTGAACAGCCCCTTCCTCATTTTAGCCCTTGAAACATGCCTAGAAATTGAGTGAGAAAGTGCTAGTTGGCATGGGACAAATGTCATGCCTAAATTTTTCATGCTGTGTGTCCATCGTGGCCTCTTCAAGGTCCCTGAAACTTGTCTGGGGCCTGACTGACCTGAAAAATCTCACAGGGTCCATTCTATCAGTCAAGCAGTACAGACAGATAACCTCAGACGTGGGCAGCGTTTGTTACACTGACTCCTAGGCAGACTTACGGTCCCATTTTCATTAATGTGGAGTGGCCAGAGAGTAAATCTTCGTGCATGAGTGATGCCAAAAAGGCACAAATGCACAAATGTATTTGCTTGCTGGGCACTGACCTCCCCTGGAATCTGGTCAAACCTGCTGCTTGTGGCAAATTTTGAAAACTACAAATGCTGAGGAATATACAGATCTCTGGAAATGAAGTCCAAGACCTCTCAACCTTGTCTTGTCAGAAAGCAAACCCATTTTACCATTACCTTTGATGTAATGTTGGTTAAAAGAGAAGGGTTTACTTTCACTCCCTCCAAGGAGACATTTGTTTTGTGTGTGTCAGCCATATTCATCCAGCCAATAGACATGAATTGAATTCATTGTCTGACATATGTATTTTGTTGTTGCTTTTCACTGAAAGTATGGCTTTCTCATGAAGTGAACTGTGTCCACTTCTGGGGTCCTCAGTAAAAGAGAGACAGGAACATAGTGGAGAGAGTCCAATGAAGGACCACAGAGATGGTCAAGAGACCAGAGCAGTGCAGACCAGATGATCTCTTGAAGTACCTTCCAACCTGAGCTCTTCTGTGATACTGATTCTGAAAGACTACTGGAAGGTAGCACAGCAGTACTTCAGGAAACTACAGAAGATGTTCTCTTGCCTGTGCTCTCCATAGGGAGCAGTCCTTGAAGCCAGAAATGCCCAAAATCATACGTGGATTAATTTTTTGAGAGAAGTACTTGATATGCTCCAAAAGACACAAACACGACGTGC
Source organism: Rhipidura dahli (assembly GCA_013399225.1). Taxonomy (NCBI): domain Eukaryota; kingdom Metazoa; phylum Chordata; class Aves; order Passeriformes; family Rhipiduridae; genus Rhipidura; species Rhipidura dahli. The sequence goes on along the minus strand of VXAC01002934.1, from coordinate 148,944 downwards.
CAAGTGAACAGGAGATGAGGACCTGGGATTGAAGGTGGGATCGAGGTGATCACCTTGAGCTGGATCTAAAAGGAGGGAAGGGTTCCCAGGAGAAGAGCAGTTGCACTGGCAGAGGCAGAGCCTGCTGGACAGCCTGGATGGGGCAGCGTGGGAAGGCAGTTGTGCTACTCCCTTTGGAAGCTCTGTTTGTTTAGTGCTGCCTCATGTCCCACAACGGGACCAGATTTCCCCAGACTTGTTTCATGCCTGACATGCAAAGCTAGGCATTCAAAATGGCCTCGGTGCAGCCTTCCAGCCAAAACACCCAGAATGAATGTGTGGTCCTGACTGCATCCAGGCAGAAATGGAACAGGCTCTGCTGGTTTTAGAGAGTGAATGTTTTCTGCCGCAGTAGAAAGATCTAGATTTGTTGTTGCAAAGCTAGGGACAATCTCACAAAGCCCAGCTTTGACCAACCAGAGAAGAAAAGAGAGCAACACACTGCAAGGGTGGAGAACAGGATCATGGGATTTGGGGTGTGTGGTTTTGGGTGTGCATGTAAATTGTTTGTGTAGGCAATTTGCTGTTTTTACAGTGAAAAATCCTGATCTTCCAAAACTGCCTGTGTGGAAAAAAAAAGAGAGAGCAATTTTCCCTACTCAGATTTGTAATCTGCTCTCAAAAGTATGCCCACAGGAAGCAAAATTAGAATTTTCTTCTCAGGACAGTGCTAGCTCAGGAGTTTAAAATATATCTTGAGCTAACATTTTTGTGAGTCATCCTGCATCACAGAATAAAGATATACATGATGTGAGCACTGCAGATTTAGGAACAAGCCAGGGTTTTTTGTACCTTGCTCCATTATTGGGAATTTTCTGATTCTGCTATCAGTAGTTTATTAGTGTGAGCCTGTCCAAGGTACAGCTCCACAGGACATAATGGAGAGATTCCTTTGGTCCCATAAACATACTGCTAAGATCTGAACACCCAAAATATGTGACTACAGACTTTTGTATTGCTTTCATGGGTATCATTACATGGAATAGATAGTTAGGTACCAGCTCACAGTCTAATACCCTCAAAGGGAAAAATTTGCTTCAGTTTCCACGCGTGACTTTATTATGTTTAACGGGAGATATATCAATTTGGTTTGTAATTACACCAGCTGCACTGGGAGAAAAAAGCAGGGGTTAAACAAGGCCACATGTTTAATCAGAGGTCTCACAGGGCTATGAATACAAGGAAAGCTGATCTTTTTTCATGATATCAATACAATGCAGTCATCCTGTGTGGGTTTTGCATACCATCCTGTCCATGGCCAGATAAGTGACTTCTATTTCAATAAGAATTAAAGCAAAAGCAATGAAAGAACAAAGGAGCAAGGGAGTTGATCTGGAGGAGATGATGACAAATTCTACTGCATCTTGTAAAACTCTACTGCTCTTTCCTCCACAACGGCATTATTTCCCCATCATAACCACTTCCTTAATAAACAATTAAGCTTTGTGTTTGGAATCTAAACATATAGTTGGGGGGTGAGACAGAGAAGGACTGGGTGGCTCAGGGTTTGGCAGTAATACAGGGAAGATCCTGCAGTGGTTTGAATTTGATCCAGGTTGTGTTGCCCTTGATTTATTAGCTATCCTGCTGCAGAAAAATCACTGTCTCTCCTCCAGACTCTTTTGATGGGTCAATTCTGTAGTAACATCAAAAAAGACACAGTAGTGTGCATTTATTTTCTTATAAATATTTGACTGGTTTTTTTTGAGAACTGAATTTGTGCTGATGCTGTTCATGCCCCTCTTCAGCGGAAACTCAGCTCAGGAGCCAAGCAAATGCTGAAGAAATGAATACAGTTATTCAGTCCTGACACTTGATTACAAAAGTGATAGGGACAGAAAAATAATGAGCCTGGTGGCTACATCTCCAAATACATTTTGTACCTCCATTGGGAGCTGAGAGGATGAAGCACAGCCAGTGTGATATCACTGCATGGATGACTGACACAGATCAATTAGCACACGAGCCACAAACTTAGCTTGCATTGCACAGATACTCAGCTCTTGCCTTCTCTCATCAGCTAAGGGACACATAGCACCACTCTGAACTTTGGGCTGAGCCCTGGGGTGGAAGTGGTCCAGTGTGAGTTCTTTCTCCTGCTTTTGGTGGCCTCCAGCCCCAACCTGCACCCAGAACTAACCTGCCTCACTCTGTTCAGCCTGTGCAACCTCAGTGTAAATAGCTTGTGGATGTGGTGTGGGCCAAGAGTTATTCAACAATTCTCTGAACTCATAAATCATAAATAAGTCTCTGAAATCATAAGTGCCCTGCAAAAATTTTCTCCTCAAATCAAAAGTAAAAAACCAGAAAAGTGAAAGCGCACTGGCAAATGTCTTGTTCTGAATAATTCACTTGTTTCCAGGATAAAGTCTGGGGTCCTTCCTGTGCTCCCTCACCAGAGGCTGTGGGGACAGCTATGCTGCTACTGTTCACACTAGTAATTGTCCATGGCCTGAGATACTCCCTTCCCTTCCAGTGCCATCAATGTGGCAGCTTCCCATTGTATGTAATTATTAATATCTTTCTTTTTTCCCCCCAAAATTCTTGGGGAAAATTATGAGATAGTTTGCTAACAACAGTTTTCATTAAAGAAACAGCTGGGTTGTTATACTTCAAGGTCTTTACAAAAGCCTTCTGCATGTCTGTCAAGCCAGGGTGTAGCGTGATGAGCTGTTTCTGTTGAGAAACCAGAGTTTACAGAATAAACAGAGTTGAGGTAAACCCTGATTATGGGGAAAATCTGCACGTTAGGCTCCCTTGCAGGCTTAACTCACACGACTCGCCTGTATTTTTGGAAACACTTCCAAAGTTTTCCCTTTGTGAATTGGTGCAAACGGCTTGTTGGGGCCAGGCATGCCTAAGTTCTCACTGACTTTTCCTTAATCTGTTTGACTTGAGCAGGGCCTCAGACAGGCGTGAGCAGATCAAGGGGGTCCCCGGGGATCGCTCAGCCGGCGGGTACCGTCCAGCAGAACCGGCTTGGCGCTCCCAGCTCCCGGCCGCACGCATCATTGTGCACTTCCCCAAACGGGACAAGAAAGGAAGTGATGTGTGTCAATAAGCTGAAGGGAATTGTCTTGTGTACAAGGAACAGAAAGCTCTGTGTTTTCCCTCGTTTGCTCTGGGATTTTTGCTATTTGTGCTAAATTTAGCATGCCAGAGACTGAGTGCAGCTCCCCCCTCCCCGAGGGCCACACTTAGACATGTCAAGTCCTTGGGGTGGGAGCAGCACAGCTAGGGAGATTTGATGAAAAATCAGCAGCAAGGGGAAGTGATGGAGCCCAAGCAGCTCTTTTTCTTGGACTTTGTGCATCTAACTACAGCCTGAGTGCCCTTTCTGCTGCCAGAGCTTCTCACCAGGGCACTGTGATGTGGGTGAAAATGGTCCCTATTGCCTCCAGCTCCTCCTGCTGTTCTCTGGGCCCTGCCTGAGCCCCTACGTGATGAAAGCACAAAGAGATAGAAATCTTTTCAACACACAACTATTGATCCTTGCAGAGTTACTAATATAGGTGTAGGTGGGATGATGCATGTGCTGATGGACCTCACCAGTCCAGAAAAGATCATGCAATTCAAATGCTGACACAAGAGCCTGATTGCCCACTCTTCTGTGTGGTGGGAACTGCACAAATGTCCTTGGTGGGTATGAAATGCTGGATCTTTATTTACTGGATCAGCCAAAAAGCCCCAGGTCTGATGCTGAGTTTACTTCAGTCTTTGCTTTAACAAAATCCCTTCCCTCTTCACTATGGGATTGCGTGTAACGAGGCTGGGTTGAGAGCTCCAGGTTGTGTGGCATTAGTTGCTGATTTTTCCAGTGCAGTGGGATTTTGAAGTTTTGAAGCCAGGAGGTGAGTGGCTTTCTAACTACACACTCCAAGATTTTTGTTTGTTTTATTTTGCTCAGAAGAAGGTTCAAAGAGACAAGACTGATTAAAAACAGTGATGTGTGCCCGTTCTGTTTCTGACTGTCCTCTAGCTAGACCTTCTAAGAGAATTTTATTGGCTTGTGTTATGAACTGAATTTCTCGACATCCATGACTCCAAGAGGCCATGATATTACCTGGGAATTATTAATTGGGAGATGCTTACTACCATCTGCTGCTCAAAACCAACTAGAACATGTTGTTTGTGAAAGGTGAAAGAAAAATGCAAACAATTTCCTATTTGCTGTCTTAGAAGTTAAGGGGGGAAAACCTCTCAGAGTATAGCTGAATTACCACATAAAGCAACATAACTTTTTTTATTATGTAAAGATCAAAGTAGAGGGAGAGTATTGCAAGGAGTTTACTTTGATGAGTTTGATTAAAAATCAAAACATGGTTTGATGAGGGAAATACAGACACAAAACACTATGTGCCACAGATTTGCTGAATATGTTAAAAAGTGCTGAGCAGTATTAAATTAATGCAAAACTGAAGATTACACAAGGGTAAACACTGTAGCTAATGTTTGACTAGAGCTGAGCTGAGGGCTGAGTGCCTCCACTTAATTTACAGACCATGCCCACGGCAACCCCAGGAGGCTGGGAGTGGAGGAGACAGACATTTTCTAGCGAGGAGACACGTTATTATTTTTAAATTTAGGAAAAGAGAATCTGGCTGAAGTTACTCCTTCTAAACTTTGGGGAGAGGCAACTGAGAGAAAGCAAGAAAGAAGGGTCAGTGAGTGGCTTTTGGAGCTGAAAGATCTGCCAAGTTAATCCTCAGTAGGTGTGAATGTCTCTAAGAAATACTAGATCATAAACAGCACTGAGAAGATCAGTGTCAGGTGGAGATTCAGCCTGGAAGGGACTTGCAGACACTGCTCAAAGACAAGCAGGGAGAGCTTTCTGTGAGCGCTCATTTACGTACCCCAGCACTGACATTGCTGTGGGCAGGGAACATGATGGCTTAGGGAAAAGAAGTACAAAGTGGCTTCAAAGTTCAAACGAATATTTGGAAATTATTTCTTCCAAAACCCCACCCAACAATTTCCTTCCGCAGCAAGACGGGCCATCCCCATCACACTGCCTGGTGGCCTGATCCTGCCTTCTGGAATGAAGAGGACATAAGACTGCTCCTGATTTGCAACTGAGCGTTTTGTATGAGATCTTCTGCTTACAAAGAACACACCTGAGCCCCTGAAAATCTGCTGCAATTCCTATTTGTATGAGTGGTGTGAGAAGCAAAAGGAAAGAGCAGAGGGCACCACCAGGCTGGGACTCTAGGTAGTTTAAACTTATTCCTCAGATAACTTTGGTTGGTCATTGAAGCCTAAAGTGACTCTAAAGCATGAGATGCTGTGTCTTCAGTAGCACAGCAGTGGATATCTTTAGATTGGGTTTTCATCATATACTTTAATTTTCTAGGCTGGGGGATGACCATAATTGCTGAACAATTCAATGTAATGGAATGGGCTAATTCAGCGCTTTTTACTGCATTTTTCCACATAATATCTAAAATCTTTTTTCCACCATAACCCATGTTTATGAAAGCAAGTACTTAACCCGCACATTTCCTGGGCTTGAATCATTTCCTTAATAAGGCAAAAAATTTTGCAAAATCACTCCCTTTACATTAACACATCATTATAAGGAGATATCAGTGTTTAGCACGTCAGAGGCGTACACTAGTCTGTGCTATGTACAGCTACACCACTCAGCTTCAGAGTCGTAAACCATGGCTTTCAAATAATAATTCTATAAAAACAAGACCTTTCCTTTTCTTTTCTTTCTTTCCTTATTTTTTTTTAATTCAGTGTTTTCTTCCAAACTCTTATAGGCTGTTCTCTTGCACAGGATGAAGCATGTCAAACTTGTTAGCTTTTCTTTTAGTTTTGGCTTTGCATCTGATAAGTAGGAACAAAGCAGCAAGCAATGGCTATGGTTTGAAGTTGCTATAACCACAGTTCATAAAATAATATTAAAAGATGACAAAACCCATAAAAATCTCTGTGTTCCCTTTTGTTGCCGTGCTCTGTCAAACAGGAATCTCCTTTTTCAGGGAGACCCTGAAAAAGCTGATATATTGCTTCAAAAATAAAAGATAATGTAAACAAACCAGAACTGTTCCTGTCGTGGGGTGGTGAATTCATTGTTCTGCTGCAAGACAAATGCCTTGTGCCCAGTGGCCTGTGCACATGAGGAGAGTAACTCCTGGGAGCAAGTCCTCTGACATCCAAAGATTTGCTTGCCTGCATTGACCTAAGCATGTGTTCAGGAGCTGGTCTTCATGCACCTTTCTCATTGCTACATGAACTTTGGTTTGGAGCAAGTTTTCTTACAAGAAAACTTACTTAAGAGAGTTTTGCTGCAACAGCCTTTTGCATTGACAGGGTCATGGAACTAAAAGCTCTTTATCATCTTCCAAGTTGAACGTCCCTCTGTGTCCATTCACTGGAAGGGTGGGTGCAGAGCTGGCTTCAGGGAGTCAGCTTGAGCCTTGCTCTGGCCTTGTGCATTTCTGAGCTCTGTTAACTTATACCAATGTACACATGAGGTGCTTCCTAGGGAAAGGTCTTACAGCTCTTGATAAGTTAATACAAGTTTAAAAAGTTGAATTTTGCTTCATTTCTCTTTGAGAACAGAGCTCAGGTCTGCCTGCCTTGTAGGCACTTGGACCATCCCAGGAGCCAACTCTTATTCAAAGGAAGGCCACTCAGCAGCTTTGTTCCTGGAAAAACCGTAGCAGGCTCAGGTTTACATGAATAAAAATCTGTAAAATGTTATCCTGTAACACAACACAAATCAGACTCCTAACTGGTACCCCTGAACCTTCTCTAATTTTGTGAGCATACCGTCTGGGTTTTGGCCATCCAAGACGTGTCAGGATGAGCACAACAGAAGGTAAAAAGAATAATAGGTTTAATGAAGAGCTGAGTGATACAGGGTTAAAGAAAACTAAACACATGAAGGCTGGCCGCAACCAGAATTAGCACTAGTAGTCTGCTGGATCAGTTCTGGAGAGTGTGTTCAGGGTTAGGATGAGTGGCTAGCAGCATATTACTACAGTGAGGCTATTTGTGTGGGACTGGGCTTAGTTCACTTGGAAATGTGAAATCATAATTATTGGGTTCTTTTCAGTTGAAGCAATCCAGAAATGATGCATCTCTTGAGTGTGTGGGAGGAGATTTGCCTTCTTTTCTTTCTCTCTTGCTCTCTCTCCCACATGTCCTTTTCTGCTTCTTGATCCTAATGCGTGGCAGTAAATAGTACTGTAAGAATTATTCTTACTGAATAGTTTTGTTGATATATTTCACCCTGAAAACTCTCCGAGCACATTGTTCATTCCCTTGAAAATGTTTGAGAGATGCCTCTAACTGTAAGCCACATGCTATGGTTTTCCTTCCCTTGTTGGATGACTGGCTCTGTGATGATGACACTGATGGGAATGCTCAAATGGGTCAGAAATGAGAAGCATGTCAGTGTCTTGCCAGTTCTGCCTGAGTCATGGCATTTCCACCAGGTCAGAGACTATTCCTTTAGGGGCTTAAAAACCCCCAAACAAATAGGAAATTTCATCTCTTTCATTAATTTCAGAAAATCCCACTCACCATACCTCTGGCTGCTCATTTTCTTGTGTTCTGGATGAAGAGCAGCCCATATGAGCCCCACTTGGCCAAGTTCATCCCAATTTCACTTGTAGTTGTGTTAGGGACACTTCTTAGTTCCTACATATTTCATTCAGGCACAGTAGAGTACAGAAGCCTTACGAAAGGGTTTGGGAAGAGCAGTCTGAGCAGAAATCCAGCAAGCCTGCCTGGAGAGGAGGTGTCACACATGCTCCAGCTAAGTGAAATTCTTCACAGCTTAGGCTTTATTCCTGGACAGATAATCCCATGGTGGATAACAAGGAACCGTGGATGTTGCAGATGAATAACAGCTTAAACTGTGAATGCTAACAGACAGGGGAAAAGTGTGTGTATGTGTGTGCTTGTGAATGGCCCAAAATGAGCTTTTGAGCATCAAGCATAAGCCTGCTGCTGGCTAGCTGCAACTAGTACATGCTGCTTATCAATTTTGGGGTTAAACAAAAGTTTCATGCCCTGAATTCTCCTGTTAATAAAGATATGTGAAGCAGAGACACCTGTTAGGGGACTGACAGCATACTGTGCTTTTGCACATAACCTATTTAGACTGTGAAATGTAGGACTTGGTAACTTGGAAAGCAGAATCGCCCCCCTAAAAAAGGCCTCCCATAAAAGAAGTGGCAATGAAAAAGAGAAGAGGGGTAAGAAAAAAGGTGATTATTATCCTGACAGAAGGAAATCACCTGGTCACTCACTGGAAACTTTCCCAAACTTCAGGGAGGTAGGGGATCATTGGCACCAATCATGCTCAGTCACAGCCCAAGCAAGAGCAGCAAGAGGGTTGTGGGTGAAAAATCCTGTGTGCAGCCCCACGGCGTGTGTTATTTTCCATGACCTTTCCTTGGCCAGCCAGTAGTATGCAGGATTGGTGACTGTGCTTTCCCTTTGACCCCCATACACCTCCTCCTACCCCTGGATTATGCTAAGAAGGCCAATTTGTGTTTGCAAACTGATTTGCAATATAGTGATGCAATGATACAGTATTATTCAGAGAATGATATAGTCTTTAATCCAGGCAGGCACCTTTTAGGCAATGTATAAACATACAACATGCATGTCCCTGCTTTGAGGACTCCTGTTGAGGGAAGCAGACAAATGACAAGAAGTTACAGAAAGAAGAAATAACAGTCTCCAGGTTCATAAAAGGTCAACAGCATGACAGGTCCAACTCCTCCTGACACTGACCTACTGCTGCCTGACATTTTTGTCCTGGTAAAAAACTATCCAACACCAAATGCCTCGAGGCTGCCAGGTACCTTTAGCATCAAATGTTTGACTGAAAGCACTGCTAGTTTGGTTCTCTGTAACTTACCCAGGGACATATTTCCACATAATATTTTTATCATGTTCAACCACACATGGTTACATTTTGGTGGAGAAAGGCTCTAAAAGGTAATTTGCAATTTGGAGGAAAATGTTTTGAATTAGAAGATTTTTAAAGGGTGCTGAATGATCTGAGGAGTAAAAAAATCCCAAAGAAGATCTGGAAAATCAGGGAAAATGTTGATCATGTCAGTGTGACTGAACTTTACAAGAGAGAAAAAAAAGACAGTAAAAAGCTAAGAATAAGACACATTTTCTTTATGTGTTTCTTTCTTCACCTTGTGTCTTTCTTGATTAATTCCTTGCTTGCATTCTTCTTGATGATCTCTCCCCTCCTCTCTGCTCCTCTCTTCCCTCTCCCTGGCTTTAATGAGGAAGGAGTCAGGTTGGTCATAGCTTCGATGGTAGGAGGGATAGAGGGAGCATCCTGAAGCGTCCAGCTTACATCAGGATTTGTATCTCCTGCTCTGCCCTGTTTCAACCTGAGAATTAGATCCCACCTGTTGCTACTGCTGGTGATGGTGGTTTGAGGAGATTTGCCTAGTTACCTATTCCCTTTCCAACCCACAGGGACCTAGACAAATTGAGGCTTTCTGTTGGAGCCCTGGTTCTAAGTTCAGGGAGAAGCTGCTGTTTGGGCTCTTTCTGTGGATGGGGAGCTGGGCACTGGCTCTCTCAGCAAACCACTGACAGATTTTGGCAGTGCAGAGCTAGCAGGTGACAGGTCCTTACCCAGCTCCTGGTGCAGATGCCCTCTCTGACAGAGAAACAAAAAACAGAGAGCAAAACCCAAGAGGGTGAAAAAGAGAAAGAGAGAGGATATGGGAGAGGGTAGGAAAAAGAAGGAGACATTAAAAAACAAACAAAAAAAGGTTTAAAATGAAGACTCACAAAGAGTCTTTTACTGAGGAGTCTTGAGCTTGGCATAGCAGAGGGTTACCAATAAGGCACCAGTAGAAGCACACAGGCAAGTTAATGTCCCTAAAATAAAGCATGAGCCAGGAATAACAGAGTCATACAAATAGCAAGGTACAGCTGGTCAGAAAGACTGCAAAGGAACTCCCCATTAGATTTAGCAATCACTGTATATACAGAAGCACATTCCCACTTCCCAAGAAGCTCTGGGATGCACAGAGCAGGCTTTTGCTCCGGAGGACAACCCAGCTCTGGGGTGAGGGAGTGCCCAAGCACAGAAGAGGGGCTCAGAGCCCCAGAAGCTGGGGATGCTCTGCTTCACTGGTACAGCCTCAAACTAGGCATTGGCATGAACAAGTCCCTGTGAGAAAATCAAAAGGGTGGCTGTTCAGGTAACATCAGAAAGCTTTATCGATATGACAAAGTAATGAGCAGGAAAAAGGCTCTTTTCTTGCTCAGTTTTCCTACCTGCTGTGAACTTTTCTCAGGTTTTTCTTTCATGGTGAAATTTCACTTTATGACAAAGTAGAGATATTTCATGAAGAGAAAAGAGATGGATTGTCTTATGTTTTAAAAATGCAAAAGAAGCCCAAACTTACTTTTTGAAGTATTTCACATTGTATTTGTGTTAATAAAATTTTTTTTAATGGGTTTTAAGGGCTAGTTCTTCTCCCTGACACATGTTCATTTGCCTTCTGATGCACTGTGCATATACCAGGCTATTTCTTCAAGAAATATAGACTGAAAACAATCAACATTTTTAGGGGCAGTGGCAGATATTTCCCTGCTCTCCCATAACATTTTATTACCGCAAAAGCACAAAGAAAACCACCTGGATATTAAATATTGTGCCTGAAAGGATCCACGCAGATGTAGAAATTTTAAAATGACAGGAATGGCACAGTAATCTATTCACTTTATAAACAGCATCCATACAGCAAATGGTACCCTGTGCAGTCACTGGGAACACAAGGGCCCATCTCCTGGGCTCTCTCCCTCGCTCTGCTTTTTCGTAGTCTCATGAAGACACTGCCAGATTTTGGGAAAGCAAAGATGTAGTGTAGGCAATTAGAAGTGACTCAAGTAAAAGACTCAGACCCTGAGAAGGTCATCATTACTGTTGACTGAATATTCACATATCCCTCAGAGCAGGGTCTGGCTGAATTGGGCTGCTCAAGAGCAAAGGCTGACGCTAAAACAGGATTGCCCAAAGAGCAGGGATGTTCACTGAGTTGGCCAAGATCAAAGGAAAATGGCACTGTTGGGCTGACCAGGCTGGGATAAGCTGTACCTGCCTAGGAGCAATTCCCTATGTGGTCTGTCTGTAGTTTCTTGCAGGATGAGGCTTGTAATTTTTCTGAGAGATTTAATGATTCAGCAAAGTAAAATCAGTCTCTTTTTCTTGGCATGAGTACTGTTTTCAGGATGTTCCTCTGCCCAAGAGGAAAAATGTTTTTATGAAGAGATGAAGTTTGAAAGGTTATCGACATGCAAATGATCAAGCAAACAACCAGGCAGCAAGAATGGAGAAGACATCTATCCCTACAAAATTATGTGGATGATGTAATGGGAAACCAAGAGTGTCTCAGCAGAATTTACAATATACACAGTGAGCATGCAAGGGACAGAAGAAAAATAGCAGAAAGTGTTCATTCATTGTCTGCAACCCAAGAGTTTTTTCTAAAGAATGTACTAGATCATAAGGGTAGGAAATGCTCAATCAATACTGTGGAGATTGACATATGTGTTTGCTATGAATTAGATAAAAGAAAAGGAACAGCTTCATCAGAGTCCCAGGATGGCCTTCATCCTAAGACATTACAACATGGGCTTGCTTTACACACACCTCCAGACAAAATAGCCCCCTTGAATAGGGAGATTGGTGATTGGAGAGGGGTTTGGCTTTGTTTGCCCCAGGGAAGGACATTCTCCTCCTGCCACCTCCCAGCTGCCCCCACGTTTGAGCGATTGGAGAAGGCGCTGGGTTGGATGGTTGCAAACAGAATATGGTGCTACATCTTTATTTAACACAATTATAAATGATCAAACAATCACAGTTCCCAACCTCAAATGGCCTGATAATTTACTGCCTCTCTTGGGCCTGTTCCCACTGCTGCTGCTTTTAAACCCCTGTAATGCCACTGATTTTGGTGGAATTAATCTAAAAGGTACACACATGGGAGACAGATAAGAATCACTTCACTCCTGTGCTGAATGACACAGTCTGCATTTCATAGTTGGGAAATGTGCATGTTTAGTGGCACCACCACACACTCGGGATAGTAGATGTTGAAATTACATTAATCTGAATTGAATATTCCAAGCAAAACCACTGCCAAAATACACACCCTTTTCGGTAGCAGAGATGGAGGGAAGCCAGTGCTCCTCATTCCACCCCCCACAAAGACTTCACACAGAGTCTTCAAAAAGTTACTGAATGGGTAAAGTGGGGGGATGTCATCATCACCTGACAGTAATGACTTCATTTCTTGGTAAATAATTACCAGCTCCCAATTGCAAATGTGAGCCTCTTAAACTTCTGTAATTCATGGTAACAAGCTTGCTGCCTCCAGAGATAAATGACAATTTTTGCTAGGGTGTGGGTGACAGAGCCATCTGTGCTGATTTGCAGAGAAGCCTCCAAAAGCCCCAATTTATCAATATTACGTTCATCTTTCTGCCCATCTCCATTGGCCCAAGCTTGTCTGGGGAATGTCTTGTTCCTCCCTCCCAGCACAGGTCGCCAGGACAGACCCTCCAACAGACACCCAACTCTGCAGCAGCTCCTGTTTTCCACAGTGCTGGATGGGCTGTTTCACCCATGGTGACCCCTATTTCAAGAAACCACTGATATGCTTTGCCTGGATTTCAGCAGCACGGTGTTCATTGTGAGCCCAGCAGACACTGTTCACTTTTTGCTTGGAGGTACAAGGCACCTTGGTAAGCTCTCAGAGCAGTGATTCTCCTACCTCAGCATTCACATCTCTGCCATGGTCATGGTCCAAATGACTCATGTACAGTGCTACAGCTGTTTCAGAGTTCTCTCTCCTTTTTTATTTTTTTAACTTTTCTTTTAAGCCAGAGCTTTTGGTGACTAAAACCTATGTAAGTAATCTAAAACCTCAGTATTTACAATGTAAAAGCACCACAAGAAACCTCTCTCAGACCTTAAGCTTCTGTAGGATTTAATTTGGGGAAATTTTATTTGAAAATGCAATATCCCCAGACCCCCCTTTCTTTCTTTCCTATGCAGAATGAAAAGACCAGATCTTGGATGGAAATACACAATTTATAAAAATGAGCTTACCTCATTTGTGTAAGAAAGGAAAGACTGTCAACCTTGATTAGAAAGCAATAATTCTTAAATGGACTCAAGTAAGGTTTAATATTATTGTTTTCTTTAAGCCTGAAATGATAGAAGTTTTCAGAAAATTTAAATAAAAAAAATGAAAAATGAGTATGCAGCTCAGGAAATTATTCTGAGAACTACTGCCAAGCCTGTTAAAAAAAAACCAAACCCCTAATGTCCAAAATAGCTTGTCCTGTTTTAGGATTGGAAACCTTACAAAATACTTAGAGGAGGCACTATCAAACTATTCTGCATTCTGAGTTTTACTGCTATGGTCAGCTACAACTCTACAACAACAGAGTTACACTGAAGTATCACAGTGATGAATCAAGCTCCTTTATCTGTTTCTGTCATTCACCCTTTCAGCTCATGCTCCTTGACACCATAATGGGATATGATCCGTATAAAATTGACTCTAAAATTATTTAGTTGAACTGGTACAAGATGTGGTCACTCAGATTGATTTAAATCTGCTCTGTATCAATTTAGTATAAATAATTTCCTGATCACATTAAGCTAAATTAATACAACCCAACTTTAAATACATTCCAGTGTTTGCACTGGCTTAACTAATTTGATTTTAAAACACACCTTTAATTAAGCCAGTGCAATTCCAAGTGTGGGAAAAGCTTTGCAAGGCAAACCTCCTTTTCTGTGATAATTGGCTAATATTTTGCTGCTCTATTCTGCTAATTGAGACCTGTAAATACAGTGAAAAAGTAATACTATGCCTAAAAAGCGTGATAGTAGGTGAGACTTTGAAAAAATGTGGTATCCTTGCCATGGCTTGGGGCAGTCCAGATGTGAGAAGATAGTTCTGGCTCGTCAAAAGACAATTAACAGATTTACATGAAAGAAGTGTTTCATTTATGAAACATGCCACTCTCTAGAGAACGGGTATCAGTTGGAGAAAGAAGGTGTACCTGCAGCTTGGGGATTGCTTCAGTTTTTATTCATTTTTAAATTTTGTTTCCATAATTTTTACTTGGCTGTTGTGATTATTTCTCACACTTTTGTTAGCAGAGGAGGTTTTATTCCTGGAAAAGAGGGACCATTTTTCACAACTTGGAGAAACATTATAGGAAAGATTTACTCACAAAGAATATGTGAAACTCGCAGTTTATCCCAGGGTTAGAATTGTGACCGTTCTTTGGGTTGCTGGCATGGGTTTATTTTGCTATCTCCATGAACATTGTGGAGTATACTCTGCTAGTCACATAAATTCTATACTTGACTCAAACTCAGAAATTTGCGCAGTCTTTTTGGGTAACAGCCCAAAGGTATTAGAAACATATGTAATCTCTAAATAATTGATGCTCCAAATAACAGACCAGCCAGGAAGCCTATGCGTTGTTAGTGCCATATTGCTGGCAGGTAAATGAAATGCAGAGAAACAGAAAGCTGAGATCCAGCCCCCTTCTCTTATGCATCTTGCACGTCACCATGTGGCCATGCACATCTGCCTGGTCTGGTGGGAGAGGTGGGTGGGACCCAAGAGGGGCAGAGAGGGAACCACTCAAGATCACTTCTGTTCCTCCATCATTCTGCAGATCCCATAGGGACACTGAGAATTCATATGCTGGTAGAAAGAAAGCACACACCCAGGGCCTCTTCTTTTGCTGTGGGATTCAAGCCTGAAATCAACCCTTTTGGGCTGTTACTCTTTGTGTTGTGATGGTGCCATGATTTCCAAATAATGGTCAGGGCTGAACACTGTAAGCACATTTAGGGACCCTGTGAAACCCAAGCCCTGGCCCCTGACACTGAAGAGCTCAAGTGGTAAGATATAGAAGGATGGGGAGAGAAACATAGGCCTGAAGAGACAGAGTGACTTAGGCAAGATCAGGCAGTAAGCCAGTAGCAGTGACAAGATCAGATGAAAATAAAGTCCAGTGTAAGAGGCTATTCATTCACCATTTGAGAACTAGGTGTGAGACACCCTTGGATGGGGCTGAGATCTGTTCACACACGTGTAATGAAGACAGGTTAGGATTTCAGTCTTCAACCAGAAATAATACATCAACAAACTAGCCTTGCTGATGCTCCTGCTCTTCCTGTCACAAGGTTTAGGATACGACCCTTACTCAAATTTGCACAGAAGTCTGAAAGTTGGACCAAATGTTGTCTTTGTTAATGATGCAGAAAAAGTCTGGGCAAAGCAGATGTGGAAGAAGAATCACAGGGGCTGGTCTGAGGCTGGGTAAACATGGCTGAATCTAGACACCATTGCACACACCCTTGCTCTGCTGATTGAAGGTGATCTCCTAGGGAAAGATCATCATTCTTCAAAGGACTTGATCATAACTGCCATTGGAGTCTGTGCAGAGGCTCCTACAGATGTCAGTGGTACCAAATCAGGCCTTTAGAGAGAGTTTGTCATATTCTGGTGATTAAAAAAATCTGCGTCCAGTGCCCATAGAAAGATGCAAAGATAACAGTGGGGTGCTCTACAGGACCACAAGTTAACACTCATGAAACTTCAGCTCCATACCAGCAACACACCCACATTATTCTTGCAAACTCCTGAATGGAAAGTTTCCAAAAATAATACCACAAAATACATATCTGTCCTTCTCTTTGTGATAGGCAGTGGTGCAGTTAAGGGTAGAGCTGGTTAGACAGAGTATAATCACTTTTTATTTTTGGAGGCAAAAGCTTGCCTGTTTTTTGGCAGCTGTAAGTGTGGGTACACCAGGAATAAAAACAACAAACCAACTGCCTCGTTTACCTTACATAGATTCCAACCCTTTTGCTTACTGAGACTGTCCTGAAGGTGGTACATTTATGGACACCACAGTATACATGATAGTGCTGTGATAGAAGCCTTGATAATATCTCAACTGCTTAATAAACCAGACATTGACTTCTCATAATCATCTGGGATGCTGGTTAAAGAAAACAAAAGAAAAACAGAACTTTTCCTACAGACTCCTTTTCTCCCCTTGCAGGATCTATTCTTGAGAGTACCAAGGGTGGCTGGGTCTCTCATCTGGCTTCTGTCTGACTTTTTTTCCCCACTGAAAAGCATGAAACATCATTGCTATTCACAAGAGTCTGTCTTCATGTCTTGGGTTTCCAGAATCTGAAGCCACATTGACGTAGATGTGCAAGTGACAAAATGTTGTGGTAAGTCTTATCTGGCAGCTGACATGCTGAAAAGGACCATGCTGTGTCTGCATCAGACAACTGTCCAACAGTCAGAGTTTTTAAAAAAAGCTGCCCAAAGAAAGAGATTTTTGGAATGTGCAGAGGTACATGAAAAGTCATCTTATTCCTAAAGAAGCAACCAAAAACATCGTAATGAGAAAAACCAGTTTAAAGAAAAGATGTAAATATTGGTTCCTGGACCTTACATGGTCAATTTACAGAGATAGGCATGAGATTAAGGTAATAATTTATTTACATTTCACTTGGGACTGCATTAAAGTAGTGTGGCCTGATCTTACACCTGATGCAGTGAACGGGCAACATTCCATGGTCATTCATTGACGCTGGATCAAGCCACCACGTATCATTCACCCAGTTTTGCTCAAAAGCCAGAGAATGTCAGTGTCAATACAAATTTGTTTTGGTTTTTCCTGCCATAGCCAGTATGGTTGCAAAGGTGAGGTCAGAAAATATTTTTCCAATTAACATTTTTCAGTGATTTTTTAATAAAATATGTGTCTAAGATAACTTGTTTTCACTACAGTTCCAATCAGCTTTGTGGGCACCACTAGTGAGAGGTGCCTTACTTTTATGTTCCCTGATTTTGCCTGGTTTAGTTAACTTTAATGTTTCAGAGAAGTGGATTCTTCTCCATTATTTTCATTTGTTTCTTAAAAAAAAGAGGGCACAGGCAATACCTAGATGTATTGTTTGGAGGTTTGCTTTTGCAGAGTTGCACAATTTTTGTAATATTTGTCAGGAGAACTTCAAAGTTCCTTAAGGAGCCTTGGTCTAGGATCTAAGGATCCATTGCAACCTGATGCATTGCAGCTGTGCTGGGAACCTGAGGACTAATCATGTTAGAATCCATCTGTCCAGGGGACAAAAACTGAAGGAGGCAAAGGTCCTTTTTTGAGGATACTCATCATTACTCAAAGTTCAGGAAGGTTTTGATCAAAGAATGACTTTATTTCCTAATAGATAAAGGAGGCAGATCCAGAACTTGCTTGTCAACCTAGGTCCAAACTTCTCCAAAGCTTAATTTGGGTCTGAATAGTTCTGCTCCTTAAATATCTGGGAAGGAGCTCACTGGAGAACTCAGAGTCCAGGAGTTAAATTATGTCATAATGTGTTATCTTTTTCTATTTCTCCACTTTTATTTAAAAAGCATCCATCATGATGACTCCACACACTTGGGTAATTATTTTAAATATGCACAGAGCTATGGATAAAAATCCAAGTATCCTAATTTGCCCTATTGCAACAGTTCCTGTGCCAAAGCAAAAGGCTTTCTCAACTTGAAATCTTGATTCACTCAACCTGTCATCTCCAATAAAAACTAAGAAAACAGGTGGATCTTGCCAGGATGCCCCCAAGTCAATGAGTTTGAGGTTTTTCATACAAAGAGGGTGAAGACTTCCCCAGAATGGACGACCCTGCAGGGAAAAATGCCTGCTATCCGTGCCTCCTTCCTAAACAAAGGACCTTTTTGCTCAGGATTGCACCTGTGGCAATATCATGTGTGGGAGGAAGATCTCTTTAATAGCCACAAGGCAAGCATACTGGCTAAACCCATCTATTCCTCTTTGACACTTTATATTCTGTCTTCTGTTCCAGTGGTTGTAAAACACTAGCCTTTTGGAGCTCTTCCACACTGGAAAATTTCATCATGATAAAACACAACCCCGAGGAATCCTGGTAACTAAGACAATGCTAAACATGCTGTTAAACATTGAACACAGACAGGGACTGTAATGTTTAACATCACATCAGCTGGTTGTGGTTAAGCCCACGGGCTGACCAGCTGCCACGTTCAATGCTGAACGTGATGGTGTCTGCCTGCACTGAATATTTAGCAGTGTGTTAGCAGCCCTCATTCTCAAGGGTCCTTTTTTTCTTGCATGATCTGGTTTTCTAGCATAGGCACACATGATACTGATACACACAATGGTTGCAAGATACCAGATTAACCCAGATTGGAACAGTTTACATGGTGCTTGGATTTATGTCAAGGACCTCAGTCTCCTAGTTCAGCTCCTGACTAGAGCAATCACATACTACATGTTAGTTCATACCTTGCCTTTGTTCCTGCACACAGTGTCTCTGACCCCAGCACAGCTGGATTCTTATTGCTTTGGACTGATGGGGAAAATAGCAGACACATGGCACCCTGACAAACCTTGGGTTTTTTTACAGAGATCTTATCCTAGCAAGGGACAAAGGGGAGACAAATTCTTGAATAGTATTTATGTACCAGCAAGATGGTGAGGAAAGAAATGACAAGCATCTGCTTTCCCTCACGTGACTGGGCATGATGTATTGATAGCAGTCTCAGCTCTGTAACGTAAAAGGATAATGCAAAGTTAACTCTACTAATGGATCAGTTCCAGGACTACTTCAGCTCCAAGAAATATGTGACATTTGGATATCTCTTTTTATTTATTACCAGATATCAGACTCCTGCAGATATGCAGAAACAATAGATCAGTATGTGAATGGCCTAAAAATTAAGGCCAAGTTTGTGATTTTGTGCAGCATGATGCATGACAAACTCCCCACAAGACTATTGGGATGACCAGATATTTGGCTTATGAAAGGGAAAATAAAAGCTTTCGACAAGTGAAACCAGTGCTTTCCCTGAACATGAGGGAAAAAAACCCCAAAAATCCCAGCAAATGAGACACATGGCTTAAAGGTAGGGAATGG
The DNA here is from genome assembly GCA_013399225.1 of Rhipidura dahli. NCBI lineage: Eukaryota > Metazoa > Chordata > Aves > Passeriformes > Rhipiduridae > Rhipidura > Rhipidura dahli. The sequence continues at coordinate 129,896 of VXAC01002934.1, read as the reverse complement.
AAACCTAGGGAAGTATTATTAAAATAGCATATGGCCTGAGACATGGTCAGCTCTTATTGCAGCTTTTCCACAGGCAAAAGGGCTGTTTAGGGTCTTTTTCCTCTCTTTACCTCTGATTTCCCAGTGGCTGAAATGACATCTTCAGCTGCACTACATAACATTTCAAAGTTGTTGGAACTTAACATTTTAAGATTTCTCTACACCTGTCAAATTTTATTGAAATTAATCAGTCGCTTCTGTTATATAGCAGAAATTATGAAAATACTGAAGCAAATATTAACTTTATTTTTCCTAAGAAACTGGCCTGAAATGAATATGTTATGTTCTCGTTAATAACAAATAGATTTTTTTAATAGTTTTTGATACTGGTTTTGGCTGGTTTTGGCTGGGTAGAATTAATTGTCTTCACAGTGGCTGGTATGAGGCTGTGTTTTGGATTTGTGCTGAACACAGGGTTGATAGTACAGAGATGATTTTGTTATTGCTGAGAAAGGATTACAAGGCCTTTTCTGCTTTTCATTCTGAGACACTGGTGAGGAAGCTGGGGTTACATGAGAGGTTGTGAGGAGCACAGCTAGGACAGATGATCCAAATTGACCAAAGGGATATCCCAGACCATGTGAAATCATACACAGTATATGAAGAAGGAGAAGAAGGAGGAAGGCGGGGACATTTAGAGTGATGGCATTTATCTTCCCAAGTAACCATTATGTGTGATGGTGTCCTGCTCTCCTGGAGATGGCTGAACACCTGCCTGCCCATGGGAAGCAGTCAATTAATTCCTTGTTTTGCTTGTGTACATGGCTTTTGCTTTCCCTGTTGAACTACCTTTATCCCAACCCATGAGTTTGCAAGCTTTTATCCTTCTGATTCTCTCCCCAGTCCTGCTGGTGGGGCAGTGAGTGGGTGGCTGTGTGGGGCTTGGCTGCTGGCTGGGGTTAAACCATGACAGACACTTTCTCACTTTTTTTCTATAACTTTTATAAGAAGGAAAAAGCAGTCAGTAAAAGACCTGGTATTTGTCATGTGAATCCAAACCAAAGAAAGAAATGCAGAAGATATAAAGGATGAGTTTGAAGTGGGTATGAAACTGAAGAAAAGGTATTTGCTATTGAAAAGGATGAAGAAGATCCAGACTATAGAAATTCTGCATAGAGGAAAGGCTGGGAGAATGAAGAGGGCATAACCACAGCTTTCACTATGCCAAGGAAACACTATAGGTGCTACTGAGGTTTGTGGAAGCTCTCTGCTTGTCCTTGGAAATTTGCAAATCTATTGCCGAGGCCAAACGACTCTTCTCACTGAAAGGGAAGCAAGAGTACTGATGCACATGTATAGTCAATACGAATTTTCCTCATCCAGATAAGGACTTAATTTCTAAACTTCATCACAAAAAAATCCTCATTTAACCTAAATTCCATTGCCATGTCTAAATCAAGGTGTTCCTAGCTCTCGCTGTACCCCAGAAGTGTTTTGGTCTAAAGGTGCACAGGGACTAAACTGGAGTTTAAGTGAGATTAATTTGGGTCAAAGAGATTAGGGTATGGTGCTGTCTGAATTTCCCCTTAACCCCAGGCATCAATAGATCTAGTTCTGTATCCCTGATACCCCAGTGTTCTGAAGGAGATGGAGGTAGGCATTCCCCAAGAAAAAGAAGTGACAACAACCACCATCCTACTTTCCTAGCCCCAGAGTATGTAGGAGGGTGAGATTATTATTTATTATCTGTTTTCCTGTAGTCCTTAGGATGCTTTACACTCACAGTTGTACTCTGACTTTGGAAAGGGAAAAACAGTTGTGCATAAAGAGGCTGTGTCATCTCAGCTCTGCAAGAATTGCATCCTAAACTCTCAAGATTTTCTGCTTGCAAAGGCACAGATTGTGAAAACCCCTCTTGTCTAGCCCCAAAGTCATGCTGTCTAATGAGAGTAAGCAAGCAGAACTGTTGAAGGATTTACTTGCTGAGCCAAAAAATCCTGTAAGTAGTTAACAAGTGTTTAGCCTTGCTGAACTTTCATAACACTGCCATTGATAACCAAATGAGACCTGCATGGCACAGGACCACGGAAAAAAAGTGCTGGAGTTGCCCTTTCTCAGATACAAGGAGCCTCTTAAGCCCCAGGTGGTGAAAGATGTCAAAGTGAAGATGCCAGTAAAAAGAGACAGCTGAAGGCAGAGCTTTTGCCCAAAGCTTTTTCTTTGACAAAAATGTAGCAAAGCTACAAATGGGGCTGTCTGGTAGCATGTGCTGTAGGAGTTATATCCGTGAATCTGAGGTGTGAGACCACAGAAAACAAAGAGAAGGTCCTGATCCTGGGGGAAAGCTTTCCTCCTCAAGCATTTGGGTGACAGTCTAAATGATATTGTGAGTATGAGGCTACAGAAAAGTTAAACCAAGGGCATTTATGCTTTTATTTGTAAATTAAACCAAAGGCTTTTACTTTTCTCTTCTTTTTATATGCGGGTTCATTTTTAATTTGGCCCTTGGTATTCAAAGTGCTTGCCTCTTTTTTTGTTGAATGAAAACTGGGATTGAGTATGTTTTAAAAGGATTTTCATTTGGTGACTGCTTTAAAACTTAAGCAAGCTATCACTCAAGACCAATTTTTATAAGTTCTTTTTCCCACAATGGAATGGGTTCAGGTAAATCTATATCTAATTGGATGACCATTACCTAAATATTTATGCAGTTATCTTCCAGGGATATGAAACCCAGTTAGAAATACTCGGTTTTTTTTCATTTTTCTGTTACAATTCCACATTTATGACTAGTGAGAACCTAATTAGATTATTCCCTCTCTTCAGGAGTCGATGAACATGCCCAGTTATCAAGATGCATGTGGGCTGACTCACCAGAGTGGGATGGCCAAATTTCTCAGCTTCATACCAAAATACACAGAGTTGAGAACTATCAGCTGTCCCATCGGTCAGGGGGCTGTGGGAAGGGGAGATCCAGGAGCAAGAACTTTGCAGAGATGCCACACACTGCCCACTTGCTCCAGGCTGAGCATGCAGCTGGTGCCTGGGGTTACCAATGACATTGGCCAGAGCTGTTCTCCTTGCCCACCTTCTCTCACAGCTGGAGAAGCAAATTACTCAGGAGCCTTGGTTCTGCACTTACACTCTTTGCAGACACATGTAGCTTGAATCAAGACCCTCCTTCCTCCCCTGATGTGAACTACCATTACCAGCTCAGGGTATTACAGCAGGTTATGAGAGCAGAAGAGCTTTTAGCAGCTGGTCTACACTGGATTATCCAGCTCTAGAGTAAAGGCGAAAATACAGAATATGTGTAGATTTGGTCTAAGAATATAAATTTGGAGTGGGATCAGATTGGGAAGATGAAGCAGTGTGGCTGTAGAGCAGCAGCCCTCAGGCACCACCATGCTGATCCATGCAGACACTCTGGTGTGATGCCAGCTGGGGTGAGTTGTGCTGAGACCCAGAGAGGCTGCTGAGGCACCTCGCTGTGCACCTCCAGAGCCACAGGGCTTTCCAGGCAATCTGCATGGCAACCTCGCTCTAAGTAGGTGCAAACTTCTTGTGATGCCTTGTGATTGCTGTTGAAGTCGTTGCTTGCTTTTACAAGGGTCTGTTTTCTGTTTTGAATGCAACAGAACAATGCAGCCAGTGGTCAGAGAGACTCTGTTTGTGCCACATAGATGTACAAATCCAGCTTCCCCCTTGACAAAGTGCAGTTTGTGGTGCTGGTGAGGGAGTCTGCAAGTGCTACAGCTAAACCCTTCATTTCCAGATGTGTGCACAAAGTAAGTTCCCACTGTTTATCTTGATAGGTGGTTTCTCTCTGAAGTGCTACATTTGTGCATGGATCTGTAAAAATGCAGGGTTGCTGCAGTCCTTCTAACTGTTGCCAGATCTGCTGAAGAACAGTGAGAAGATTATGCTTTCTTCTGAATTCAGTAGAGGTCTCCAAAGAGTACTTGTGTAAAGAGACTCAGGCCCAGGAAGCCTGTAATTACCAGCTAAATAAATAATTTAGTTAATACAAATTCTGGGCTAGATCCCAGTCTGACTTGGCAGTTTTATTCTGTTCTGGGAGGTATAAAAGAGTGCCAAAGGCCCAAAATCTAGCCTTTAGGGAGTGTTCTTTTGTACAAAAGTCCAGGTGTTATTTAGAGGGGAGGACCTAGCCTTGCAGGTTAGCAAAATCCTTCAGAAACAAATAAGAACTGATGGAACTTAATCTTTTTCCCTCCAGTTTCTCAAAAGCTCAGCTCTGTTCCTCACCCCAATCTCCCATCTTTTTTTTTTTTTTTTTCATCTTTACATACCTCTAAATTTCCTGCCTTTTGGCTGGGACCAGGCATGTCAGAGCCAAATACTGTTATAGCTGTTTTTGTGTTGGTTCCAGCCCAACTGGAAGCAGGAAATACTAAAATTCTCCTGGGTAATCCTCTTCTCTGGAGACTTGCAGTCCAATTTTGCAGATTCATGAGTGTTACGTGCTTTAGGCAAAGTTCAGAGAGGCAACCAAAGCCAAGTGCTACAGATCTGTAGACTTGAGATACACAGGGAAGGCAGTGAGTTCTGTATGCCTGCAACATCCTTTGCTCTCCTGCACTGAACTGCTGCAGTTTCTGTTTAGAGCTGAGTCCTGAACCATACTGTTTCCTCACACCTCTGGAACTCAGTCTGCACTACCTACTGTGTGAGGGCTCAGGTTCAGGGGGAAGCCAGCAGAAGAGCCATATCAGGTCCTGAAAGAGAAAATTAAAATAAAGCAAGCAGACTGCATCATCCTCAGTTTGTTCCTCGTCTTTGTTCCTGGAGCTTTTCCCCTTTTCTGACGGCGCTGCTGTGCTGGATTACAGCTCCCTTACACACTGCCATGCTGTGTGATGGACTTGCCCAGCAGGGCACAGGGGGCTGGAGACACTGTTGGTGCTGTACAGTGGCAGCCTCGACAATTCAGGATTCTGTCATCCTATGAAGGGGCACCTGGGAAGGAACTTGGATTCTCCTGCACACAAGTAATATCTGCATTCCCTGTGATGGGCATGGGGTATGAAAGAACTGCTGAGGACTTGCTGGACCTCTGCTGTCAGACCCTCTCTTCTGGGCATGGACAGTAAAATCAGACTGTTTTTTTTCTGGGAAGAGCCCACAGAGATGACAGTCCTGCAAATACAGCTCCTCTCCATGCTGAACTTGAGCTCAGATCTGCTGATGGCAAGCATGTTTAAAGCAGCTGCCATGAAATGGCACCACTGTGTAATGGACATTTCTACTGACAGTGCAAAAATAAAATCCTTTTGAGAAATGAGGAAAAAAAAATAGAGAGAATAATCTGGGGAGCTGTTAGAGGAACAGGAAAAAATGAGTTAGCCACATATCAATGTGATTTCTATCACTAGTGCACAAATAATCCTAGAGGATACCCCTGTCCTCATTGTTTGCTCAGCAAACAGCATGGACACGCAAAGATTTATAGACATCATCCACTGTCAGAGAACCAGGGAGATTTGCTTCATGAGGCCTTTTTCTGGGGGAAAAAAATAACCTGAGCATGTGTTTCTTTGCCTGCTTGGAGCTGATCAGGAGATATTAATTTAATAAGGCTGTTATTCTGTATTGTTTGCATGACATTAGCACAACATTAGTGCATTGAAACTGAAGGCCCATTTTAAGTGGCACTGTACCCAAGCACAGTAAGAGACAGTAGTTGCTATGCTTATCAGCTGAACAGACAAAATGTGGTATGTTCCCTTTCCAAATAGGGAACTGATACTCATAAATGATGAAGTAATCTACCCCACAGATATTCAGCGTACAGACACAAGCGTGGCAGCCAGCTGCAACACTGAACCATGGTAAGAGGTTTAACAACACAGAAAACAATAGGTATTGTATACTGTGGGCTTATAAAATAGGACTGGGTAAATAAAGGTTCTTTTTTCCCCTGGGAATTGACAGATTTTTGTCAAACACTATTTGGCTGACAACTGGAATATATGCTTATTGTAATAGCTTTTGTTTGGTAGTCCACATTTATTTTAAGGCCAACTGCAAAAGTGGACACCTCACATGCAGAATCTGTCTTTGACCAAAGCCAAGAAGAATAATTTTCACTGAAAATTTGCTTTGGTGAAAAATTTGCAGCCAGCTCTGATGCAAAGTACCTTATGGTAGGTGTTTCTTTTCTGTTTGCTCTTGTATCCAGCTCTGCAATTCTGTGTTGCTTTGGCCCTTACTCGAATACCACCTTCTGCTACTAATATAATGCTGCCAGCTCCAGCAGCTCAAGCATAAATCTTCCTAAATTTGAGCATTGGAGTGTTGTGGGAGAGGAGGAAGAGGAGAGGAGAAGGGAGAGACTAGCTGGGCACAAGGGGAATTCAAATCCAAGTTTCAGAAGACAGGTGTCTGGCTTTGGTTAACAAATTAAAAAGGAAATTGCGTTTTAGCTGTTGTGGTCACGGAGAAAAGCTAGAAAATGTGACGCTCACGGGCTCAAATAACATTCAGCCACAGACAAAGATTCTTGTTTTTCTGTTTTGTTTGTAGTGCTGGGGGCCAGGTGCACCCCAGCTTGCCATGGGCATTCAGGGCAGGAGCTTCTGCCAGCATCTCTGCCCTGGTACCTGCCCCGTGGTGGGCCAGGGCTGTGGTGCCAGCAGCTGCCCCTGCTTGCACAAGGCTTCCACACAATTCCAAGACCTGGACCCCACACACCAGGCCTGGGGAGGAGGAGGAGAGGGAGGAGGAAGGACCAGCTGGCTGCAGCACTGAAAAGCTCGTAAGAAGAACCTTACAAGGACCACGTGTGGACTTTTATTTGGAGTAGCTCTGTTGCAGCAAGGCTGGTTCCAAGCAACTCACCCAGCACTTGCATCACCACTTCTTTTTGGACTGTTCAGGATACTTGTGTCTGTAGGGTATAGGGCTACTTGTACCCAAATACTGCATGCTGGTTTTGTGGACCCTAATGCTTTGCCTTAAATTTTGTTACAGAGGTACTAGGAATAGTGTGGAGTTGTGTCTATCAGCTACACTTATCCTAGTCTGAAACAATGCTCCTGTGAACAAACATATGTGCTGACATGCCTAAAATAGTGGAAGATTCGTTTAAGTTTTTCATTTTTATGTGGTTTAACCCCTTGTTTCAGATACCTGATGTTAGACCCCACCCACACTGCCTCTGAAAAATTTTTCCTCTGTCAAAAAATGATATTATTTAATTCTCAGGAACTAGTGAGCTACTGTTAAACACATCAAGTTATACTGACCAAATGCTTTTTGATCAAAATAATTTCACAAATTCTAACATGCTAAAAGGATTTTAAAATCAAAGGTAATACCAGATGTTCTGTGACATAAACACCATTAAAAATACGTTCAGATCCTCTTCTCTTATTTGTCTGTTATTTTGTGTGAGAAATGTACTAAGGAGTAATGAAAAGGTTATGCCAAGCATTTAAGAGATAATTCTCAGCTTCAAATACTGTATAAAAATGGAACTGTAAACAAAGTTTTCAGAAGGGTGTGTCTCCAGGGGCAGACTGGGTGGCCCTAATGGTATGAAATGCCTCATTGCACAGGGCATCCTTCACATACAGTCATTTGGGGGACAACACACATTGTTTGTAAATTAATTCCATAGCAGAAAATGGGTTGAAAGGGTGAAAACCACAAAAATGTTGGTGAAAATGTTTGCAGATCTGCCCATATCTTTTGAAGTAAAATCCATTGAATAGTTATGGTAGCATGAAGATTTATTTGGGTGGAAAAGACCAGCATGTATGTATTCATGGAAATACTTCACATCTCTGTATCTGTATTGTTTGTTTGCTTGTTTTATGCTGGTTTTATTTTTCCAGTTTGCAACAATAAGTTGTATAAAAACCCTTCTCTTCTCTTTGGGCCTTTGGAATATACCATTGGGATAGAATGTTCTCTAATGTGAGAGATGAGCATGTGCTCTACTCACAATGAACATGGTACATAATCCCTGCATGACTGTTCCAAAGTGATCCTTAGGAAAGAGGAGAATTCGTTGTATAATGTTCCATGTTGGACATCACTTGTTTCCTCTGAAGGAATTTATTTTGGAACAGACATCTCTGGTCATAAGTTATTCTTGATGTGAATGCACTCCTGCAAAAGCTGTAAGTACAACCTTCTGGAACGATTTTCAAAACCTTCTGCATTTGGTATTGGCATTTGAAAATGGCTCAAAAGGACTATACATGGAACTAGAACACATGTGAGCAACCAATACAGATATGCTGAACAGTGAGTCCCACTGAACCAGCCCCACTGAAATGGCCACAAGAACATTTGTGAATCACTTATCACAATGGGAAGGTTTGAAGCATTTTTATTAAGTGTTTATCAAAATGTGATACAGACCACCTGCATCATGTTGTCACCTATTCTCTATTTGTGATCAAAAAGGTATACTTAATATCAAACATCTCTTCTTCCTTCATTATTTTAGGATGGCTATTATTTGTGTTATGTCTGACCTCAGAGGGATGCCTTTGTCCACTTTTTCTGAGTACAAATAGGCCTGTATGGCCTATAGGTTTCTTAAGTTCATACACATCAGGGCAAGATTAAAACAGCCTAAGCTTTCTTAGCTTATTTTACTTGTGGAGGTACTTTTAAGTACCCATAAGAAGCTTATTTATGTCCTTACTATTTTGTTTTGCAAAAGCAACCATACAAGACCACCTTAGATTCAGGAAGGAGTGTGTACAAACACACACACACACACACATATATATACACACACACACAAAATCCTGTAATCCTGTATGAACTGTGTTGATTACTACTGAACTGTAAATAGCTCTTCCATCAGGGAATCCCCCAACTCTGCATTACTCTGTATTACAAAAGTAGCAAACGAGTCAGATTTTCCAGTAAACAGGAGCTGAAAGCAATAGCAGGGAGGAAAAGCAACAGCCACAATGAGACTTGTCATGACAAGACTGTCATTACCTTTTTCTGTCTGTCAAGTAGGTATTAATAAAGTTACCTCAGTTACTGAGTTATTACTTAGGGGACCAGAGGTAAACCAGAGAGGTTACCACTGCTTGCCATGTGAACAGGACTTTGAGCATTTTCTGAGCTGTTGATTCACTAAAATGGTCAACAAGGGAGTTAAAGTTTCAAGTGTTGTTTCATAAAAAAGAAGCTGCCACTGGGTGGCAAATGACCTGTGGACTCCTCCTTCTGGGAAATCATGGCCCTTTCTTGGCTGATAAATGCATCACACATCTGGACCTGGTAAAAAGGTACCATCTAGGACCATTTGATAAACTGGGTTTTTGATTGTCCCCCCCCACCCTCCCGGTTTTTCTAGAAGAATAAAAGATAATGCTGAAATTGATTCATGTTTTAAACCCATGATAACCCAAAAACTGAGAAAACTTACATCATTAGGTTGGCAGGAAAGGGGAACATGGGAACTCTAAGTATGGTGGCTGGCAAATATTTTTTGAAATGCTGATGGAGGAGCTTCAGGAGAAAAGAGCAAGGCAGGGTGAAGATGCTTGTTGAGTGACACCTGAGACAACAAATGCATGTAACAGTTGTGATAATTTTATATAGGAGGAGCAGAAATCAGAGAGAAGGGAATGGGGGGAGAAGGGAGAGAAGTAGTAACCCTCTGCTATTTCAAGTGAGAGTTTGGACACAGGAGGGGTACCTGCTCTTCAGTATTCCTGGATTATATCTCTAAAGTACATGTGCATTGGGTCTGCCTGTCTGACCCTTATTGCCTGAAGACCTGACTGATGGTTGGTAATCATTATGCAGTGTTTCAAAAAGTAGGAGTAAGGAGTTCATAATAAAAGTGATAGAAAGAATTCCTACTCTCCTTACAGAAGTGCAGAGAATCGTACTCATTACAGAAAACTGAATGGAAAGCTGCAGCCTTCAAAAGGCAAGGTATGGTTTGTGTGCAGAAACAACTTGTGTTTTGTTGAAGCTGACTTTTAAAGCAGTTTAATTAAAATAAAGTGCTTACATGTCTTCTGGTCAAGCAGATGATCTGGTGTAGCTGCAGCCACTAAAGGATGAAGCCAGCATCAAACCACTCGCAAAGCGAAGTGAGAGCCACTGCAAGTTAAGGAAATTATTTTACAACTCACGCTTGGTCGAGTGGTGCAATTCATGTGAATAATGCACGTCTGCTGAGTGCCCGCTCCCCGCTCCTCTGCCCTCCTGCCGCGGCTCCAGCCGGGGCGTGTGCCGGGCGCCGCTGCCTTCGGTTTGGGTACCCACGGCAGCAGCAGCAGCAGCAGCAGCGACCGTCAGACAGACCCCGCGGGGGCTGAACTCACAGCTCGGGCAGCAAAGTGAACAAGGCGCTCATTTTGAATAAATTGGCTGCAAATCTCACTTATTTTTGATCCTCGCTTTCTCTTAATATTTTGCGAATCTGCTCAGGATCTGAAGTTTCAACAGAAAGTGGTGCTGTGGGGGAGGTTTCTTCATTTATCAGCCTGTTTTACAATCTTCTGCTTCAATTCCAAGGCAGACAGATTGATGGAATAACTACTGTATGGTGGTGCCACAGCTGTAGAAGTGTGTGATCTGTTAGAGTTTGGTGTGGTTTTGTTTTTACACACTGGCTATTTTTTTGTTGAAGTAACTCTCTTTTTCCTAATACCTCCAGCCACAAAGTAGTTTCATCTCAGCAGATGTCTTAAGCATAGTTCAGCTGCATCAGCAGATATTCCAGCGATGGTATTGCTCCCCTGTGACTCTCAACAGGGATTTTATTTTATTTTTTTTTTTAATTTAAGTGCTGGCAACATGGTTTATTTATAACAAGGAACATATTTCAAGAGCATTTTCTATATCCATATCTATTTCTTCAATCTTTATCTCAGTAAATAGGACTTAGTGTTCACATTTGGATTTTTCTTTTCTGCTCCTCCCTGTACTTTCTGCTCTTCGAACAGCAGAGTGGCTAAGAAACATTTGGTGAAAATGCTTCTTTGACCAGTGTTATACTCTAGAGCAGACTCAGCGGCACTAGACAAACATTTTCTTTACAGCATTAGTTCTTTCACCTACAAGATATATCAAGCTAAAAGTTCGTAGCACTGCTTTTTTCCCTCATGTGCGTTTCAATCTTTCTGACATCTGGAAAAAGTGTTTTTTGACTTGGTCCTTCCTGCATAACTTCTGTTTAAACTTGATTCACAAAAATGATATAGTGTTTTCCTAGGGTCTGGGTGATTAAGATCATTTCTCCTTTCGCCTGGCAGTGCTACAGCTCTTTGGTAGAAGGAGCCCCAAAAGAACTGCTCTGGGAATTGTCACGTTTTATGATGTATGGGCTTATTTTTCTTTTCAATTTTACCACAAGAAAAGAAGGAGCATTCTCCCATCTGCACAGATCTCTTCAGCCCTGCTGAAGGTCGAGACTCAGAGCTGCTTAACCATTAAAATGGAAGGCCAAAATCCTGCAGAGTCCTCTCAGACAAAGCTCCCTTCTCCTTTCGTAGGTGCTCTGCTTGATGAAATATGGAAGATCAAACACTTAACAGATGAATAAACAGGCTTTGTTGAGCCCCCACTCCATGGACTGGGGGCTGGTTCCTTTTCCCAAAACTGGGACTAGAATGCTGCTAATGTATTGATGGGATGTGGTGACAGCTGTCATCTTTTTGTCTCCTGTTAACGAGAGAATTTTTTTTTTTTCAAATTTTTTGATCCTCACCCTTGCAGACCCACTGACTGGGTCCATTCCCCATTTCCTCCAGATGCCACTCCTGAGCAGGAGCGCAGCGAAGGCCAGTCAGTTCTGTGCTCCCAAAAGACCAACTAGTCTTCACTATAAGTTCAGGTCCAGAAGAGCCATTTACATCACTGATCAGGGACCTCAGGTAGTACCTTTATACCAGAAGTTTCCACTGGCATAAAATGACCAGGGTGAAAGACTTCTAGCTGCTCCACCTTAAGCATGTGCAAAGGGGAAGATGATTAAGCGAAATGAAATTTGTCTGTGAGGTAATTTGTCTTGGAAGTGGGGTCCTGCCTGCTTACAGCTGCTGAATGTGGCTCTGTAGTTCCATGGGAAAGGGATTGTCCATAGCACTGAACTGTAGCAGAATCCTTGGTGTGGGTTCGGTTTCGGTCAGCTGTCACTTTCTGTGTCTGGCTGGTGGGTCCAGAATCAGTGCAGGGGAGGAGAAACCCCAAATAAATGGCTTGGTAATGGCCACCCATTTTTGGAGAGTAAGTAAAATTAGTCATACAGATGGGGGCTGTTTGTAGCTTTCTACCCTCAGGGACAGGGACTAGAACTCAGCACATTTAATTTACTGCTGTATTCACCAGTATAGACTTCGGTGCTCCTTACTATTTCTGTTATGGATGTAGAAAACCATGAAGGAAGAAGCTATGAATGCTCTAGAAACCTACTTTAAGGTCTTCCTCACTATCCCTTGCTTAAAAGAATACTCCCTTACTGTGTTCTTCTGAAGGAAGGACTGCTTGAAAATGCTAGTAAAAAGAATAAAGTTCTACTCTTCCTGCCCTCAGCACAAGATCCTGTCATGATTAATAAAACCATTTAAGGAACATTTTCCATTTCTTTTTTCCATCTGCCTACCTTGCCCTGACCTCAAATTAGTTAAAGGAAACAGCAACCTTCCTGAATGTGCCTTCTCTTTCTGTGCTATAATCCCAGGCTCTGTTTTGTCAGATTTAGAACATTGTTAGAAGGATTAACTGTCCATCTCCCTCTCTGCTTTTAAACCATCCCATGGCAGTCCTGCTTTGCAGCCCCTGTCATCCATAACCGTCTTGTATTTTCACAGAGGCACCACTGCAGATGGTACAAATGAAAAGAAGAAAGAACTGCTCCTCCCTGTTACTCATAATCACAAAACATGGTCTGACCATTCAGCTGCAAAAATCGTTTTTTCCTTCCTGATAGTGTTACTTCTGCAATGCAGAAATAATTAAAACTCTTCCCTTCACCTGCAGTTGTGTAATATCTGAGACATACCTGTTTGTAAATAGTACTGAAATGTGTAATAGTTTGTTCACCCTTTGTAATCATCTTGTGGCCACAGGGAAGGTTTGTTAGGGGAAAGGTGTGGTGTCATGATGTCTTTGCTGGTGATTTCGGTTAAGGACATGTGGTCTGTGCTTGGGCTGTCAGCACACAGCTGCCCTGGTGGTGTTGTGACTCTTTGGGTAGGATCATTCAGCCTCAAGGCCTTTGCAGCCTGACATGGTAACTTTAGGAACAGATGAGGAACCTGGGAGCTGGCTGCACTGCAGGTAGAAATGGCAGATGTAAACCCTGGCTGGAGACTAAGTGCCTCCCAGTGAGCAACGCTGGGATTTCTGCAGCCTGGCAGGGTGAGTATTGCTCCGGGTGGGTGACGGGGGAGCCTGGCTGCCTCAGCTACAGACCTTCCGGTCACTCGGTGCCGTAGGGCAGGTGGAGCCATTTGGGATCATGATCATGGTGTTTACTTCACCAGATTGAAGGCAGGAGATGCTTAGCAATGGTGAAAACCGAGCTGGAGGTGGCAGCAGACCCTTATCAAGAAAAAGGAGGCGCGTGGTTTCAAACTGGGTTTTTTTTAGATTTTCTGTTTCCAAAGTGTCCAAGGTGCCTTTTCTCAATGGAGGCACTGTCGTTTCAAATCACTTTCCTGCCATCTTGATTATATAGGCCTGACATCCAAAGCCATGTGCATGTCACCCTATGCACACAAAGCTTCCTCTGATCCTATGAAATTCTCTCTGGAGTCTCAGAGTTTCCATATTCAGCCTCCTCCCCCTTTGGCATTTGGTGCTTTGTAGTACCCACAGCCTACTGAGCTTTGGGCAGATCATCATGTCAACCTTGCCACATGAGTCCATCAGAGAACCAATCCACTTTCCTTGCTCTTCAGAAATCAGGGAGTCAGATTTGTGTTGTTATTTCACCAAGTACTGGTAGAATTGCCACCTACCTTTGTGCCTCAAGCATAGGGTTTATACCTAAGCTGAAATGTCTGTATAGTTTTACCTGTTGAAAATGGCAGACTCATTCCCCTATTTCTAAACTTGATCAGGAGTTTCTCCAGCTTTTAAAACCATTTTCTCTCTTAATGCATTCAGGTGTGTATGGAGCAGGACAGGGGACTTTAACACAGTGACATGTTACACCAGAGTAACAGAGAATTTCAGCAGGTTCTATAATACTGCATTTTGATCCTTTCCCCCAGCATCCTCGCAAAGATGTGGAATTTATTTTTAAAATATATTTAGCAACAAAATCCAGACTAATTACACATGGCTCAGTAGTGTCTGTCTAGGACCACAACTGAAGTTGCTTTTTAGTTTATTTAACTGAGAAGGCTTTAAAGCACAATAGCTATTTGCAGAAAAAGAAATAAAAAGTTGCAGAGAAAAATTGTTCACATAAAAATATAAAAAAAATCCCTAATTAGCAATATTGAACTTTTTTTTTCCTGTTCTGCTGACAAAACAAGGTTTTGAAAGTCATGTGGAAAAAGATATTTTATTTGAAGATCTTTTAGCAAAAAATACATATACTGCTCTCAGTGCAGCCTAATAACTCAACTTCTTAGGAGACCAGCTGCCTTAGAGAGTATCTACACCCTGGTGTCATTTGTTCAGTTGCTTCCAGAAAGCTGCAAGTGAGCCATGATGAAGGCTGAACACTGGAGCCCTGCCTCAGGCAGCTGGTGAGGTTTGTTGATAAGTGGTAGTGCCCTGGAAGAGGATACTCCAGGTGAGTGCAAGAAAACCATAGGGTGCCAGATTTATAATAAGATTACCACCACCTCGGTAAGTTTAAGGTGAATTAAATCTGTGATTCCCCAAACTCACTTTCTCAGCAGGTTCCTTATCTGGCCATCTCCAGTTTGGTCCCAGAGAGCCTCTGGATGCTGACAGAACCAGCAGTCTTTGGGTCGCACCGGGTTCCCAACTATTGGAGAAGTGTTTTTCATGGTTACCTGAAGGCTGTGGTTGCAGAGTTATGCTCCCTGCACAGAGAACATGAGACAGGAACACGCTCAGCATCAGCAGTCCTTTCCTCAGCTAAAAAAGCCCCTACAGGAAAACTTCAATGCCTTTACATATTAGGTTGTGAGTTAGGTGCTATGACTAAGGAGTAGGTAAGCTGGACACACCACCCTCATCAGCCTGAGGGCATTCAAACCCACATTCCCTACTGAACTGGGGAGTACCTTGAGTCATACACATGAAAATAAGGTTATGTGGGAGGGTTCATCCAACCTCTCCTGCTGAAGTGGTGCTATGCTGTTGCATATAATGAGGGATTCATATGGATTGAATGAAAACCAAGATGGGAGATGACTCAAGCAGCTCAGGGTCAGGGTGTTCATCTGGTGCAGTGCACCCCAGGGCTGGTCTTCTGCTTCCCAAGTGAATGCTAGTCACTGGGATACTCTTTAAAAAATTACTTTCCCTATATAATACTGAGATTACTAAGAGAGTGATCCTAGGCCTGCTTTCCTGGGTGACTTTGGCAGATCCCATGGAGCCCACTGCAAGTGCTGTGTAGCTGGAGGCACCTTCTGTATTTGGTGCAGAAACCCCAAGGTTATGTGGGAGTTCAAACACATTGCTGTGACTCCTGGTTCCTACTGATCAAGTTGAATGAAAGGTTTGGGGGTCGCAGGAGTATTTTTAGATTATTTTTCTGAAGTTACAGCTCTGTCCTAGCTGACCTAACCCGGGTCTTGGGTTCTGTTCCAGTGACCGAGATCCCTGAAGACCCATCTTTGACTCAATGGGGCTGGCATGTGTGCCTTTGAGTGGCTGTGTGAATCCCACTGCTGAGGGCAACGTGCCATGCCATCCAGTTTTCTTAGCCAGACAAGTGTCCAGCATTGTCAGTGCCTGCTAACTAATGCATACAGTTTTGACTTTACACAATGCAGCGCAATACATTTGGCTCCACAGTTTGAAAAGGGTCTGCCCTTTGTCTCTCTTTATCAGTATTATCTGGCATTGAGTTATGAGCTGCTAATGACCCAGAGATAATGAAAGTCATGTCTCAGAAAGCTCACAGTTTGAAAC
Source organism: Rhipidura dahli (assembly GCA_013399225.1). Taxonomy (NCBI): domain Eukaryota; kingdom Metazoa; phylum Chordata; class Aves; order Passeriformes; family Rhipiduridae; genus Rhipidura; species Rhipidura dahli. The sequence goes on along the minus strand of VXAC01002934.1, from coordinate 113,843 downwards.
ACTGATGCAAGAAGACAGGAGAACCACTCAAGAAATCCAGTGGGAAGAATAATCTGTGCCTTTGAGCATAATATATACTTTAATTACTGTTTGTTTGGCACTCTGGCAGGGAATATGGAAGAAAAAAGCATTTTAGAAGAGTTTTCAATGGGTTGACGGCAGTGGTTTCATTTTCTTAGCTGAATCCCCCTTCTTCCCTTAGTTTTTATTCTCAGAGTACTGGCACTTTGATAAGTGTTGATGGAAAACACTGTCTTTTATGCTTAATGTGGGTGTGAGTAGAGGGGAGAATATATTGAAAGTTCTTCATGCAACTGCCAGAAATGCCTGTGGTTCCCACACTCAAAGGAACAGAAAAACTGCTCCTCCCAGGAGGCCCAGCAGTGTCAAAAGGTGCAAAGCAAAGGGAAGGTGGGCTGTAGCCCAAGCCTCTGTCTCTTCCCTAATTCTGACTAATTTGGAAAGCCAAGCAAGGTCATGTAAATTAGGAGCTTAGTGCCCGGCATTGCCTTCTGAAGACATTTCTCTGAGGTGTCTTTACAGTAGTTTTGCAGACTTTGCTTAGACCAGTCTCCTGTTGGAGGCTGTTGGGCACTTTTTCTCCTCAGCTGTAATGATTTCTGTTTAAATTATTCAAGATTTGCACTGGTATGATCTGGATGAGAATCTGGTGCAAGTATCCTGCAGATATGCCAAGAAAGGAGGCAGTTGTATGTGAACACATTCATTTTGCCTATTACCCCAGAGAGGCAAGCCACTGTCTCTGCTTGCCACTTCAAAGGAGCAGAGTGGGTCTGTTAAGAGACAAGCAAAATCCACAAGATGCCTCCAGGGAGAATTATTGAGATTTCGTTGATTTGTACAGACAGCAATGGAGACAGAAATCTCACACTTGATTTTAAGTTTATATGGCACCCTTTTCTCAAGTACACTGTTGCATTCGAGTCTGGAATCTTCAGCTAAAACACTCTGCAGCCCAGCAATGAGGCTCCATGATCCTCACAATGTGCCTTTGCTTTTGTTTTTATAAGTCAAGAATATGCAGCTAATGAAAGACTGTGACAGATTCCCTGCAGAGCACTCCCAGTCTGAATCTCTCTCTCGTGCCACCAGAATGAATCAGTCTGCAGACAGCAGTTTTTAGCAAAGATGCTTTATTTCCAGGGCTGCAGCACCAACTAGAACGAGGGAACTCATTACTTTTAGAAAATTATTCTGGTGTTTGAAGTTCTTTTACAACCCCGAACCAGAGAAATTGCAAAGCTCCACATTTCTTTTTTAATGAGAATGAATGCACTAGATCTCTTTAATTAGACAGAGGTGGAAATGTATTAATTACCAGAGGACAACTCTCCATCTTCACATAATGGTACAGATGGACTGACCTGAGCTCCCAGTGGTAATAAAGCATCCTGGTATGTTGGCTAACACCCTTAGCTCCTGCTGGGATGTAAGGAATTGATGGGTATTTCCAAACCTTCATGATCATGAAGTACCATGGACAGGAAAAAAAAAAATGCTGTACACCCTTGGAATGCTTATTTTCTAACTATACACAGTCTTTCTAGAGAATCTTACTGATTTGCACATGAAAAATAATTGCCTGTTCCATTTTCCTCTCTGCTTCCACACCATCCTTATTTTAGTAGCAGCTGTCTAAAGGATGAGGGCAGTAGATTATTTTAGAACATTGTTACTCCCATTTTGAGGGGTTTAACTTTTAAGCATTATTTGCTGAGTCTAGGACTTTGTGAAAAGCACAGTTGCTAAAAATCGTGCTGAAACCGAAGTAGAGGAAGGTGATAACCTGAACAGACTGATTTTTAAGTGGGGATGTGAATTAACTTATTCAGCTGGTGTGCCTTTCTGCTGTTGTCTTTATCAGCTGATGTCGTTCACTCATCAATTACAAATGCCTAAATAAATTAAATGGAGGAAATACTGGACATCAAAAATATTGACTAGAATTCAAAGTAGCCAGGAATAGTTGCAGTGCCTATGGCTTGAATTCAAAAGAAGCAATTGTTCAGGATAGAAGCAAAAACCTGAGCACAGAAGAGCTGTTCTGGAGCTGAAAGGTAATTACTGACATCAGGACTTTCAAAAGCATAGAAATTTTATTGTTAACAGAAGATTGTGCATCTGTGTGTTGAATACATATTTTTCTTCCTCTAAACACTGCAAGAAGCTTCAAAGAGACCCTAGGTAATTCCTAGCCCTGATAATTTTTACTTTAAATTTGACACTTGTAGAGCAGCTAAAGAAAGTGTCCTTCCATTGGCCAAGGTGATTTAGTCAGCAAAGGGGAGTAATACTAGCCTACCTCTGCAACTCCCAGATTTTCTCTGTCAGCTTTAACTGTGCATTACTTTACTGTTTTGAGCAATTACATGAAAATTGCACAACAGGAAGCATTTTAAATTGTGTGAGCCTTCTACTTAAGTGGCAACTTTTCATGTGCTTGTGTGATATCAGTGGTAGTTCTTAGAGTAAGGAGATTATGCAAGTAGTCACACTGTAGGTGGGTACATCAGTTCCTTTCCTCGCTGTTATTGTCTCAATTCACAAGCCAATTTCATCAAGCTTTAACAGAGGATTAAGCCTCCAATAGACAAAGTTTCTGCAAAAGGTCTGTGAGATGTATGGTGAAAAAGCCTAAGGATCCACAGTTATCTGTTCACCGTGTCCTGTCTTCTCCTTCCAAAAGAGAAATGTGGCAGAATTCACCACAGGGCACCTGAAGCACTGCTATGGACTGTGTTGTGGAAAAGTGTTTGATTCCTGACTGACTGGTCGAGCAACCAACATGGGGTTCATGTAGTCCTCGTCCCTGCGAAGGTCCTGAAGTCTCTCAGCCCACCAACAAGCTAGACAAAGTTGATAAAAGATATAGCTAGGAGAAGAAAGAATAGAAAGGGCATAAGGATGTTGTGGTAGGGGACGGAGGAGCCCTGCAGTGAGGAGAAAGGAAGGAACTGAGGTTATTTTAGTGGGGCTGTAGGTAATACAAGGATGAGTTCATTGTTGTGAGTTGTTTGAAGGTGCAGTCAACCATGAAGCATAAATCCTGTAGAAATCATAATTAAGTAGTGATGAAGCGCTTAGATTTACTTGTTGCTAGTGTGATGAATTCTTCTGCTTAATTCCCTTTGCCACATTGGGAAAGTGCTCCTCTTTTCAGACCAAGTTATATGAAAAGTCATATTTTTGACCAAAAAATGTTTACTTAATGGTTCTAAATGATGGATTGCTCTGTATCTTAACTTAATGACAGTGGCACTTGAAAAATGTGGTGATGATGTATGAAGGAGAAAAACAAGGCTTAGATCCTGGTCTCATGCCAGATTTGTGTTAGTCAGGCTCTGGTGTATTCTGTTTTGTTGTGTTTAAGTATGTGCATAGGACCCATCAACACTGCACTCAAAGTACCTGACTTTTGCAGTCATATTGAACAGTTCATTTGCCTAACTCTGATCTAATAGGAGGAAAAATCAGCAGTGATTTGATTTAAGTTGACAGAGATAGTGCAATATGTTGAGATGTATATATTTATACATCTTAATATATTTAATGTGGTGATGTCAGAATCAGGTTCGTAGGATTAGATCTGCTGTACTAATTCAATAGCTGGAAGAAGTGCTAACTGTAAAACAATAGGCTCTTTGCTTTCCTTTCTTTTACTTGAAGTTTATACATCTGGATCTGAGGAGTTGTAGCCTTATGGGAAGCACTGTAGACTTCAGGCCTCCATTTATCCCCAGGGCAGAAGCAATGCTGTTAGCTGATATGTGAGCTTCCCTAGAGCTCTGTAAATAATCTCCCCATGGTCCCAGAAGATCGTCCTCTCATGGGTTAGGAGGAAAATTCAGTGTAGCCTGGCTTCCTGAGCTGGCTTTAATACTTAGGACCACTGGGCACCCTGTCGAAAGAGAAGATATTCCCTTTTTTACCCTGCACTTACTTTCTGAAATGTGTCAGATATGGAAACACTTCCTGGCAGAACCTCAGCCATCCTAACCACCCCCTTCTGGCTTTAAATCTAGTGGCCCTTTCAGTTATAAAATTGTCCAGTTCTGAGCTTTCTGGGTTGCAGCTGTGATGTGGGATCCTCCACTATGCTCCACCACTCACTCAGCTGTCATGTTACAACCAATACTTTTAATTTAACTTTGAGAAAGTTGTCTGTCCTGTTTGAAAAATAAAACTCACCCACCCACCCA
>VXAC01002934.1:91106-105748 GCA_013399225.1 Rhipidura dahli | reverse complement strand
GGGGGGGGGGGGGTCTACCTGATGGTCACCTCTCTGGAATGAAGCATTGTTGGCATTTCTAGAAGCAGCAATCTGAGATTATAGCTGAGGTAATTGAGATTTTATCTATGTGTTCACTGAAGATTCACTTTCCACATCTCCAAAGTGATCAGAAAACCTATTACTTCCCAAAACTGCTACTGAGGTACTGCTGCTGTTAGATTACACTGGCTACATTCTTCAAATTGCAGTGCCCTCACTTTAAATATGACTTTTTGAGAGCTTCCCAAAACATGAGTCACTTCTTCACAGACAGTTTTTCAAAAATTGTTGCCTCTGTGTTAGCAGATGCCTGTCATTCTGCTAAATAAGCCAAAGATTCAGTTAACTGTACTAGCTGTGCTGAGTAAATCACCCTTTGGTCCTTGTATGCAGTAATTTTTCCGCTATAGCCATGAAGTAATTGATGGAGTAGCACAGGAAAGCTTACATTCTCGATTTGGCAAAATCATAAAAAAAGTGTATTATTTCTTAATGGACTTAGGAGAGATGAGTAATTTAATTCTGGTAAACATATGAGAGCAGCGGTCACCTTTTCCTTGGATAGTAGAGGAAAACATTGCTTTAAAAACTCATCTAAATATCCTCCTACATGAACTGAAAGATTGTTTCTAATCCATCTGAGAAGCGGTAACAAATAATTTTTATTCAAGCTAACCAGATGCAGTACAGCCCAGAGGGGTCTTGGTCAAACTTCCACCAGCAGAAACCAGCACAGAGTTTTAGAGCCATTGACTCTAATGGGGTTTGCTGTGTAGCTCAGCGCTGATTTGAGAATAATCGGGAAGCTGGCAACAAAAAGCTTCTCTGATTCATTACAACAAGGACACACTTATTCATTGTAGGAGTGCAGAGATGATTCGTTTCAGCAAAATTTGATGAAAACCTGAAAAACTTGTCCGTGGCCTCTTTGATGTGAATGGACAAAGTTACCTGTAGTGCTGGGTTCAGATTTGGGCTCCTCAGAACAAGAGAGACATGGACATACTGGAGACACTCCAAAGAAAGGGCCACAAAAATATTTGAGACCAGGGCACCTCTCCTGTGAGAAGAGGCTGGGAGAGTTGTGAATGAGAAGGGAGAGTTGTGAATGAGAAGAGGAGAGAAGAGAAGAGAAGAGAAGAGAAGAGAAGAGAAGAGAAGAGAAGAGAAGAGAAGAGAAGAGAAGAGAAGAGAAGAGAAGAGAAGAGAAGAGAAGAGAAGAGAAGAGAAGAGAAGAGAAGAGAAGAGAAGAGAAGAGAAGAGAAGAGAAGAGAAGAGAAGAGAAGAGAAGAGAAGAGAAGAGAAGAGAAGAGAAGAGAAGAGAAGAGAAGAGAAGAGAAGAGAAGAGAAGAGAAGAGAAGAGAAGAGAAGAGAAGAGAAGAGAAGAGAAGAGAAGAGAAGAGAAGAGAAGAGAAGAGAAGAGAAGAGAAGAGAAGAGAAGAGAAGAGAAGAGAAGAGAAGAGAAGAGAAGAGAAGAGAAGAGAAGAGAAGAGAAGAGAAGAGAAGAGAAGAGAAGAGAAGAGAAGAGAAGAGAAGAGAAGAGAAGAGAAGAGAAGAGAAGAGAAGAGAAGAGAAGAGAAGAGAAGAGAAGAGAAGAGAAGAGAAGAGAAGAGAAGAGAAGAGAAGAGAAGAGAAGAGAAGAGAAGAGAAGAGAAGAGAAGAGAAGAGAAGAGAAGAGAAGAGAAGAGAAGAGAAGAGAAGAGAAGAGAAGAGAAGAGAAGAGAAGAGAAGAGAAGAGAAGAGAAGAGAAGAGAAGAGAAGAGAAGAGAAGAGAAGAGAAGAGAAGAGAAGAGAAGAGAAGAGAAGAGAAGAGAAGACAAAAGAGACCTCATCAGTGTGTAATACTTGGAGGGTAAAGATGATGCAGCCAGGCTCTTTCTAGCGATGCCTAGAGACAGCCCCAGAGACTATGGGACCAAACTAAAATAGAGGAGGTTCCCTCCGAACATCAGAAAACAAGTTCTTTTTTACTGTGAGGGTGACCAATCACTGGCACAGGTTGTGCAGGGAGGTTGTGGATTGTCCCTCCTTGGAGGCAGCAAGAAGCTGACTGGACATGGTCCTGGAAAGTCTGCTGTAGGTGGCCCTTCTTTATTTACCAGGTGGGTCGGACCAGATGAGCTCCAAAGGTCCCTTCCAACCTCAACCATTCTGTGACTCTCCAATGAGTGGAAGAGAACTAAGACTGTAGCTGAGAAGAGCACATGTAGCCTCAACAAGAGATTGTTCCTGTAACTGTGACTTCAAATCACCATGGGACAGGTAATAAAATATACAGCAGGGTGAAGGGCAAAGAAACCTAGCCAAGTCTACTCAGAAACACTTCTGTTCAGTAAGTGATTTTTACTGGTATTGGTGTGGAATAAGTGTAATCTGGGTGAATTTGTGTGTGTCCTGTGAATTAGTCATTGAGGTTAAAAAGAAATGAAAGCTTTCTCTCCTTTTTTTTTTTCTTTCTGAGGAGAAATGGTTCTCTTCTACGTCATTAAGGTAAATAAAATCCTCACCCTTGACTTTTAAAGAATGCAAGATTAAAAACCTAGGAAAAAATCCACCATGAATTCTGACCAGACACACAATTAATGGCAATTAAAGACTGAGGCAATGAATAAGTTTATAAAGGGCTTCTCTAAAATAAGTAAAATGTTGCTAATTTTTCAAAATTCCATCATATGGTTAAGACAAACAGGTTAAGAAATGCGAACTAGGTCTTAGCAAGCTAAAGAACGTACCAGAACATGGGCAGTTACTTTTTAAAAACCTGAAAGCACTGAGAAATGACTGGAATGAGAAGAGAGGGACACAAGTAATTCTAAAAAAGAGAATATTTTTTAGCAATTACCATTTTTAAAGTATTTTTATCCAAAACTCAACATCTGATAAGTAAAATAGTCTTTGAACATCTAGAAGACAATAAAATTATGATCAATAACCTGCACTGTTTTGTCAAGACTAAATGTTGCCAGACAAACCATTTTTATAGCCTAGACTAAAATAATTAGTGGATGAAGAAAATGAGGTAAATGTTATACTGAAGGTCAGAGTCTCAGCTGGAGAAAGGAAACATAACCATATTGACTTCATCATACTTATTAAAGCAAGCTGAAGAACAGCATTTATACTTCAGAACTGCACTTCTCTAAGCCGAATAAAGTTTTATCCAAAAAATTAAATAAAATTTTTAAAAAACATTTCACATAACATGAAGTCTGGGTAAATGTCCACAAAACTGAGCAGTTTGGAATGCCTTTAGGTGTTGCATAGATTGTTTCTAAAATGTATCTTATTTACTGGCTTTGTTAATAATCCAGGGAAGGTCCAAATTTTATAAATGTAGCCTGGTATGTGCTGTAAACATTTGAAAAAAAAAGGAATAAAAAATATACACTGAATTAGGGAGAAAAGATGGGTAAAAGTACAAATATGATCTTTTAAATTTTATTAAAACTTAAATTAAAGTTAAATTAATTAAATTTAAAAATACTGATATTCAGAATGAAGAAGAAGCATGACAGCAGCAGTGCCATTTTCACTGCACGAAGAGCTTAGCCCAGTTTTGGTTTGTGTGTATTTTGTCATAAATTCTGTGTCTTCTAGGTATTTGTTTTCATTTGAAATAAATTCGTTCAGTGAAGGATTTCAATTTTTTTTACTTATATGATTATCTACTAAGAGAATTACTCAGTGTTGACATTACATAGTTACTGACATATTTATTAATATCATAACTGGAAGTATTTTGATACATACAATAATAAAGAACAATTTTTTACTACAAGAGAAGAGGTAAGATTTAGATGTGGACAGTCAAAGAGAAAGTGAAAGAACAGTGACACAACACTGGCCAGCCTGACAAGCAATGATTTTGGTGGAAGTGATGTGGATCTGCACCTTATAAACTCCATCTTGAGGATATGCCTCTGCTCTCAGATCCATGTTGGTCAGAGTTTACTCCAGAAAATGATTTTCTAACCCCGTGCTGCACAAGCACTCAACTGTATCCTGGGCATTACTTCAGCCCAAGGTTTGGAGCTCCGTAGAGGAAAATCCAAGTATAATCATCATATCACGTTGAGATGATGCAATCACACAAACTAAATCAGTTTACAAGGATCCATAGGATCAGGACAATTTAGAGTTATATGAGGTTGCTTGAGGCCTTAGCAACACTTTGTGCAAGCCCACAAAATAATACAGGTGGAAAGTGTGCAGACTGTGCCACCTCTGATATTTCAGAGCTCTCTTTGTTTCTCAGATACATAGGCTGTGAGATTCCCAGGTGCTACCATTAAATCAGTGCTTTTTGGTATAAAAATGGGTTACTTTTCTTGGCAGCATCAATAGGAAGTTCAGAAGAAGGAATTGCTGTCATTGTGTTGAAGGCATAACTAAGCATTAACAAAGAAGGAAGGGCCAGTTTCATCTGCCTGGATGTTTGTGATAAAATAATAATAAATATTTGCTACTGGAAACTCATGTGTCCAGACCTGCATAAAGGTTATGTGCAGTGTTACTGTTCACATCCTGCAGTTTGTAGTGAGAATGTGGGGCAATTATCAAAGTGAAATTTGCTTTTTCTGCAATGTGTGCAACATTTATTTAAAGTGAATTGTTCCAGGGAACATATTTGCCAAGAAACTCTTTCAGGAGATAATTTAAGGAAAATGAGCACCAAAGAATGGAAATTATGGGATTGACTTCTCTTAATTCAAGTGGAAAATGTCTTCATGGTTTTTACCCAGCAGGTAATGCATATGTTTATTGCATTATAGAAATTACAGAGCTAGTTAAATTATTTCACTATTTTTGACATTCTAAAGATCTTTCCACTCCTTATGATCTGAAATTGATACCTTTTCTGCTTATTTTTACAATGTATTTCCAGAGAGTTTTGCCAGAATTTTTATGATATAATTTTAGAAAATTCATGTTTACTAATAAACTATTTTCTTCCTGAAAGTAGGGAAAATAATGAAAGCAACAATGTTCAAATACATTTTAAAAATATTGACATATGCTTTTGCCAAAATTTTAATAGGAAGTGCTGATACTGCTTGAAACATTCCCCTTGTAAAAGTATAGACCATTTTTTCAACAACATAATGGCACAGGATTTGCTGAGAGCTATCATAAATCATAGAATTGTGGAAAAATTCAGGCTGGATCTCTGGCGGTCTTGTAGTCCAGCCTTCCGCTGAAAGCTGGGCTAGCTTTGAAGTTAGATCAGGTTGCTCAGCCTTGTCCAGTCGCATTTTGAGTACCTCTGGGGATGGAGATGTCACGATTTCTATGGGCAACTTGTGCCAGTGCTCAGCCACCGTCACTGTAAAAAATTTTCCATACTTTTCATCAGGGCCCAAATAGGGACACACTGTTCCAGATGTATCTTCACAGTTCCTGAGAAGAGAGCAGTAACCACTTTCCTCAGAATGCTGCCTACACTTCTTCTCGTGCAGCTCAGTATGTGCTTAGCCCTCGTTCCCACAGCTGGGATCAGCAAGATCCATATCCCCAAAGCAGTGGCCCAGCTGGCTGACCCCAGTCTGTGCTGAACAGGGTGGGTAGATCCTACCCAGGTGCAGGGCTTTGCATTCGTCTTTGAAGCGTTTCATGAAGCTCATTCTGACCCATTTCTCCAGTTGGTCTGAGTCCTTGGGTGACATCCAGTGTATCAGCCACTCCTCCCACTTTGGTGTCACCAAAAGACTTTCTGAGGGCTCATTATGTTCCCCATCCAGTTTATTGATGAGTTCAACATTTGTTAATCCATGCTGGCTGTTCACAATTGCTATCTTCCCCTTCACTTGCAGTGAAATGACCTGCATAAAGACTTGCTCCTTAATTTTTCCAAGAAGCAAGGAAAGAGTGAGTATCTTTAGTTGCTTGGATCCTCTTTGCTGCTTGTTTTAAAAAAAGATTTTTTTCTCTTAGTGCAGACCCAAAGAGGCAGTCCTCCCCAAGGATATCCCTTCTTCATGGAGACTTTTAGGCAGAAGAATCACATATCATGTAAATAATCAAGTCTGTCCTCTCCAACCTAAAAATATTCTGTTTCCTTGGGGGAACAGGGACTTCATGGGGCACAGCCCTTCAATGTCCCTAGACACGTCAGTGTCGTCCATTAATCATGAGTCTTTCCTTTTCCTGATCCAGGCTTCTCTGTCTGTGTGCAAACATATGCTCAGGTGTAGGCACAGGCTGAGTTTTGGAGTTGTTTATGAGAGCCTAAACACGTCTGGCACCTTTGCACAGGACAAAGACCTTGTTCACTGAAGCAGACTGTGCAGAGGAAGGACCAAACATTCCTGCTAGGTCTGCTGATCCATGCCCCAAGCATGACTATTCCTTAGCACTTCATGTAAGCTTCAAGTCTAGGCCACATTTGAAGAAATATCCAGTGAGAAAGACAGAAATTATGAGGGTGTTGGGCTCCCACCCACTGTGGGGGGGGTGGGGTGGGGTGGACTGGACAGTTTCTCATTCCTCTACAGTCCAGGGGGATGTGATGGGTTTGCTGTGTTCCAAAGAGTTGAAGAAAAGGTTGTGGGATTAGTCAGGCTTTGCTTGTTCCATGTGCTCTCTACGAAAGAAATGCTAAAATAACAACTAAAGGGTCTAGTAAAAGAAAACATGTTGTTTGCTTTCTCAGAGACTCTAGGTGACTTTAGGCAAAATCTGTGGAGAGTGGTTAGCAGTCAGGCTATAAAAATGTTACAGCTCTCGCTTAATTCTATGCTTCTCAATGGCTGAACACTCTGACAGATGATCTCAGTCAGTTTGATCCATGACACCTATTCAGATAACAAACATTTTACCTTCCCGAATCAGAGTTACAGCAACTCCTCCTTTCGTCAAACAATCATTCAGAAATTAAGGGAACTTTCACATCAGAGGGGTGTTTCTGCACCATGACATCCTGTCTGGGCTCTGGGAACTCCTGCTTCCCTGTGAAAATGAAGGTAGATGAGTGCTTGCTCCAAAAACACTGCTGACTGCCGGGCTCAGCCTAGCAGCTCCCAACGGAGCCTGAGTAGAAAGTGGCATTACCTCATATGTCACTGTGATATTTTAAAAGGTTGCATAATTACTTCAACTGTTGCACTCAGACTGGGTGACAAGACTATGAAAACTGAAATGTGCTCCAGAAACTGTTTGAATTTTTTTTTTCCCTTTTTTTCTTTTTCTTTCCCCCCATAGTCTGGGGGTGCCCCGCAGCCTGAATGGTTACACTGGGAAGGAAAGTCAGTGAGGAAGGGGAGAAGCAGGCGATTCCAGACCCACTCTTTCTGCTGTTGCTCAAAGCTCAAAGGAAGGGCATACGGACACCTGATTTCCATAACCATGATGGGCCTCACCGATGGTGCCCAGCACATTGCAGGTGGTGTTTTGGCACAAGACAGCCATCTTCCAGCTGTGGTGCCACAGGAGGAAAGACCAAGCCTTATCCAAAACCACTGTGTGCCTGAGGCAGCTCCTACCAGATGTGTCATGATGAGACAAGGCAGAAAACTCTACCGTGCTAGGAACCCCTTTACTTTTTTGAGGCAATGCCTACTAATATTTCCCTGAGAAGGCACTTTTTGGAGTGCAATGATACCTGTCCTGCCCCTGAGCATTGCAGTCGGTGTTTGAAGGGACACAAAGACCTGGTCCTATCTGACCTCCAGGAGCTTGGTGCCTGCCTGGGACATGTAGCAGCCTCACTGAGTGATGGCCCACAAATTAAAATACAATGAGGTCACCCTGTGAAAAGTAAAATCAGTTGAGTGCAAAGCAGATGTCCTTGACTTTAAAAAGAATAAGGAGGAAAAGGAGTTTTTTGTTACCTTTATAATTTGTGTTCAGCCTTTAGACTGTGACCTGCATTATCTGATCCAGACTAAACTTCTGTTGGTTTTGGGACCTCATGGAACCATGTTTAAGATGAGCACACACTGAAGCATGTGAGGATCTACGGAGTGGTCTCAGCTTCTGCAAAGATTTTGTAGAGCAGGGATGAAAAATGAGTTTCAAGAAAGGCATTTCTCACAGGAACACAGAAAGCCCTTTAAGTGTGGACTGCACTCCACACAAAAAAGAGACCACATTAAAAAGGCATTTAAACCCCTGAAAGCCTTTTTGACTTCTGACTTCAAAAGAGTTCCCTCACAGAACTGTACCCACAGTAGCTGCCTCCTGATCATATGGTTAGGCATGAGGGAAATTCAGCTGATTTCTCCTTCAGCTGTACAATGAAGCATGTTAAAAAACACAAAATTGGAAAATTATGTCGGATTTTTAATCTTTTAATGCCAAACAATTGGATTCTTTATTTTCCACTCTATCTACTAGAAATGCAGACAGTGGTGTATGAAATTAATTTGGAAGAAATATGTTAGTAAGGTTAAGTTTTAAAATTTTTTCCAGGGATTGGGTGAACAATTAGGTCTCCTTGGTGCCTTATCCAAAGTAAAAAGACAACTGCTCCTGGGATAATTTGGAAAAAAACAGTCTGTTTTATCCAAACATCTAAATAAAATGGGAATAGATCAAATGAGGGCAGCAAGGAGGGATTGGGTAAATAACTAAGTTATAAGTTTGTTGCTGATCTGCAAAGTAATTGAAATAAATAACTGAAATGCAGCTCACGTTCTACTCACCCAACACCAGGATTTTTAACTTGCCTGAGTGAAAAGAGGTTAAAAAAACCCCAAAATTTTGGGGCAAAAAGTCACTTTAAGTATGTTGCTTGGAGTTCTGAGGTAAAAGCCAAGAAAGTCAAATGCTAAATTCATAAAGTTGGCAGCAGCTTGCACATCTCTTTGACTTGAAAGGAACCTCTGGTTACTCCTCTGCCCATGTGGCAAGGGAATGTAGGATGTGCTGCTGCCGGCAGCTCTGCCAGCTGTGCTCCCAGCTGGAACTCCCTCCTTTGCACTGGTCCTCCTCACCTCCTGGCAGTGCCCTCCTCCTTGGGGTGTCCTGAGCCTCACACGTGGGGTACTGGCAGAGCACCAGGAAAAACTGAGAGGGACCAACAACTGGCTAGATGACCACTGTCCTCTGAAGGGGTAGGAGGCCTTAGTGCAAGACAGTCCTTTTAATCAGAAAGGACACTTATCTTGCACAGAGCAGAAACACACCAGCACTGACTTATGGCCAGTGGAGTTTTCTGGAAGGTGGATGCAGCTCCTTGAGCCACAGGAAGAAATCCAACCTACATCTTCCATTTTTTAGCTGAGGGTATTAATTTTGTGTTATTGGATGAAAAGTTAATTACCACCAATTTTATTTGCTTGACCTTTATTTACATGACCTTGATTCTTAGTACCCAGAAAGTTAAATGTTTCAAAATGTGAAGGGCTTATGTTCAGAAAGTGTCCAAACAAACTGTTTCTGATATATTAAAATGCACGCCCTCATCTTCATTTGTTTTGTCAAAACCAGTTTACTGAATTTGTTCAAACTTCAGAGAATGATCAGCCAACCTGAAACTTGTTTTTGTTTTGTGACTAATGAGTAACCAAAAGAAATATACTGTCTTCTTCCCAGGAGGCATATCATTCATTTGGAAGTTCATGGTAAATTTTGCCTTTATTCCTCTCTCTCCCTTACAGTGGATTTGAGCTGCCCCAGGAGCCAAGTTTCTTCCTTTCGCATTGACTGTGATTTGGTCTGTCAAAGAGGGAGATTGCTAGCCCCCTGCTTTGGATGGGATCAGTAGACCATCCTTTTTTGCTCTGCCTCATGCAGGGAAGGGGGCTGCTGTCAGCACTGGGGGGCTCTGAGTGCAGTCTAAGGGAGCCTGAAATCATGAGGACTGCAAAATCAGTGTCAGGTTGGTGCTTTGCCTGACTTTGCATGCTGTTTTTGGGCAGATTTGAAGGCAGGCAAAGGGGATTTGGTTACCTCTGTTCGATTTGCACCACCATCAAGCATGTTAGGCAGCCAACAGGACTAATTTGGATCCATGTGTCCTTGCTGCAGAAATTTTAGGGAACGGCCTGAGAAAATACAAAATGAAGTTGCTCAAGACTCAGTCCATCTTGGTGCTCCTCTAAAACTGCCCAACACTTTGCTTAAATTAACTCCCTCTGGCTGCCATTGCAAACTTTCAGCATTGTCACAGTGCTGATGTAACTGCAGGAGGGTATTTTTCAGGGAGAGTTTGCAGTGAAGGAGAATTTGAGACAGAGCAATGGTGAAAAGTTTCCCGGGTCTCTTCCCTCACAGCTGAAGTGGAGCCCAGCCCAGTCAAGGGGCTAGCAGAGGGAGGACAGCCTAAGCATAACATGGAGCGCTGTGGGGTGCTGGAGAAAACACCATCTCCTGATGTGGTAGCTTTTCCATATCCCAAGTAACACAAGGGCAGGGATCTTGCCAGTCACATGCTGAGCACCATATGTGAGCCCGGTTACATTCACTCAGAGCCATTCAGCTGCTGATTGCAGAAAGCCTCCCAGGAAAGTGGGTGGTTATCTTTAAAACGATCTTCATCCAGCAGAGCAAGGCTTTGGTTCAATTTTGCGGGTGTGGAACACTCCCATAAATTTGAATCATATCAGGATTTGATTGTGAGTTTAAATACATGTTGTGAACATTCAAGTGTTGTGCAAACAAAGACCAGACAGTGGCCAGGAGAAGCTGACGCATGAGCAGCCATGTTGTTCCCTCTCTGGTCCAAGAACTGGACTCCTTCACAAAACCTTCTGTGTTGCAGTGGTAAAAAGATGAATATTTGACATAGTTAGATAGATAGCACCAGATACCCCAGTAAACATAGGTGAATTAATGGTTAGAGGAGTCTCTATGACATGGTTGCATGCAACAGCAGTGAGTTGGACGTGGTACCCCAGAGGGCACCTTCCAGCCTGATTTTATTTGCTGGTAGAGATCCATGAGGAGGCATTCACTGGGATTTGGGTTACTATTTTGTTTACAGAAAATCTCGCCTACCCCTTGCTATATAATGCACTCAATGTGTTGGAACTATGCTTGAAAAAACAGATCTGGGTCATAGTATCTCTCTTTTCCATCAGATCAAATTGTCATGCCCCTGTTAGAACTGACTGGATTAACAATCCCCCCCAAAGTCAGTACAGCGGCTTGTGGAACAAGCTGTACTAAGTGCCCTGCCTTTGGATCCCCTGAGACGACGTGAAACAGTGCTGCAGCTTGGTGGTGGTGATGATGTAGTGGCCACTGACACTGGTGCACTCGCCTGCTGAGACCAAGGGTCCACCAGAGAAGTCATACTGGTGTTCACTGGGATGCAAGAGACTGAGAACTGATGAGGCTCTGAATCTCTGCAGGTCACGTAGTTCATACAATATTGATTAAAAGCTCAGATAGGATAGTTTGCCAGTTTAAGTCCAGTTTAAAAATTAAAATAGATGGAATGTCTGCAAATTGGCATATCAGACTCTTAACAGCAGCATTCAGACTCCTTGTCCCTCCTGCAGGATAGCTGGTTCTTATACCATGAACTTGATTTGTCAGCATGTCTGCTATCAGAAGGTCTGTTTCTTATTTTTGTTGAGTTATACCTTAAATGTGTCTTTTTTTGGCTACTTACGTTCTCGTTTCTGCACAGCGGCAGCCAAGCAGGGGCCCAATTCCTGGCCCTCAGATTTATTCCCATTGCTTTGATGGGTTGAATCTGGTGCAGCCAGTATCACAGAGCACCTGGATGGGCTGATTGCAGACATTTGCTGGCACTGCTGTCTCAGCTGTGGAAACAATTTTGCTGGCAGTGGAAGCCCAGTTTTGCTGGGGAGGGGCCCATATTTCTATTTTGAAAGGTGTGAAGCCTCATCAGAGCTCTGCTATCAGACCTGCTGGAACTTCTCCCCCTCGCTCTCTTGGTCCATCTTTTCTCATCCATCCAGATCTTACTTCTGCTTCTTTTCAAAGTCCCTAATATGTTTTCTGTCTTCTTTGGCTGTAATCTCTCACCCCATTTTTTCTTCTGCTTCTTTTCAAAGTCCCTAATATGTTTTCTGTCTTCTTTGGCTGTAATCTCTCACCCCATTTTTTCTTCACACATTAGTTCTTCCTTCACTGTGTTTCTCCACTGCCTCTTCCATTTTTTCTGCCCTTCCTCTTAATTTCTCAGGACCCTCCTGTTTTCCTCCTCATGTTCACATTTTCATCTTTTCTCCAGAAGCTCTGTGGACGACAACTCCAGTAATGGAGCATATCCCTTGAAAAGGCCACTCTCTTGAACCTCAGAGCAGCAGTGAGATGCAGGTCCAGATGGCATCACTGCTGTTAATATTTTATTAACAAGCAATGCTGAGGACCCATGGTGCCAAGCATTGTGTAGCTGGGCAGGAAAATACAACTTTTCTACCACAAGTCCTCATGTCCTCCACAGGTGTAAAGGGGTTACAGCCTCAATCTTACACACCAGCAACTGAGGCATATGGAAAATAAGGATAAATTTACTAAACTGTTTTAGTTTATTAAATTTAGTAAATAAAATTGTGAACACATTTTTTTTCTCCCCAATCTGACATCCTTATGCATTTTAACTGTCTTAATTACATTCAACCTATTGATTTTACTGGGGTATGGGAGCGACATCCATGTAGAAAACTTAGAAAAACTTGCTCTTGGTGTCTGAGTCAAGACCACTCAGAGAGTTCCAGATGATCCATTTGTCTCCACAGTGTCATGGCGGGAAATTAAACCTCACTAGAATTTAAGGCAAGGAGAGAGAACAGTGGGAGAAAAAACAAGGGATCTCTGTAGTCTGTGCTCACAGTCTGACTGTGACACAGGGGCCTGGACTGAATAGCCTGTTTTCCTGAGGCATGGCTAGAGCTGAAAAATGCAGCAAGGTCCTTGTATTCTGTGATATTCCAGTACAGTGTTCATGAAATTCTGTGTCAGCTTCACAGATGTATTGAGACAGAAGACTGTAAAGATCTAAGCATAAAAGTAATTTTTTGCATTCTTCCCATTTTTGTCACTGAGGTTCAGACATAAGGTTTGGTGTCATCTCCTGGTTAGTAGGTTTTGATATGCCACAAGCTTTTCTATCAATATGTGTTTGTATTGTTTCCTATGACATGGAGGTCATTTGGCCAAGGCATAAGTAGGCTTGTTAATTAAGAGAGCAGTGAAATGTTATTTTGATAATACATAACTTGCCTAATGCTTAATATGCACAGTTATGGTACTCAGGAGTAGAGCAGGGCAGTGTGATCTCCCTTAGCTATCAATTCAGGATGCCTGCAGAACCAGGAAGGCTGTGTATCAGTTTACACTCACCTTGGTAATCTTGCATGGGGCCTGTTTGTGCCTCTTGTGCTGAAGGCTGAATGTAAAACGAACATTGTTAGCCAAGAAAGCAAATACAGGGAACTATTTCCCAAGGCATTTTACTCTGTTTATTTAACGCCTCTGAACAAATCCCTTTCCACATCCCCTGAACCTACTGGCCACTTCAGATAGCTCCATTTCCTGCTGGGTGAGTTTTTTCTAAAATGTTTATTCACCTCCAGGAAATGATGATTTCCTGAATATTCTGAAACTTCATATTTTTGTTGTATCCCTGTTTATTTAATAGTCTAACTAATTGTGCAAGTGTGCAAGGCACAGAAACACCTCTTGAAATGTAACTGTGAGGCCAGAGTGAAACTAGACATAGTGTAACACAAAACAGTTAGAGTGAAACTGAATCTGGTTTTGCTAATTTATACACAAGTGTATTTCCATTAGCATGAGCCATTACTCCTTATTTATACTGGCCTTAATGAGTTCAGAAGTAGGTTTTTAAATTTATCCTGCTCTAAGGAAAAGTGCCTAAAAATTCAAGTTAGTGAAGGAGAATTAATTAACTTAAAGATTTTGTATTTCACAGTTTACATTAATGTCTTTTAGTTTTACTTAAGCAGCAACCCAACGGAAGGGACTATATGTTTTTTTCACCCTACAGTGGGACTGAAAATAAGCAATGCTTATTTTGTGAGGTTGAAGTTAACCTGCTGCCAGCACTCCAGCCTGACATGAATGTCACTACAGAGTAGAATTTGTGCACATTCTTAATGAAAAGGCTATAATTCTTTGTGCACAAGGATGGGAACCAAAAGTAGCTACTCTGAAATGAAAAGGGCTTCTTTAAAGTAAATTAACTGGGATTGGTCCCAGAGGAAATTCAGGAATTGCCTAGCCTAGCCATTTACCCTGGACTGAGCCACATGTCCCACTCATGCTTTCCTCTTCTCCCTTTGTGTCTACTTGTTCTTAAGATGTTTTTCTTCTATCACTGCTGGCTGTGACCCTCTTTGACTTTTTACAGGTTGAACAAATAGTTCACATCTCCACTGAGTCCAAAGAGAAATGCAATGTGAGCATGATGCTTGCCCCATGCTTACCTGGAACTTCCACCCTTGCAAAAACCATATCCTTCAGCATTGTGTCCATTTGGTAAAATATTGAAGGAAGAAGAGACTGAAGATTAGACTTTCCTTTTCTTAAACAGCCTTTTATCCTTGCTCAAGAAACCAGCCTCTTCCTCTTGTGTAAGTCCTTTAGTTGCCATTCCTATACTGTCTGATGAGGAGACTGGTCATTTCCCCTCGCTTTTGAATACTCTTTTCACTGTTTCCTTCCTTCCTTCCTTCCTTCCTTCCTTC
>VXAC01002934.1:71343-91059 GCA_013399225.1 Rhipidura dahli | reverse complement strand
TCCTTCCTTCCTTCCTTCCTTCCTTCCCTCCCCATCCACCACGTTTTCCCCAGCCCAGCTGGACACATGCTGATGACGATGTCTCTGTGACCAGGTCCCTGCCAGAGACAGAACCTTTGCAGCACCAGAATGGGGTCTGCTTTCAGACCACCCCTTGTGATGCAGTGTTGGAGCCCTGTGCCCCTGTGTGACAGGAGTGCTGTTGCTTCTGACACCAATTACTTGATATCCACATTGCTGAGCTGAGGGTGCCCAACATGTTGCTCCCTCCCTGAGTTCATGTTGTCCAAGTTTACCACCAGGATGCAGGACCAAAAGTATTTGATTTTTAAGCAGGCTTTGACAATTTTTACTTAATGTCTGATTAATTCACCTTAATTCCTTCTGTGGCCTGCTCGCTTCTTTTGCAGGGGAATAATTCCCTCTCTTCCTCCTGTCTTACATGGCTGGACAGAGTTCCAACACTTCCAGGAGTGTTTTTCTTACTACCTTTTCTACTCTGTCATAGATACCAGACCATCATCTCCATCAGTGTCTTCTCCAGCTTTCAAAGAACGTTGCATCCTTTTGAGAGATGTGTTAACATTTTAGCTCTCTTCAGGCTTGGTGAAGCTTTTAGAGGTTATAGGGCACACACAGAGAGTGTTTTTCATCTCCTCTAGAAATTTTTGCTACTTGGCCTGTATTATCACTTCAGCTGCTGGGAATCATTTGCAGCAATGTGTTTAAACCTGAAATTTCATGAGAAAAATCTACCCCAGGCTACAAATGCATTTGTAAAGTAAGCTGCTAGGTGATACGAAAGCAAGTGAATCACACAAATAAACAGGTTTAAATTAACTCCAGCTTCTATACTAATGCATGATGACATTTACAGCTGCCTTGGCTTACCCTGCCATCTTCTGGTGATACCTGCCGCAAGATCAAAAGTTAGAGGTGAAATGAGATGAAATATTTTATTACTAAAAACACAAGAGTTGGCTCCAGTCCAACAGAAGTTTCCTTAAATAACTATTTTTACTACACAGCACCATATAAGATTCCTGCAGTAAGTGTCAGTATTTTAGATTTTGATTTAACTTCTTTCAATAATGTATTTATTTTACTGGATGATATTTCACTAGGCTAGAGAAATATCTTTCTGGCCTGACAATGCCTGCCCTGGCAAAGGCAGATTAAAAAGATGTCCCCCATATTTCTCTATCATTATAAAGCAACCAAAGACACTGAGGCAGACATGGCTGCTGAGTGGCCAAGTATTCAAGACTGAGTACTCCTTGGTCTCCAAGTCTTTAGATGCTCAGTTGGATTAACAATCTCAGCCATCCGAAACCAAATCATTTGACACTTCCTACAACAAAACCACCAATGTGAGCTCCAGTTCTCTCACTGCGTCTCCCAGCCTAACAGCTTAAATTATTTTCTTTTTTGTTGGTTGTATTGGGTTAGCATGTCAAGATCTGGGTAGCAAAGGGACTAGAGGGGTGGCTTCTCTTCAAAGCTGCCACAAGTTTCCCCACACCTGGCAGAGCCAATGCCACATAGCTCCAAGATGGGTGCACTGCTGGTCACTGGCCGAAGCTGAGCCTAGCAGGGACAGTGGATTCTCTGGAATAACAAAGTTCACTAGGGGAATGGTTACAGTGCAAGATCAATTGCAGTGGGAGAGAGGAGTAAGAATGTGTGGGAGCAGCAGTTCTGCAGACACCAAGGTCAGTGCAGAAGGAGGGGCAGAAGGTGCTCCAGGAGCCAGAGCAGAGATTCCCCTGCAGCCCCTGGGAAGGCAGCTGAGCCCCTGCAGCCCATGGAGGTCCAAGGGGAGCAGAGTTCCATCCACAACCTGTGGAAAAGCCTATGCCAGAGCATTAGGATGCCCAAAGGAGGCCGTCAGCCTGTGGGAAGCCCATGCTGGAGCATTCTGTTCCTGAAGGATTGCACCGCATGGAAGGGACCCACACTGTAGCAGCGTAAGAAGTGCAGCCTGTGGGAAGGACTCATCTTGGAGAAATTAATAAAGGACTGTCTCCTGTGAGAGGGACCCACTGGGGTGGATCCTGCTGTAGCAGGGGCAGAGGGTGAGGAGTCCTCCCCCTGAGGAACAGCAGAGAAAAATTGTGATGAACTGACCACAGCCCCCATTCCTCAAACCCCTGTGCTGCTGGATAGAAGCAGGTATAGAATTTGGGAGCAAAACTGAGCTCAGGAAGAATGGAGGGTGATAGGAAAGTGTTTTAGGATTTTTTTTTCTATTTCCTCACTACTCTCTTCTGATTGGTAAAAAATTAAATTAATTTTCCCTAAGTAGAGTCTGGTTTGCCTGTGATGGAAATTAAAGACCGCTCCCCATCCTTAACTTAGGAGCCTTCAGTTGTATTTCCTCTCCCCTGCCCAGCTGAGGAGGGGAGAAATAGGACAGCTTTGGTGGGTACCTGGCAGCCGGCCAGTGTCAACCCACCCCACTGGTATTCCTGTTTTTTTTTTTCCATTTCTCTTTGCATCCTGTCCAGAATCACTTTGTTTTTCTGCTTGGTTTTGCTCTTTGACCAGCTCCCAATACTCCTTCTTTACAAAGATCTCAGCACTGGCCATCCCTTAAAGCTGGAACGGAGTTCGAATTTTTTATTTGGATATTTAAAGTGCTGCTGGTTTGGAAAGTGCCCACCTTACCCAGAGAAAGATTTGGACTTTTTAGTGGAAAACCAAGAAGTATTCAGTGTTTGGCAACAAAGGGATTAGTCATGTCTCAAAGCTACAGGCCATTCTTTAATTCTCACCAAAAGGTTAATTTTTTTTTTTTTTGTCTGCAAATGTTTAGTTGCCATAAACAGAGGGTTGGGTGTTTTTTGGCCTTTCCACAAAATGTTGAAAATTTTCATGGAAAGCAGCTGCTGTGGGTAAAAAAAAAAAAAAAAAAAAAGAGTAATCATAAAAAATACTCTTGTTAATGTTCAGTGGAGAAGTTTGGATGGAAAATTTTGACCAGCCTTACTTTAAGACCTTTTATGGTGCTGTGTTGTGAAAGGATTAGACAGGCGCTCTATCTGGCTGCTTCACCTATTTCTATTTCAATTTGACAGTGTCTTTGCTGCCCTCAGGCCTGTAAACCTTTCTCTTTTGGTATTTACAGTATTTATTCTCTTGCTTTAAGGTGTTTTGCTTGCTGCTACTTTAATTTTACCAACTGGGCATCTTGTTGCTGATCTGCCTGATTTCGTCCTGGCTGCCTGACACTGCTATGACAAAATGTTCTCAAGGGTTGCTCAAGTCATGGGACACTAGGTCTTTAGGGCACCTCAGCCTTGCAGACCTTTATGGCTCTTCTGGCGTGCCTCAGTGGCACAAGGCTCCCTGGCATCTTTGCAGCATCTTTATCCTGGGGCTCGGCAGCACACTCAGACTTCTGTCCTCCTCGGTGTTTCAGTACCAAGGAACTTCCACTTTGTAGCAGAAATTGTTATTGCTCAGTCACTGAGGGAGATCCTACTTGGTGTTACTGCATTACTGCTCATCTTCATGGTGTTCAAGTTGTCTGATATTCTGATGGTCTCAGCCTCCTGCACCAGCTCATGTCACCTATTCTGCCCTGGGACTGCACTCTGAGAGGCCTCCTGAGGGCTCCTGCTCCCACAACAGCACTAACTAGGGCCCTAATTATGGCAAACTGCCCAGGCTAATTCCAGATGATGATGGCTGCCAGCATCCCACAGGGAAAAGCATTGTGGGGATGCAGGACCATGGCTGTTACAGGAACTTCAGGAAGACGGAGACACTTTTGAATTCCTCCCCAAACAGCCAATAACAGCGGTGTGTAGAAAGCATGCACGGAGTTTTGTGGGTGTCAAAGTCATAAGGTAATGTTTTCTTCTTTAATGCACTGAAGGTCTCCATGGAAATGGCAAGTCAGCTTGGCTGATTAGTATCATTACCCCCAAGTGCGTTCACCAAAACCAAGACTAATTAGTTCTCCAGACAATATGCGAATGCAAACATATCAGCTTTTATTTTGCTTCCTTTAACTCTCATCCAGTCTCACTCAGTAGCACCCTCAAACAGTGAACACATGAAGAAGTCTGCTGTCAGTCCCAAGCTCAGGAGCAGGGGATGCAAGGGAAAGGTGATTTGCTGCAATTTGCAAGGTTCTGACGGACAAAAGCTGATGCCTGCAATGTGCTGTGGTGACAGGTTTGAGTCTCCACCACCCATCAGCTGAGGCAGTTCTGATTCTTATTCTCAGAAACAAGTGTAAAATCTAATCAAGTCAGGCTACCTATGCACTATGCTCCATCCATAAGGCAATGAGGAAAGTGTCACTTTTCTCCCCAGGCAGTCAAATCCCTGAGCCCACTGTTGTTGGCAGGGCAATCAGCCTGCATGGAGCATTGATTCTGATAGAAGGGGCCATTTCCTGCATGAAAGTAGACAAATATAGGTTGTGTGGGCTCTGCCTCTCTCTCCAGCCTTGCCAGGATCCTTTTGTGCAGGCTTGGTCAACAACTGGACTAAGCAGTGACCCAAAATATTCTGCAGGCAGTGACATTGTGTTCATTGTGGTGCTTGGTCTCACTGTGCCCCCTGGAGAACCCAATGCTGCAGGACAGTATTTATTTTGCAGAGGTGATGGTAATATTTGAAATAAGTGTGACCAGATCATGAGAGGTCTCTAATAACCAGGGACATGCTCTTAGCCTGTTCCTGTACTGGGGAAAAGACACTTTTGGCATCTTTTTCTAAATATTCTTTTTGAAATAGGCAGAGAAGCAGAGTTTGATCACAGTGACACTGGTGCAAGTCCAAAGTACCAGCTGTGAGTGACTGAATTATGTTAGATTCACTGCAGGGTAATGAGCTCAGACCCTGGTCTGCAGTGATCACTCTGGTCTGCAGTAGGCATATGTAATTCCTGTTTGGAAATGGCAGGGGCTGTAGCTATAAATGCTGGCCACGATTCCTAGTGTGTTTTACAGGAGATGCAACTGTTTGTGGAATCTCTGTGAATATAAAAGTACAAACCCACCTGACCTCTGTCTCATTTCAGGGGCCATGGTGCATCACAGGTGGTGAATTGCAGGTGGTTTGCCAGGGTAGCCACAGCAGTATCCTGCTGGAGGCTCTGGCTCTCCTGTGCACAGCGTGGGGAGCCGGCAGCCTTCCAAAGCATGGCAAAAAATTGACACCATTTCATGCTGCAATGCTGCAGAAAAACACCTGATTAATAAAAGATTTTTTCTGCCTTACAGTCATCTCTACACCAAAAATTCTCATCAGACTGTTTTCCAGACACCACACACTTATTCAGTCATATTTGATGCATGTGATAGGTGGGTTTGAAATCTTTGGGTGAGGAAAAAAATACCTGTTCAATGAAAGCCTGCAAGACATCAGAGCTCGTGAAGACTGCTAAAATGCCAAGGAACAGTATAACCTTATGATACTTTGAGAAATATTTTTTAAAGGAAATGTAAACAGTCCCTCAAAAAAGCAAACTGACCGTGGCTGAAGATAAACCCATGAAGAGGTACACCTACCACACTGGGATGTACTTACCTGAGGGAGGCAGGAACAGATAGCACTCAGGATGGTAGAGGCTGGAGAGACATTTTTGATTATGGATCCCAAGTAACTTTTAATTTAACTTTGGTTATAGATTCTCCTATGCTGACATTTTTCAGCATTTCCTTCTCTGTGCTTCCTAATTACAGATTTTACATTCTGTCGCAATTAAAAAGAAATAAACCTGTGAAAAGATTACTTGAAAAAAAAGGAAGGGAGATGTTAGGGAGAAATGCATGATTTTAGTCATGGTTTGTGTTCCAAGAAAATCCGTCAGAAATTTTGCCTTCTGGCTATGGATTTCCCCTTCCTGTTTATTATAGGATCCCCCAATAAATCTCTACTCTCAAGGTAAAGAGCCAATCTATATTTTAGGTGGGCTTGCCTTAAGCAAAAGATGCAGGCAGATTCAAGTGATCCCCACCTCTGGCTTCTGCCACACTCCCATCCTGTTTCAAAACCAGTTAACAGCAAAATACATAAGTTTAGCTGAGACAGCAAGGGCTCAGCATCTGAGCCTGGCTTTGGTGTCCTGTTGGGGTTAATGACAGAGGCTGTTCAGAGCTCTCAGCTGTGGTTTGGGGCTGTGGCAGGCACATACCGCACTCCTTATGCCTGTTTGATGGCTAGAAAATTATTACTACCTAGAAGATCAAAGACTCGGCTTTAAAAAATAAACAGAGAAGTGGAAAGTGGTGTTTCTGCAGCACACGGGTGTGCTGGGTAGGCACAGCAAGGGTTGGGTAAGCACTAAATGCTGTGTGCTGCTTGCTGTCAGTGCAGAGCCTGGCTGTGTGGGAACACAGGCACAGACAGCATCCAGTGGCAGGATGCCATTGCCTCTTTGCTGGGACAACACAAGTGGCAGATAGGATTGGGAGGTGGATTTAGCATGGCCCCTGCCAAGTTGAGCTGAGGTTTCCACTGCTTGGAGTGGTTATGTCTGGGAACAGGAAATTGAGAGACACATTAACAGGGCAAATCCTTTAAGAACACACGAGGTTGCACCTGAGGAAAGTCCTGTGATGGGGACTTGAAACTGAAATATTGACATATAAACAAATAGTGAAAAACTA
Source organism: Rhipidura dahli (assembly GCA_013399225.1). Classification (NCBI taxonomy): domain Eukaryota; kingdom Metazoa; phylum Chordata; class Aves; order Passeriformes; family Rhipiduridae; genus Rhipidura; species Rhipidura dahli. The sequence continues at coordinate 84,433 of VXAC01002934.1, read as the reverse complement.
AGAACCTTTCACTTCTTTTCTCCTTCTGAAATAAATTGTCATGAAATTTGCATTCGGTAGTTCAGTTACCAAGAGAACTTTTCAAAATGGGATATAAGTTCCCAGATAAATCTGGTAGGACATTACCCTCCTGAAGTATGCAAGATAGTCTTTAGCATGCTTCCTGTTGTTTAACACAGCCATTAAATGTGGTTTATCTGTGAAAGGGGAGAGGAAGATTAATGAGACCAGCAGAAATGATGAATTAACTGACCATTATTAGGTGCACATGCAGAGTGAGCTACCGTGGTGAACAGTTTTGTGAAAACAAGAAATGTTAAAGCTCAGTCTCTGGGGAGGATAGAAATGTCATGACTCCAGACAAGGGGCTGCAATGGGCTCTTTTCATGGGAATAGGAAAAAGATTTTGTAGGACCCCTGGGAGTGCTGTAGGACTCGAGGCTTTAGGATACCTGTGGTACTATCTTGTGATCCTACAGTCACACACTGCTCACTCTTAAGACATCTCTCTGAGGCTAGGCATGATATTTTGGCAAGCTGCTTAGCATGTTCTTTTCAAATGTAGACTCAGCTTTTTCCAGAGTTTCTTGGGATTTCTTAGTAACTCATGTTGACAGAGAATCAGAGCCTTTGGACACACTTGAAAAAGACTGAAGAACATAGTATTGGCCTGAAAAAAGTTAACTTTGTTAAACAAATTTAATTTGAACAAAATAGACTTTCGAGGATAATTTAGTGAAACCAGTGCATATCTTGTGAACATGCATAGGTGAACACTGTAATCTTCCTAAGATGTGAGGAAGAGGCCAAAGTTCTCAGGTACATGGACCAGAGGAGCAATGTTTTCTGCCTCCACTAAGCCCTTGTTTCCTACCTGATTTTGTACACAAGGCTAAAATTACCATTAACTCCCCTGGAGCATTTGCTCCTAGGAGTGAACTGTGTCAAGATATAATTGGGAGTTTTCTGTATTCAGTGCTGTGGTGCTGCCTGTACCCCACTGGTTGTGCTGCTGCTTCCTCTCTGGTTTGAACGAGTTAGGCTTCAACAGTCTATGATCAGATCCATGCCCAGCACTGGACTGCTTAATTGTGGGCATGATTATTTGTGTTGTGAAAACTGCTATGGCACCATGTTGCAGTGTTTTTGCCAGAGGTCCCATGGTGAGGTCAGCTGAGTGAAGCTTCTTTTTGGTGGGGAGGGTTGGGGAAAGCTAATAAGTATGTCAAATGTGCTGAAGTCAGAAAAATCCCTTTAAATGTAGAAGGAGAAAGGAAATCTTTTTGAAACACACTTGTGCCATGAACATTTTCAAAACAAGACTTTTTACTGAATTGGAACACAGGGACAAGACTTTTGTTTCCAAAAGTGAAAGAAATATTTCACACTGGGTCAAATGTAGTGGTTTGGGATGACCCAAAAGGAAATTTGTCAATTCAGCTTATATTAATGTTTTTCCCCCAACTAGACTGTGATTGTTTTGCTCTGCCTGGACCAGGATGGCCCAGCAAGGACTTGTGTGCCTGAGCCCATTGTGAGGGCTCTGAGGATGCCTTCAGAGCTGGCACAGGTACCACTATGGTATCCCCAACCCAAGCTGCCTTTAGCAGCCAAGGTAAGAACTGCTGAATGTCCAGAAAATTATTACAGCTGCTTATGTTGGCCAGTCCTTAGGGGCAGTGGTGCAGAAATCCCTTCTCTCTGGGGCCATCCTCAACTTCCCACACTGGTGATACCTTCACCCCCTACTCCCTGAGAATCTCCTCTGAAGATGACAAGCTTTCAGTTAGCTCTGGGCACGCTGGGACGGGGGAAAAGAGCATTAGGACATGGCAGAGGTGCTGGGAGGCTTTGTCCTTCAGAGAGCAGACAGAAGAGCAAAAGGTAGCACAAAAATGTGGCTTGATCCCCAGCAGAGTGGAGTGGCTGTGGGACTGGATGTGGTGTGCCATACCCTGGGGAAGAGAGGAAGGTCTTTGTGCATCAGTGTTTATGTCATACCAGTGAAATAAACTTGCAGTCGTTGGGGGAAAAAGGAAGAGTGTGATTCTGCGTGGGGAATGTGTGGTAGCAAGTCATGCTGGGGCAGACTAAAGGTCTGTCTAGTCTGGTAACAAGTTTTTGGCAGAGATCAACAGTGGCTGAATGCCTATTATGAGGGTCCAAGTGTACATGCCACTTCCACAGAAGCTTTCCCAGCTTCCCAACCCAACCATTCACAGACCAGGGGCTACCTGAGCCAGAAGTTCTGTAGTACACTGAACCACCTTCAGTGGATTTTTGCTTGTCCAGTCTCCCCTTGAACCCACATACAGTCTTGGCATTCCACAGTTGAAGTGCACACTCTGCAAAACCACCCTCTTTCATAGGATTTGATCCAACTACCAGCTGCAAGCTCCACTGGAAAAGGCAGTGAATGGGCATTTTCTACTTAAGCTTCCCATGCTTCTCATGATTACTTGATTTTTGACTGCATTAAACCCTTTCCTTACTTCCAGATCTTCTGTTTTCCAGGTTGAAGCATTCTGGGGCATTCAGCTGTTCCTTGAGTGCAAACAACTCTGTACCTCGGACCCTTCTTTGCTGCTTTCCTCTGACCCTACTCCAGTTTGCACTGTATCTTTTTTAAGTTGTGTGGGTGGAAGAACATCCAGGACTGTACGAAGTGTTCACAATGCAAGCCCATGCTGGCTTTGCATAGTGGGAAAAGCTGCAGAGTTAGCCTTTGGCTCAGCCACCCCAATCTGAATGGTACTGCCATCAGAGACAGGCTGCTCTGGTGGGAACAGACCGTCCTGGAAAGGGCAAAGTGCTTCCCAGCAGTGTGGGAGCCCTGTGCCCACAGTGTCCCACTACCCTGGCAGAGGGAGCTCCTGCAGACTTGTCCTGGAGGAGTAAGAGGAGGAGAGGACATTCATGAGCCATTTGTTCCTTCTCTTCTGGAAAAGCTGAAAACCCTCTAGCCTGTGAGCTGTGTTACACAACTCCCCATCAACAGCCAGGCTCTCTGTGAAGGGGCAAGGGAGACAGGACACAGAGCAGACTGCTTGCCAATGGGCATAACCTGGAACAAGGGTGATTTGATAAAAGCAACAGATTTAGGAAGGAGAAAGACCTTAGAGATGTCTGTATGCAATAGAGAGTGACTGCTTATGAACTAAGTGAGCTGGACCCTAAGAAATGGAGTAAAACAAAACCAAAACAAATAAATAAAGGATGCAAACTGGGTCCCACTGGCCAAGGACTTTATTGCCATAACTGTGACCAGTGCAGTCACAGTGGTCCATATTCTGTGTACAAACAGCACTGAAGGTAGCCACTGGAAGCCTGTCTTGTTAGAGATGTCTGTATGCAATAGAGAGTGACTGCTTATGAACTAAGTGAGCTGGACCCTAAGAAATGGAGTAAAACAAAACCAAAACAAATAAATAAAGGATGCAAACTGGGTCCCACTGGCCAAGGACTTTATTGCCATAACTGTGACCAGTGCAGTCACAGTGGTCCATATTCTGTGTACAAACAGCACTGAAGATAGCCACTGGAAGCCTGTCTTGTTTGAGACGTCTGTGCTGGAAGCTGCAATTTCTCTGATGTCTGCTAAGGGAACAGAACTGCTTTTTAACCTTATTTATTTAACCTTATTTATTCTCCCCAGCATGTGAAAAACACATGTTGAGGAGCTGAAAATCACTCATCCAATGAAGGCAGAGTCTTGGTAGTTACATCTGAGAAAAGGCTGTTAGATGCTATCTCATTTTAAAATGAGCAAAGTTTTTGAAGAATGGACACTAAATATTTACCCCAAGGTTCAGAGGCCTCAGGACTCTGGGTGTTGGCTGTTGCTGCTCCAGCTGAGCCATCTTGGACTTCAATAAAGCCACCCCAGTATAACCTTCCAAGGGTATGGCTCCCCATGTCATTCACACTGCATTTGCTCCATAGGGATATGGTTTGCCAAAGGCTTTAGCTCTCTGTTTGTGGCTTGGTTTACCAAAAGCAGAGCCAACACAGGCAGTATTAAGGGTGGGGCCACATGCTGAAATTTCAGTGCTTACAATTTCTGTTTCAGATTAAAAAAAGATTTGTTTCTGCTTTCCAGTGTGTTGTTTTGCAGCTGGCAGGTAGCTCTTATTTACTTGAAGATGTTTTTTACGTCTTCTGTTTGAGTGCTTGGAATAGAGAAGGCTGCATGAAGAAGTGGGAAGGGTTAATCCAAGTAGGAGAGGTTTTGACTGCAGCTGTGTGAAAAATGGGCCAGAAAGAGTTTTATACATTTATCTTTGTTTCAACAGAGCCTATTTCTTTTTCATACTTCAAGTACATGAGAGGGGGTAGTCAACCTGAAATGGTTTATTTAATCCAAAATAGAACATCTTGGTTTTGGCCTGCTTAGTCCTAATAAAAGAAATAAATAAAACGAGTCAGTCTCTAACTGAAAACATCTTCTAAACACCAATTTAAGAAGATTTCAGTTTGAAAATGAGAATGAATACATCTAGGCTAATAAAAATTATTATTTCAGGTCAAGTAAATCTTTTTTAGAAACAGGAAAAATCTGTTGGGGTGGGAGAGAGAGAGAGAGACGTCCACTTTCTAGTGCTTGCATTTAGGTCACTGGCAAGGATTGCTGAGTGACCCATGTGGAAGATCCAGGGGTGCACTCAGTGAGACAACTTCTCACATCACCTTGAGCTCAGACAAATTTGGTGCTCTTGAAGAGCTGGGGTCTTTCAACCCAATTTTGGTGCTCCTTGACACTTGACCTGGCCCATCTGAGGATTCCCTTGGGACTGCACACCACCACAGTGACAAAGAGGCCACCTGGGGCTCTGGGGATCTCTCCCTGAGTCCTTGGTTTGCAGACCTGCTGGGTTTGGCTGCGTGGTGGCTGAGCAGGGCCACAGACCCTGTGCATGCTCTGCTGCCATGAGAAGCCACATCAGCCTGGTGCAGGCTGGGCTCCAAGGCTTGGGCAGCTGATCTGCCTTGGACAATTACTGCAGCCTTGAAGCCAGGAGAAATCTTGATTGAATCTAACTCATAAAGAGTAACTCACTGAAACCTCCTTGAGTTACTTGCACACATTTTTCTAATAAATGAGCCATGCAAATACTTAACCCTATTACTGCTTCTTAAGAGGAACATGTTAAGAGTTTATCTTTAGCAGTGCACTGATTGAAATTTTATCTCTGGGGCATTAAAGTTTATAATGAACAATCTAAAACCAAACAGATAGTAAAAGTAGACCAAATATCACAGGTGAGACCGTGAATAATGCACCAATAAACTTTCTGATTAAACACCTGGAGTGGGTGAACAAGCATTTTACTGCAGGAGTCTAGAGGAGACCTGCAGGTGTCCCTGTGTATACAGGCAGGTTTCTGTCAAGAATCAGATCCATTCCACGGGAGCTCACAGCAGGCTGTTGGCTGTGCTGATACTTTGGGTGCTACAGCAGCTCTGCTGGGTGCCTTGCACCCTGGGGTCCAAACTTCAGGGAACAGACCAATTAATAGTTCTGGAATAAATAAACTTGATCTTTTTAATTAGTTTCCTTCTGAACAATGATCTGTGGCAGTCCTGTCTCTCTACCTCAGAGGAGAAATTTTATTAGCATCAGAATTCACCTGTAACATGGAAAGTCTACATTGTTCAGCTGTTTCTACAATAGAGGGAGTAATGCAAACCGAATGCTAGAGCTTCATATTGACCATGGGTCTGTGTACTGGTGGACAGTGCAAACAAAAGACTGTCTGAGACCCTGGGCATTGCTGGCAGGAAGCAGGGAGACAAATAGGATGCTCATTTGCCATTCATGGGAGATGCAAACTGCCACCAGGAGTTAATCCCTTTCCTGTCTTCTTATGGTGACACTCAGCAAGTTTTTTTGCTCACTTCACCCCCATTTTCTTCCATCTGTTGTAATCTACTGTCTGTTAAAGCCCTCTCCTGCTTCTCTTTCCCCCCATCTGTGCACTGGGTGGCTTTCCCTCCTCCCATGTGCAGCTGGGTGGCAAAGGACTGCTGCTGCCCACTCTGGCTGTGGGGAGGGATGCTCTGCCCAGCACCAGGCAGGTGGAGCAGAAGAGGAGCACAGGCACTGTGATTGCCACAGGAGGGTTTCCACAGTAGCTGGGGTGGGGGTATGACTGGCAAGCAGCTGTTTTACAGGTCACAGGTGCCTGTAGAGCTGTTGTGTGTCTATAGGTGGGCATGAAGCACAGGGTGTCCTGGAGTCATGATTCCCTTCTTCACTTCCCTCGCCACTTATCTTCTGTCCTCCCAGTTTAGGAGACCCTGGCGTAGGATTTCCCTCAGTTAAAAAAAAAAAAAAAAAAGGAGAAGAAGGAAGATTGTTCTGGCTTTCGAGGCATGCAGTGTAGTGTGGGATCAGCAAAGCCTTGGCGCGGCAATCGCGGAAAGCAGAGCCGCTTGCTGAGTCAGGTCCTTGATGAGCTGGCAGCTCCTCATCGGCCGTCTGGTATTCATTGTCGACAACTTGCAGTCTCAACTTCCTACATCATCTCTTAATCCTCTAAAAGATGTGTTGCTCTGACTCAGACCGAGTGCTCTCTCTCTCCCCGGCCACTGTGTGCCTTTCCGCGGAGCCGCGAAGGGCTGCGCTGGCCTGGCCGCTCTCGCTCCTGGGTGATGGCTGCTTGTCTCGTGCTTAGATCATGGCATGCAGATGTCTCCAGCCAGTCCTGTCCTGTGGCTGCAAAGCTATTTGTACCAGCTAAAGCATATTCCAGCTCTACATTTTCCACTACATTCAGCATGGCACGGAAGGGTGGGGTTTTTCTGCCATGCCCACTAGTCATGTCTTCTCTAGACTAAACAGCACCAGACCTTCAATCTTTCCTCCGGAATAATTTTTTTCTTGACCTCCTAGCTTTCCCCTTTGCTTGCTCAAGATCTGCTGTGTTAAAAGACACAGTTTTGCCTTTGACAATTAGTGTTTTCTCAGGGAGCCAGGAGATGTCATTGCAGGAGATAAAAAACATTTAAGGAGATAAAAAACCTTTACACTTGAGAGAGATCAAGCTTTCTTGTTACAAACAACTGCTGTTTGCCTCCTTCTTCCTGGTCTGGCCTTTATATTTTTGCCTTGGCTGTAAACCCAAAGGTAAATTTATGGAACTGGCACTAATGAGCATGAAAAATAAGAGGGTAAGTTCTTAATAAAGGAAGGATGTTTCTAAATCAGTATAACACCCTGCTCATTGGTTAAGAACTAGCATATCTTCATATATTAGAAGGTTATATGACAGATTTTCAGGCAGTGTAAATAGGCAAAATTCTGTGATTGAGTTATGCTGTGCTACATCAGTGGAAAATTTGTCCCTGTGCTGGCAATTTGGGGAGTTTAAAATGAACAGTTTTGTTGCTGGGATTTGTTGTTTATTTGTTTGTTTGTTTTTGATTAATATTAATGTGCCAAGAAACATAACTGAAAGAGCAAAGAAAATTTTTCTTCCATGCTTCCTATTTAGCTGGATTGCTGGTGTGTTTAAACTGAGCCTTTAACTTCTCTATCGCCTGTTCACTGCATCCAAATACAGAGCATTATTGTTCGTCCAGATCCCCCTGTTCCTGAAGGAAAGAAAAGCTTCTTTAAAATGGAGAAGGCCAGTAAAGTGCCCTAAAGATGGATGAGAGATTCAAAAGTGCAACACTTGAAACATATTTATCTTTATTTTTAAAACTGACTGGTCTGAATCTAGGTGGGGAACCTTCAGAGAAATTAATAAATTGTGCTTATCATTGAGGACATGTTCAAACATGCCTTCTGCTGCCAGGTCACTTATTTCTGCTCTTATCATTGGAGTTGAAATTATTCTGAAAAGAGGAAGAAAGAAGAAGTTTCATATAGATACCATATAGATAAATACAGATTATTACCTCCCCCACTGTCAAAGGTGTATTTATTATTCAAAACTACTGCTACTGTACCCTTTGCTGGTCCTAATTGAACTGTACACTGAGTTGAAATAATGCTATTTGCATTCACAGACTTGCACAGCATCAGAAATAGTCTACAAACATTAGCTACAAAAATTACAAAAGGGGCATTTTTATTGCTAATTAAATAACCACTTTATGCAAAAGCAGCGTAAAATTACATCAAGTGCAAAATATGTTTAGTAAATGCAGTTACTACATTCAATAAACAGGGTTTTAGAGATCTTTTCCATTGAACCAGAATTAATTTTAAGTCCTTTAAGTCCTTTCCCTACATTGTCTCACTGTACAATGTAGCAGTGAATCAGTGGCACAGCTGACTGATTTTATTGTACACTAACTTAAAGGAAACAGTTATGGCACAGTGTTGTCTATATATTGCTAGAGTAGCTATCACTGAGATCATAACACTTGGATGTGGAGAAAAGTCAACTGCAAATAAGCACTGAGGAGAGCAATTTCCAGTGATGCCTGGGTGCTTTTTAACTCTTAATACTACACAATAAAGTTGTTCATTGCTTTTCTTTCTCCCACACTGTTGTTATAAACTGTTGTGTGAATTCCTCCTCCGAAATTCTCCTTTTCCCGTGGTGTTTCAATGGGAGTAATTGATCTCCTGGCCTTCTCTGAGGAGGACTGTGCTAGCAAAGTGGGTTCTCCTCATGTTATTTCAGGAGAATTATTCATGGGAAAAGAGCTAAGGAAATAGGGTTATTACTAAGGACTTGGGAATGGAGGAAGATTAACAGAACTGGAAGCTGTAAATTAAATAAAGAATAAGAGTGAAGGAAAAAGACCCTACAGCAAGCCACGGGACCTGGCTCTGTTCTCACTTCACACCAGTTTGCTATCACTGACTGAAACACTTCTACGCAGCTTCAGGGTCTGTTTTGTTATTGTACATAATAGGTCTGAGTGAAAAAAAATGTCTGGGAAAAAATTTGTGAAATATATGTAGATTCCAGGACAGACTCCCAGATGAGGGTAAATGACACAAATCTCAAAAGAGTTCAGAAGAGCTGATGTGATCTGAGATTTTTGGGGGCAGTTGGGCATGTTTAATTTTTTGGTGTGATGAATAATAGATAATTATGCAGATTGTTACTGAACTTGTTTCAGTATTTCGGGTATGGCTTGTTATTTTTGTAAAAAAATATACTGTACTTGTTTAGCTCAAGTCAATAGAGAAATACTCATCCCATTGTCTCCATTTGATAGATTTATGCTGCTACCAAATGAACCCAGACCTCAGTTTGGTGTTTAGGTGCTTCTAAACAATTCACTGAGTTGCAGCCTTGGTATCTTTCTCCTTTGTCTGACTGTGCAGTGAACTCTCTAAGTCAGCAAAGTGGCTTTTTCAGCCTGACACCCTTCCTTGTCTTCCGGGCAGGGCAGAAAAACAGACACTTCTGAGGGGAAATGTTGAAAGCCACAGCTACAAACATATCCATCTGTTCTTGAATGTTTTGGAAACCTTCTGTAAATTGCTTTATAAATCGTTCAAATGGTCACTGAATGGGAAACTGCAAGAACAAGTGATTCAGCCACAAACTAACGATGAAGGATAATGAGCTGCCACTCAGCTTGAGCGACTGACATTTTCATCCAAACTGTCCATTCTGCTCAAATGTTTGGCTGAATTGCTTCCCCAGGAATTCTTTTGGTGATTTGAATCTCTTGTTGGCTGAATAATTTTTGCTTCCTGTAGCATTTCAGATAAATGAGATTGTACTGGGAGAAAAAAAGAGCTAACACCATTCCAGTGGAGAATTTTTTGGCTCCATAACTTGTCTTTTCTTACTTCAGAGACTCTCAAAGTAACAGAACATATAACATAGCCTTTTAACGTGCACATTGTTTCCAGCCTTCCTTCTAATGGCAATGCTGTAAATTGAACTAACCATTTGGTCATGTTTTAATAATTAACACTTTAACACAAAAGAGTCTTTTTGGTATCCTGTCATTTGTTGAAGTTTCATAGGTGATTTAAAAAGTCTGTTTTGTCAATCTGCTCTGCAGTTGCAAGGAAGGAGATTCTAAATTAAACTTAATGGACCTTTTTAATTTTTTTAAAGGGCCTCAGAGCAGACTTAATTTGTGCCTGCAATACCGTGGTGTGATATGTGTGATTTTACTGTCTCTGTAGTAATGGCTCTGCTACAGTTGCAGTTCCCATTGCAGCTGAAGGCAAAGCTTTGCCTTAGGTCACATTCCTGGTACTGGAGGGATGTCTGCCTGGTGTTTGGCCAGTGACCACCCCTGTCTCCCCCCTCAATTTAATGGGAAGCAGGTTGATTTTCCAGATGTTTGGGTCTGAGGAGTAGATTCACCAAGGTGTGACCTGATCCACTGGCTAGGAATTGCATTTCCCATGATACATTCAGGACATATTGAACAGACAGGTACCAGTACAAACCTTGGGGTGCTTGCCTAGTGCTTTCTTGCAGAAGGTGTGATTTCGGATAGCAAAGAGATTCATACTCTGAAATGGCTGAAAAGGTCTAAGGATACACTCACATCACTGCATGTCAGACACATACCTGACATACCTGGAATTAAGAGGCTATTCTCCTTAGCTCCATATCCATAGTCATCTGAGGGAAATGACGCTCAAGCACTTATTTGTACTCTGGAAAGAGAGAGAATACACAGTGTGAAGAGGGAGACCCCCTTCCCAACATAAACCCCTGCCATGGGAGGTGTGAATACACTCCTTCTCTTGCTTGCTTCTGTGATTGAACAGAAGTGCTCTTTGCTCCTTGAGTAATCATGGGGAAATGTGCCTGTGCAAGGCTCTGTGCTTCAGGTAAAGTGATGGTGGTAGCCAAGCCACCTGCCCTGAGAAGAGTCCAGGATTGTCACAGCCAAGTGTAGCTGGTGACCCAGATGAAATAGATGATTTCACAAAATGGGAGATAAAATGAAATCCTGTCTGGAGAGTGGTGTGCTGCTCACTGGTGTACTACCAGAGAAACAACAGTTCACAAAGACTTAATCCAGAATAAAACTATCGTCAGGGACCACACCCACAAAATGAACCTAAATTGCCAAATAATCCCCTTTCCTTATGAAATAAATACATAACCACAATGCTGCAATGAAATGGAAAAGCAATTTTGCCCAGAGAATATTGTTTCTAAAGGCACACAGGGCAAAACTCAGAACCGACCACACCCAAAAGTCAGGACAAGAGTGAGAAATGAAATGCCAGAAAAATAATGCAATCTGGTAAAAAAAATCTCAACACTCACACACACTCATACACATGCACACATTACTTCTCTCCTTCCTGCCCTTCCTCACTTCTTCAGTGTCTCATCCTAAGCAGATTTCCAGATAGCTGCTTAGCTGTATGCAATTTGTGAAGAGAAATCCAGATCCTGGGCAGGTACAGCACCTCTACTTGTGGGAACAAGTCTTAATCCCTGAGCAAGTAGCTCAGCATCCAGCATGTAGCCAGTGCTCAGGGTACAGAGTGCTCTGAAGGAGCAGTGTAGACCCTCATGCTTTGTTCAGCTGGAACTGTGGCAGAATGGTCAGCTCTCAGGTAGTCCTCTTGCAGCACTTCTTGCTGTTCACCCATTCCTGTCAATGTCTGCCTCTTGCAATTACAGAATACACAGCTTAAAATCAGGTTTCATATTTTTTTCTAGCTAGCCAAGGTTTTTCTTAGTCCGAGATTATGTTACTGCTGGTTTTAGAATGTAAACAGACAGAATATACTTGATGCTTGGCATTTCTAGAGGTGTTCTCCATTGGCCTAATTCTGCATGTGTTCATATGGACAATAAAATTCTTATCAGTTTTGGAAGCTTCAGCAATAAATTGTGTTAGAAATAGCTTTTTTTTTTGTTCACAACTCTTCTCTTCTCTTCTCTTCTCTTCTCTTCTCTTCTCTTCTCTTCTCTTCTCTTCTCTTCTCTTCTCTTCTCTTCTCCTCTCTTCTCTTCTTTTTTCTTTTCCTTTTCCTTTTCCTTTTCTTTTCCTTTTCCTTTTCCTTTTCCTTTTCCTTTTCCTTTTCCTTTTCCTTTTCCTTTTCCTTTTCCTTTTCCTTTTCCTTTTCCTTTTCCTTTTCCTTTTCCTTTTCCTTTTCCTTTTCCTTTTCCTTTTCCTTTTCCTTTTCCTTTTCCTTTTCCTTTTCCTTTTCCTCTTCCTTTTCCTTTTCCTTTTCCTCTGAAACAAAGCTGACACCATTTTCCCTTTTCTCTCTACTTTTTCCTAGCCACCTGTGAAGCTAGAGTGGGTCAGCTGAGTTACCATTATACATCAGTGCCCCATGCCATCACACCTATGCAATTGTCCCTTTAGGATCACAGTATTAGTGCTTTTATGCTTTTTAATTAGGAAGTTCTTATAAAACTAGAGCAGCTGTTTGGTTGGTTTTTTTTAAATATGAACTTTGTCAAGAGGCTGAACTTTGTGTAAAGGCAGCCAACACAAACAGGCAGGACCACTGGGTTATTTTACTAGGGGCCATTGATGGAAGAAGTTTGTAAGAAATGAATGTGATGGGCAGAAGCTGGGCATCCCTCAGAAGGTGCTGACACGTGGGCAAATGTGGTGGTGGCACACTGCTTATTGTCATTCACCAGCAGGAACAAGGCACTGGAGATCTTCTGTTTGTGCTACAAGGAACACAGCCTTCTCCAAGGGAAGTTTGTTTATGAGGAGAGGTCACCTGACTGACACCTCTCCTCAAAACCAAAACATTTTACCTTGGCCTCCATTCTAGCAAGGAATGCCATCTTCCAAAGACAGCACAGTTGTAATAATGAATGAGGCTCCAAAGCCTCAGATTCTGCTCCCTTCTGGCTAATGTCCCAACACTGCAATCCCTGGGTAGCAAAAATCATGAGTCAGCTCCTTCTCCCTTCCCAGCAACTTGCTTGAGCCCAGTCAGGTCATGTTTTCAAACTTTTCTCTGCAAACAGGAGGGATGGAAACTTCTAATGCAGGAATGAAAGTTGAGGTTTTTGTTCAGTGTCCTTGTTCTAAGCTGGGACTTGAATACCAGCTTTACATTTGCGAAACACTGGATGAATCAGGAGAGCTGGTAGCAACAGGGAGTGGTTTTAGGGTTTTTTTCTTCGGGTTGTTTTTTTTTTTGTTTCGTTTTGGTTTGGTTTTT
>VXAC01002934.1:47028-71320 GCA_013399225.1 Rhipidura dahli | reverse complement strand
TTTTTTTTTTTTTTTTTTTTTTTTTTTGTGGGGTTGGAGTCCAATTTACACCCCAGGACTGAATGCCTGTGGGTTTGAAATTCAGCCTCCCACTTTTGAAGTTCTTTCTACTCTGAAATCTATTTTGAAAATAAAAAAATTGTATAAAGTGTATCTAAACTGCACAGCACAAGGAACAGACTGTTAAAACCTGTCCATGATATTTTAGCATAACTCACTAGAAGTGGGAAGTAGGTTTTCTTGAACAACTGTTGGATGCTCCCCTCTCTTACAACAAAACATTATACTGGCTGGGAAAAAAAAAGAAGAAAGACTTTGGATGCAGACAGCAAGCTGGTTTGGGCTAGCAAGTACAGCCACATGTCTGCTTAGAGGCAGGTGAATTTAGATTTTGTGGCTCACTCTGCTAATGAAGCTGCCTTGTTTCCAATATGTGATCAGGAGTGGCTAGAGCTAGTTCAGGTGTCTTTATGGGCAGAAAGAGAAAGGAAGGATGGGTGCAGGAAGGCTGAAATGTGACACTTTCCTCTCCTTGGCTGGGCAGCCAGCAAAAAACTGCTCCCTCAATACTCCTGTCTTTGACTCTCAAATGAAAAGGTGGTTGTATGGTTTCTTTCTCATGTATTTTTTAAAGAGAGAAAAGAGGGAGTGAGACTTCATGCAAACCAGTGCACGTCAGGCTGAATGAATAATGTAAGAGCACCACTGCACCCGAAACATGTGGCAATGTTTACTTGTGTCACAGTAAATGATTCATGTGGAAAAGCTGCATTTGAACAAATGAGATTGATGAGAGTTTTACAGGCTATTTTTGTGTAATTTAAAACAGTGCTTATACTTGATGGCTAAAAGGAAGATGAGACAGCCAGTGCTGTCAGCTTTTCTTGTTCCTGATTCAGTCTCTGGCCATTCCCTGCTTCTGCCCCAGAAAGCCAAGGTTCAGATGAGGAATGGAAGGAGAAAAACAGAAGACTGAGGGAAGATCTTGATCACAGTGACAGAGATATCTGAGCTTACTCCTCTGCATTAAACCTGGATCTCTTAGTGACAGGAAAGCTGGATGATGGTGGATACAGAGACACCTGCGCTGGCTGCAAGTGTGCTCGGGGAGGAAGGGAAGCGCACAGATGCAATGTAGCCATGTTTGTCTGAGCCCAAACTAACAAGGTCACAGTGTTGACACTTACTGTCTCCTGTGCCATGTCCAGGTTACTAAGCTGCCTCGGAGCCTCATCCTGTTAAAGAGGACGGTGTTGTGCTGTGTCCAAGGGTCTCTACTAATGCGCCAGTCTCCTTACTCCAGTTCTTCATACCCTCTAGATATATCTTTAAGGTTGCTCAAATCTGAAAGCTCAGTTTTCACAGTTATTTAAAGCAAAAGATATGTTACAAGTCAGGGTCTTTTGTAGCTCAGGAACAATTTCTAGGAGATAAAAGTGGCAGTTCTTTAGGCATCAGTTAATAATTTATAGGGGATGTGGGAAATAACAACAGTCAAAAAGGCAAGCAAGAAATGTATCATGGCTGTCTTCAACCAGAGAGCCTTTTGGTGCTGATGTCCTGCAGACAATAACAAATTTCCTTAGTGTTTCTATAAATAATAATAATGTTTTCTTTCCAAAACAGGAAATCCTGTATCCAGTACAAAGTAACCTGATAGTGGACTTAAGTCTGCTGAATGAGAAAGTGTTAGTTACAAACCCAAAAAAGCACAGTTGCTGAGGTACCAGAGATCGCAGTGAATTTAGAGTTATTTTATACAAATGAAGCAGGGCATTGGGCAAAAATCTGCCCATTTGGAACTTTAATAGGCACAGCTTTTCAAAGCTTAAAGCATTTGCTGGCATATCTGACTGAACATATGCATTTTAAGTGGAATAGCACTGAGAAAAATCAGGAACCGTTCAAGAATATTATGCTAGGTTTTCCAAAGCCCATGATTCCACCAACAAAAAAAAAGGTTTATGTAGAACACCACCAGCAAAAAAACTTACCTAGTAAAAAAAGAAAGAATGAAACATTTAAAAATATATAAAGAACAGAAAGCAGGTCTGATCCCAATTGAGTTAAAAAAGATAAGCTGTTTTTTTGAGTCTGTGAAAAGCCAAAATAGTTTTCTCCCTGTTGATACCCATGATAAAATGCTGAATGCTGATTAAAAAAAGGGGGAAAGGTGGATGAATACTTTGTCTGCATCTGAAATGCTGGCTTTTGGGTTAGGAATGTTGTTAGCTGTAACCAAGAGAGAAATGAGTGATTTGCTAGTGTTCAACACTTAGCTTGTGACATGGACATGTCACATTATTACCTGTAAAGATGATGATGATTAATTTCTGGCATAACTGTGAGAATAAGTGACTTTTGAAGTTTTGCTACACAGTTGCTGTCATTTTGTAGATGAACAAAAGGACTAGAAAAAAAATGTTCACCAAAATGCTGTGGGTAAAATGTTCCAATTTGAAAAAATCGGTCACTGTTCTTAAGGCCCATCAGCTGTGATTTCAGTTTCACTCTACTTTTCTGGTTTTGTTTTATTGGTCTGTGAGAAGTCGGCAGAGACATGAAAGGAGTTGAGTGCAGCCCCTGGCTCTCATGGGTGGCTTTAACCATGTGAATGGGCAACATGACAGGGCACAGGAAATCCAACAAGTTTCTGAAGACTGGCAAGAACTATTTCCTGACTCTCCAGAGCCATGAGCCAATTAGGTAAGATGTGCTGTTGGTCCCACTACTCATAAGCTAGCAGGAGGAGATAAAGAAGACAGGTTTATATGGCTCACACAGGTGCACATTGACAGAATAATAGGCAGCAGACAGAAATTGCAATGAAAGAAGTTCTGATGGATATCAGGAAAGATTTTCCTCAGAAAGGTGGCAAAATATTGGCACAGGTTGTCCTGAGAGGTTTTGATGTCTCTGTTCTTGGAGGTGTTCAAAGCCTGACTGTACTGCGAAAGCGTAACCCAGCTGGACCTGTTTTGTGCCGGTTGGGCTTGATGACCTTCAGCAGTCTAAATTATTCCAAGTCAATGGTTAAAATGATGGTTCTGTTTTTTGAAATCTACAGAGGGATACAAACTGAATGAAGAACTAATTTTAAAATAAGATCTAATATAGCAGAGGAACAGTGCTATTAACTGTGATTTCTTAAATCTGTAATATCCCTCCAGCATACTTACTATGCTCTCTCTGTAGTGAAGGTAATCAAACACAGGGCTAAAATATTGGATGAGACAGCAAACACACTGCTGCTTGGAGTTTCTTAAAATCAGCAAATCCATCCCTAATGTTGCTGTTGGCAGAAAAATAAACCATAGAAACAAAGAATCGTTTAGGTTGGAAAAGACCTTGAAGATCATCAAGTATGACCATTAACCTAACACCGCTAAGTCCACCACTAAACCTTGTCCCCAAGTGCCTCATCAACAGATCTTTTCAATGCCTCCAGGGACGGTGACTCTATCCCTTCCCTGAGGAGCCTGTGCCCAAGTTTGACAACCCTTCAGGGGAATTTTTTTCCCAATATCCAACTTAAACCTTCACTTGTGCAATTAAAGACCTTTTCCTCTTCTCCTATCACTGTTTACCTGGGAGAAGAGACTGACCCTGACCTGGCTCTACCCTCCTTTCAGGCAGTTGTAGAGAGCAATAAGATCCCACCTGAGCCTCCGTTTCTACAGGCTGAACACCCCCAGCTCCCTCAGTCACTCCTCATAGGAAATATATTTCAGACTCTTCCACAGCTCCATCGCCCTTCTCCAGACACACTCCAGCCGGCACCTCAAAGCTCTTCCTGAACTGAGGAGCCCAGAACTGAACACAAGATCTGAGGTGTGGCCTCAGCAGTACAGGGGCACAATCCCTGCCCTGGTCCTGCTGGCCACACCATTGCTGGTACAGGCCAGGCTGCCATTGCCCTTCTCGGCCACCTGGGCACTCCTGGCTCACGTTCAGCTGCTGTTGAGCAGCACCCCCAGGGCCTTTGCTGCTGAGCGGCTTTCCAGCCATTCTGCCCCCAGCCTGGAGCGCTGCCTGGGGTTGCTGTGACTCAAGTGCAGCACCCCGCACTTTGCCTTATTGAATCTCATCCAATTGGCCTCAGCCCATCGATGAACAATCTGGTTTTGGTTGCAGTGGATCTGTACATCCGTACTTGGGATTCCTTTTTCATTCCTCCTGCTCACCTCCTGTTCTCATGACCATTGCAGGAACTAGACTGTACAGCCCTCAAAATGCTGAACTTTGACACTGTGCATATTCACCAGTTTTGCTAAAAAATGCTGCAATTCAGCATGGTAGTATGAGATGAATGGCTGTCAATCCCCCACAAAATATTTGAAGAGAAAGTAAGATGAATAAAAGAGTCTTATTAAAAATATTAGCCATAGTCTTGAAGGTGTGGTTGTTTTCTTACTACCCAGAGGGTCTATGCTTCTACACTGCTGTGATGGGGCCAGTTAGTCCTCATTTCTAGGCTTGGGCAGGGAAGTCAAGGTAACCTAGCTGATCTTAAATACAAGTTTCTATGGTATTTGGGGCACCTACATACTCGAATTAGTAACACAACAGGTATGTTACACTAATGGTTTTGGCTTTTAAGTGGAGCACAAAATACGGGGCCATAGGAACCATAGGAACACAGGAGAAAATTCAGGCATCCTGGAGTCTTCATGAGATGTGACTCAAGGAATTTAAAGTCAAGCTCTGAGCATGGTGACAGGTCTTCTGGTTTGAACAGGCAAACATTTATGTCCTGCCAAAAGTGCTTGAGGCTTTCTGAGTAGATGGATGTTGTAAGTGTACTGTTAGCACACCAGATCTTGCTCTTACTGAAATTTCCTAGTTTCAACTTCAGATTCACAAAGCTACCCTGCAAACAAACCCAGAGCAATGAAGTTTTTCTGGATTTCTGGGTTACTTGATAGTAGTTTATATGGTGGTTTTCTAGTCATAGCAGTCAGATAAAACTTTTGAACGAGACGTATGTGTTGGGACACCATTTGAGTAAAAACACCCCCTTTGATTTAAAATAAAAAATAATTGTCCATCTCTTCTCAGGAAAAACAGGACTGTGGGCAGAAATCTTTAGCATATAGGACAAAACCCAGCAGATCAAGCCTGTCCTTGCTATGTATCAGATTTATATTAGCCAATGAAACCTTCTGCAGTGAAGATTTTCATACATTATGAAACTGAACCAGACTGAATTTGTGGTTTAGGTGCAAAGTGTCTGAGGTCCATTAAGCACATTGCAACCACTTCAGATTTCTGAGTTTTGTTGATCAATCTGCCTTTGATTTAGATATAAAGGCTAAACTGATTTGGAGTCATCTCTCCATTTCATAAGAGCCCAGAGATAAAGAGAATATTTGTGTCAGTATATGATCTGTTCAAACTCAGGTGTCTGAAAAAATTAGCTGAAACATTTTCTGAGATGACCTATTCCTTGTCTTTTAGATATCCAGTATTTTGGGCTTTTTATCCCCTTGTTCAAGAAAATAACCTTAACCATGCAAGAATGCAAGACCTTATCTTTTTTCCTAAGGCCTGTATCTTGTATGCTTGCTATATTATACTGCCACAATTTCTCAAGGACTAACATAATAGTTTCCAGCAGAGAAAACTAACTGTACTTAGCCAAAATATGGCATTTGGAAAAGCAAGCTGTACATCATGTCTCTGAATGAGATGAATGTGTTCAGAATGCCTTCTTAAGCTTCCTTGAAAATTTTATGGACAACTCAGAACAATATGATTTAATGTACAGTCAGGGGAGACAAGGAGGGTGTGTTGCCCTCCATGTCAATGACCAGCTGGAGACCATGGAGCTCTGCCTGGGGATGGATGAAGAGCCAACTCAGAGCTTATGGGCCAGGATTAAAAGAAAGGCAGAGGTCGCATTGTAGTAGGGGTCTGCTACAGGCCACCTGACCAGGAAAACTGGGTGGATGAGTCCCTCTATAGACAGATAGGAGCAGCCTCACTTTTACAAGTCTTTGTGGGGGACTTCAACCACCCCAATAACTAACTGTTGGAGGAACAACACATCAGGCCATAAGCAATCCAGGAGGTTTCTGGAATGCATTGAAAATAGCTTCTTTTCCAGGTGATAGAGGAGAAAACAGGGAGAGGTGCTATGCTGAATCCTTGCTCTTACCAACAACAGGGGCTGATGGGGAGTGCAACATTAAAGGGCAGCCTTGGATGCATGAAATGGTGGAGTTTGAGATCATCAAGGTAGCAAGGAGAGCGTGCAGCATCACTGCTCTGGACTTTGGGAGAGCAGATTTTGGCCTCTTTAGGGAACTACTTGGAGATTACCACGGAATCATCCCCCGGAGGGAATTGGGACCTAAGAAATCTATATTGATATTGAAGGATCACCTCCTCCAAGGTCAGTAATTATGCATCCCAACAAAGAACAAATCAGACAAAAACACCAGGAGGTCTCTGTGGATGAACAAGGAGCTCCTGGACAAACTATACACAAAAAGAAAGCCTACAGAGAGTGAAAAGAAGGATATGTAGCCTTGGGGAAATGCCAATAAATTGCCTGAGCAGACAGAGATCACGTAAGGAAAACTAAAGCCCTGATGGAACTGGATAAAGGAAGAGAAACTGATGTCTTCTACCTGGGCTTATACAAAGAAATAGACACTTTCCTGCATGACATCCTTGTCTCTAAATTGGAGAGACATTGATTTAATGGATGGACCACCCAGTGGATAAGGAGTTGGCTGGTTGGTCATATTCAAAGAATTGCAGTCAACATCTTGACATCCAAGCA
This sequence comes from Rhipidura dahli, assembly GCA_013399225.1. Classification (NCBI taxonomy): domain Eukaryota; kingdom Metazoa; phylum Chordata; class Aves; order Passeriformes; family Rhipiduridae; genus Rhipidura; species Rhipidura dahli. The sequence continues at coordinate 64,533 of VXAC01002934.1, read as the reverse complement.
GAGATCAGTGAGGAGTGGCATTTCACAGGGATCAGTATTAGGGAATGGCTTTAAACTGAAGGAGTGTAGGTTTGGATTAACTATCAGGAGAAAATTCTTCTCTGTGAAGGTGGTGAGACAGTGGAACAGGTTGCCTGAGTAAGTGGTGGATGCCCCATTCCTGTAAGTGTTCAAGGCCTAGTGAAAGGCATCCTCTGTTAAGGGAAAGGAGTTTGTGCTTGTTGATCTTTAAGGTCTCTTCCAATCCAAACCATCCTACGATCCTCTGATTCTGTGATAAAGGTAAGGATTTGCATTTGCATGACCCAAAGTGGAAAAACAAGCTATAGGTCATAAGCTAAAAGTCTTAACACATGAGATTTCTTTAGTTTGATGAAACAGATTGTCATGTTTTCAGAAGAACCTTGCAAAAGTGACATTTCATGAGTGTAGAATAGAAGATTATTCACCAACAAAAGAATGCAGAAATTTTGGTGATTGCATCTTTCTTGAACTGATGATTAAATTCCTGCATTTCACAACTATTGCTTAAAGTGTTAGTGAAAGAGTGGCATTTTTAGAACACTAATTCCCACCTGCCTGGGTTTTTTCATTGAACTTTGTTGACAAATGTTTGCAATAAACTTTAGGAGAAATTTTACATGAAACATTACACTGAAATATCTTGAAAAAAACCCCAAAGGATTGAGTTCTTACCCCTTTTCTCTCTTGCTTTTTCACCGCCTTCTTGTTTCTGTTCCTGTTTAGATGTGTGGCCACTGGATGGTTCTCAAAGGCTCCTGGGTTCAGACTTTTGGTTCAGACTCCCACTGATGATGGAGGGCTCAAAGGAAGAATACCAGCAGCTTTGTCATCTCACAGAGAGTGGGGCTCTGCAAATGGAAGAGGAACTCGATTTGTCTGGAGTTTGTCAATAAACCTCTAGGTGAAACAAAATAATTATGTTTGCACTTCAGGTCAGATCTGCTGAGAAATGCCTGCAAACACCAGTACACTGGAGAAATGTATTCAAGAACATTTCATCCTTGTGAAAATATTACCCTGTTACAACAGCCAAGGTCACTGAGACCCAGAGTGATCTTCTGGTCACAAAAGTTAAAGATGCCTGGCGGCTACTATAATTAAATTATGAGCATTAGGAGAATAGGGAAAGCAGTTTTCCCACAAATATTTATTTGAATTTAAATGTGACTTTAGACATGACTTTGCTCAGAAATCCTCTGTGTTCTGGTTATTGGTTTTTGGGTTTTTTTTCCTCCTTGAAAACATTCAGACACTGAAGCTGGATGTGAGTACTTAGGCCACAGCTTTCATCTTCAGCCCAGCTGAAGAACAAAAGCAACAATCTCAGGTCTGTGTCAAAAACAGTGTGCCTTTTGGTGGTTGGCAACTATCCATTTGCATCTCATGAACAAAATCCAGGCAATTAGCTGGGTGAATGAACAGATAGAACAAGAAATGTATTTTAAATTCCCACCAGGGCACGTCTGTAGGCAAACTGCCAACATAAAACAATATTAATGTTAGGATAAACTGGCTTGATAATCAATAGCTACTTATTTTCATCCTAATTGTTGTCTTAGGGGAAAATCTTTTAAATTCATATTGCCTGTCCATTTGGAAATGCGCTTTTGTTTGCTCTAATTTCTGCTTTTTGGATTTCGGTTAATTTTTTTTTTCCTTCCTGAAAAGCTGAACAAGCAAGTTCACAAGCAAGTACATGCAGTATCCAAAACCCTACTATCTCAAGGCCTCAGCACTAAGTGGAAAAGACATCTTACACTACTCTTTTTTGTGGTTCCGATTCCATGAAGATGTGCAACATTGCATACCAGGGAAATCATGAGTTGACCACAAAACACTGTGTTCACTCGTGTGAGACTGAAGTACGAGGTGTAGCAATATGATAGGTTTTGTATGGCATATAGGACAATGCTCTGCTTCCACACTAGGTGTTTAACAATTTTCCTTTGTTGTTCACAATGCAGTTATATGAAAGTAAAAAAAAACCCCAAACTCCAAATAAACCAACAATAAATGGCAAAAACCCTCCAGCTGTGTCTCATGTGGTATTTTAACACACACCATGTAAAGAATATTCAGCATCTTAAAGTAAATTTAACCTGCAGCTAGCTGAGGGATTAAACATGACTATTCTCAACTTGAATGACCCTTTCCCCTAAGTCAAGCTGCCCATTTAGCGCCCTTAATAAATACAGGGATAATTTAAACCATGTGGTCGCAAATTGAAAACATGGGCTTTTGAACTATGTATTTTCTTTCTCATGTTGGAACTCCTCCCTGGAGATAGACTCAAGTCCCATGATCTTGTAAAAGACAAATCTGTGTATCTTTTTTATTAAGTGTTTCATGATATATATTTTTTCAGCTCTGTTACAGTGGATGCATCTGAAAGATGTATTCTGTTGACAGTACACAATACCTCAAAGGCTCTTGATTCATTTATCAACTCAAACTAATAAAAAGAGGATAATATTTCTATGAAAAAGAATGGGTTTTAAAAGCAGCTTGACAGCTTGGTAGAATACATCAATTAAGTGTAGAGAGAAATTGAAGGAAAAATGGGGATCTTACTTTCTTTGCTAGCATTAGAATTAATAAAAAATATTTAATATGTCTTTCAACAGGAAAGAAATAGAGTTCATTCCCAGCTTGCATACCTTGTGGTTTTAGCTGAAGAATGTTACACTCTAGTCTATATTCAACTACTGGTTTAAATTATAGCCTTTAGAAAATAATCTACCATTCACTTTAATTAATATCAACAATCACAGAGTCAGTTGGAAAAAAACCCACACAACACAAAATGCTAATGAAAAATTAAAAATATTTCTATCCATTTTTTTTTCATTAAAAACATCAAAGAGTCTCATCTGTTGGCAGCTTTGGTACTCTGTAACCTTAGGCTTCTTTCATGTTGATCCAAGGAAGGTTCACAACCAGTTTTTTCTATTCGGTGGCCCATGAGACACATCTGGCCCCATCATTTCATCTGCGGTCAAAAGAGACACAAAGTGCTCTGCTAGACTGTTTTACCACAAACTCTTTTTAGTACCTTATTCCACTGAGACAAACCCTTGGGCCTGTCTCCCCTACCACTGTTTGGAGATTTATCCCAGTGGAAGATGTAGTGGCTGAAGTTCCCCTCCAGCACTGGGCCGGAGAAGTCAACTTTCAGGATTTGATCTCAGATCCTGTTGGGTGCCTTTTCTGGGTCTTTTCCCGTTTAAATTGGTGATGTCAAGGCAAGGGATCTTCTCCTACTGATGGGATATTCTTGTCTTCATCCGAAAGGTCCAGATGTCACTGAAAACAGGGTGGTAGAAAACAAAAAAAGCAAAAGAAGATGTTTTCTTCTGCAGATCTTATGTGCAAGCACTTGAATGCAGCTGAGAGGTTCAACATGTCATAGCAGAGAACAAATGTGGCCTCTGAGGATTCAGTGGGCAGGTTTGTGAATCTCCAGCTGAGAGTGTGTGTTGTGTTTGAATGCTAGGCTAGTGCCAGGGATCATTTGTATTAGTTAGAAACTTGTCTTCATATTTTTGGCTTGGAATCTGTATGAAGCCCTTGGATCAACAATGCCTCTCTTCTACCAATGATTTTCTGGAACAAACTTAGTAAAATTGGGGCACAGTATACCAAGGGCTTGTGGTAAACAGTTTGGTTTTGGCTGATAAGGGAAAGAAATTGTGAAGACAACATTTTATGAGCTGTATTCCACCTGAACAACAACATTCATTTCTGTTTTGTTATTCTACTACACTACCAGCAGCTCTATAAAGCTTCTCTGCAAAACACAACTCTACAGCACAGTTTACTGAAACGTAGCCAATTTATGGCAATTGGCCACACTGAGAAGATTCTTTTTGCAACTATTCTTCTATCTCCTAACAACACACTGATGACTGTGCTGCCATATCAGTACTGTGGCCCCTGCTCCCTATCATTGAAAGAATTGTTCACAGCATATTTCTTGTATTTCTTTGCATCTTCTTTTTCCTGACAGTATAGGATGAGAAAGGAGAAGTCTGCATCTTCAGATCTTAAAAAGAGGCTGTGCAGGATCTGATGCATCCAGTTTCCAGCTCTGCAATGCCTCAAGGCCCTACAGGGGTGCAAGTAACAGTCTGTTCTCCCTTGGGAAGATAACAACTGAGGTGTCCAGTGTTGCTTGTCTGGGTTACTGTGTAGTACCACAAATTCAGTGAGAAATCTGTTACTAGTGTATACTCATCTTTCCCTATTTGCTTTTTGAGTTTTTAGAAGCTGATGGGGTAGAGGTTGACTGACTTACCTAAACAATCTGTTTTTTCACAAGGTTCAGAAATGATAACTGACAAATTTGCTTGACTAGCCAGGAACATAGTTAATACATTTCCCCTTTTCTTTCTTCATGGTTTATTATTATTTTATTATTGTACATTCATTGCAATAATTTTGTGAATGTTCTTTGCTTTGTGCAATTGCCCTCTAGTCCCATTCCCAATGACAGTGGACTGCATTTTTCCTCAAGAAGAAAAGTAAAAGAGGTAAATGCATGAGGTGGCTCAGTCCTGCAACCTCGTTTCATACTTTTATGTCTCTAGCAGAAGAGTGGCCCCATGCAGTTTGCTGGCAAGTGGAATCTCTGCTCATGTGTCAGAATTACATCACCTCCATGGCATTGGGAAAACTCTGGAATATGGTAGCAAAGGACAGGAAGGTTGTCTTACCTCTGTCTGAAGGGCTGCCAAATGAAAAAATCTCAATTTTGCTTACTCTTCAGTTACACATAAAATACAGATCATTCTATTGCAGTGCTTTGCTGAATGGGGCCCTTTCTGAGCTTCTAAAATTGCAGGCTTTCTGTGGGTGCTTTCTCTTGGGCTTGTCTCTGCATTTGTCCTTCTTTCACTTCAGTGCTGCTTAGGTACCTGAGGAATATCCACTGTCAACAAATAAAGAGAGAGTTGTTGATGGCTGCAGTTGGTTGAGCATCATCTGCTAGTTACTGAAGTTTTAGTTACTATTTCTAGCAAATCCTCCAACTTTGTAATGGACGTTTGTCTTGATTTAGTTTATTCCTTATGGTATCAAAATGTGGTGACAGCTTTAAAAAGAAAAATAACATAGTGCTTCAGGGAGCAAAACCAGAGTACAGCATTTTTAATGGTTTTAATTATATTACAGCACTGTTGGTCTTTTTTTTTAAGTATTCACTCCTCATATTTTTCTTTTGTTAGTAGCCAGTTGACAAGGGGAAGCTCTTATTCCCTCTTCATAATATTATGTTCAGCTTTTTAAATTCCAGTTGGAAACATTTTGTTTATCAGAGCTATATGAAGAGTTATTAAGTGGATCTTCATCAGCTTCAGCTTTTGAAAGACCTATTTGGTTAAAGCAAAAGCACATCACTCCTCTTTTTCTAGTCTCCCACACCGATTGTCCTGGTTGGAACTTCTTGTCTGTGTGCAGGGGAGAGAGATGACATCAGGATTCATGCAAGGAAATCCTGTGGAGTGAAACATTTCTGTTTATGAGCAGTGGTAACAATGGAATAGTTGAGCCAGAGCAAGAGCAGCCATACATGCATGGTCTGCATTGCTGCTTTCAGGGCTTACACAAGACCTTCCAGTGCCAATGCCAGCACGATAATTTCCACTCTGACCAGGCTGGGACAGGTGGCACCTGCTGGCCTGGGACCCTGCCATAAATACAGGGTATGGAGAAGTGGTTTAGGATGTGTCTGGGATGGAGGGTCCACTTAACGTGAGCAGGGTTGTTCCTTGAAAAGAGAGCAGTAGTATAAAATCACCTCTTCAAGGGAATATTCCAAGCCTACATGAAACTTCCAGACAGCTCCTGTTGGAACCTTCAAAAAGTCTTCTGACTCTGCAGCCTTCAGAAACCCACCATGGGCTTCAGGCCTAAGGAAACCTTCAGTACAGCTGACATCCTGCCAATATATCTATGATAGGGCATTGATAGGAATAGGAGCTCATTGTTTCCACCTGGTTTTGGGTGATGCCAGCTGAGAACCAATAAAACCAAATGATGAGGAGAATTAGTTTGGCCTGTGCCAGGGAACTCTGTCATTTTGCCACCTCTAACATGAAAAATTATTCTGTGGCCAAAATTCTGCCAAGAAAGTGCCAAGTGCAAGTTATGTATCAGGATTTCTAGGCCAGGTCTTTAAATATGTAACCTGTCTATCTCATCTTTATTTTATGCATTTATTGTAGTTGAATGATTTAAAGGTAAAATAAATTAACAGTCAATTGCAGGAATGAGGAAAAAATTAAAATAAAAACACCTTTATCTTCACAGCTGGTAAATCTATTCCTTTTTATACCTCTATTCCTTGAGACTGTTTTCTGCTTTGGAGCTCAATAGTCATATGTGATTTAAAAATCTTCTTAAAGAAGTTTAATCCTCATGGTTGTAACAACATACCACAGATTCATACAAGGACAGTAAAATCCATGGGGTAGACTGCCAGGAAACTGGAGATGTGCCATCACTGGAAGTTGTCATCACTGACCTGACAAATCTTAAGGGATTTTCTTTTTTCACTTGAACTTGCCCTAGTGCAAGGAAACAAACTGGATGATCTCTTGAGATCCACCCTATCCCTCCTCTCTGTGATCTCATCTTGGATTTCCTAGTGGCAGTGCAGCCTATGTTGTTATTTTCTGCAGTGCCAAGTAACGTAGCAACCTTTGAAAAATTAAGCTTCTATTTTAATAAGCAAACACCCTTATGGGAACCCAAAAGACAGCAAGAAGAGGTTTAAAAAACATAACCTACAGAGAAAGGCTGGGAGAATGGGGTTTGTTTTTCTGGAGGAGAAGAGACAAAAATGTGATACATTTTCCAGAATGCAAAGACTGCAACAAAGAGGCCAGTGATTAAAATGGTCCCCTGTAGCTGTCAGGAAAAGGTCAACAGGATTTTAGCTTAATTTGCAGCAAGGAATATTCGGGTTCCATGTTACAAAGCAAATTCCCAACTTTGAGAGTGATGAAACACAAACTGCTTAGGGAGGCTGTGGCTCTCCCTTCTGCTCGCCTCATGAGCTGGTGAGAATAACATCTGTCAGGGGTCATACACTCCTTACTGCTGCAGCAGTGTGGTGGGTCAGATGAAGATGAGCCTCCTCCAGTCTTTTGTCCATGAAAAAAACAGGAGCCATGAGTGAAATGTTACCACTGATGACTCAGTGTCACACAGAGTGTGTACCCCACTTGAAAGCCTGGTCAAACAGCTCCTCAAGTCAGCACCCACCACAATGCTTGGTGAGACAATATCTTCTGGTCTCCCAGCTGAGGGCTATCAGGGGTCCCTGAGATGTAGACTGCTGAGTCTGGCAGGGCATTTCGAGGGAGCATGATATATGCTTCCTCTGTTCTGTCTCCTCAGGACTGCATCTGACCACTTTCAGAGATGGCATATTAAGCCAGACAGGGCTTTAATTCCACTGAGTATAACCACACCTTTTTCTTACCCTGTTTGTGTTCAGGACCCTGAAGAAGGACCACAGAAGAGCAACATAAGAGTTTTATCTGTGGACGTGTGGGACAGGCTGGTTCCTCCCCATCTACTCCTTCTTGACAGGTTTGTGTTTCCCACCTTGCCCATCTTTGATGCCAAGGCAAAGAGATACAGCAGCATAGGCTGTGAGGAGCCAGGTCCTGATCAAACTGAGGGGAAATTCCTACTGGCTTCCACAGGAGAGTGAAAGCCATCGTGCACTGCCTTGGTCAGCTTTCTTCTTTCATTAAAATTTACTGGAAATTTAGCTTATGTACAGATAGCAGCATTTGAGACTCTAGGAGTTATTTCTTCTAATGATCACTTCAGGGAAATACTTGTGACACTGAAAAGCTGAATCCCCAAGTTCTCTGTGGTAATAAAAGCACCTTAAATAGATTTCCTAGTCAAGCACTACCTTATTTACAACAATGAACTCCCTTCAACTATTCAAATCCCAATAAACCATTCACTTTGGAAAATGGATTCCACTAAACACTGGTCAGTAACAATGATCTAGGAATCCAGCCTGATGCCAACCACCCATACGGAGGATTCAGGAACAGCAGCGCTGTGTACAGTGCTCACAGCATGCAAACATGTTGGTGCACATGGAGGAAGGCTGAATCAACACAGTGGGGGCTCAGTTGCTCCGGTGTCTGTAAGTCTCATGGACTTCTTTTCCTAAGTATTACCCAGCTCATCTGCAGCTAAATTTCACCCGAAACGACGCACCAGCTCGTCCTGTTTAGGCCAGAGCAGCACCAAGGAAGGACAAATAGCCCTATGAGGAGGTCACCCCAAGGGACAAATGTGCCTAACCCCTGCAAGCAGTTTCTGGCACCCAAATAAAGGGACTGAAGCAGGGATTTGAGCAGGCAGCACCCCCTGAAAGAAGCAAGGTCCAGGCAGGGGACCCGTGGGGTGAGAGAGGCACAGAGGGAACATTAGGCTGCATAATGTCTCTGTTGAGGGCACTGATGGTAGCCCATCCACTACGGAGCCTGTGTGGAGCTGATCTCAAAGGAGTCTTTGTTACAAGTGTTTTGCAAAACAGCTGTGTGTTTTTAAAGTTTTCATTATTATAACATTTTGCAAAGACTTCTTGCAAAACTTCCCTGTTCTGTAGAAAGAAGCTTGGCAGGCCAGAATGCTGAAATGCCTGACCCAGGTTTCAGCAGGTCCTGCAGGAGCTGACACAGACTGTGGTGGCTAATGACTCTGAGCTGTACCAGCTCTGAATGAAAATTAGGGCTAATTTTAAGCTAATTCTATGCTGAATGTTCCTATTGGTCTGGCCACAGGGAGCTGTCTGCAGATCATTTTAACTTGTCTCTTTCTTTAATGTTTCTGTGTCTCATTTTAGAATAGAGCACATCCTGCTATCAAGTTCAAAAGCTATTCTGAATTAATTTGCACACTAGGCAGTGAGAAGACCTCACTATGGCTAATGACTGATGATGCCAGTATTTATAATCTGAAGGGTATTTCTGTTTTGCATTCCTTTGCACACTCTGACCTAACTCCTGCAATAACAATTTAGTAGTTCAGCTCAACTTCAAATGGGAAATGAAATCAGAAACCAAACAAGAATACTTTCTGTGTTTTATCAAATGCAATTTGTGATATTTAACTTTCCTCAGTTTCATATCTACACTTCTGTAACCTTTTTAACTCTTTCCCCTCTCTCCCTCCCACACCAGAGCTGCCAGCTCTGGTTCATTCCATCTCTAAAATTTTCCAAAATTGTAATATCAAAACTCAAATTTTAACCCATAAAACAGCTTTCCAATCCTGACAGTCATGGGGGACTCGGTTTTCAAAAGAGGCCAGTTTTGCTGTTGGGTCAAGAACAGACCCTTCAAATGCTGTAATAGGAACTAATAGAAAAACAATGGCTACAAAAATAACAAGAAGATTTGGGTCAGTTCTATTCCATGGCTACACCCTTGTGGTCCCTGGATATTTATTCTCTGTTCTGTTCCCAAGTTAAGTGCCGAAAGCTTTAATGTGCCCACATAACTTCCGAGAGAGAGCAGGGCAACCTTGCCAAGATTTGTCCCTCTGATTTAACGTGGATACTCTGCCACTGTTTGCTCAGTAAAGAGTGTCTCTGGATGGACAGGCTCTGCCTCTGCACACTGCACTGGGAAAGGAGATGTTCCAGCCTGCTCTGACTCTTGTCAGTCCCTCCTGTGCACAATCAAGCAAAAGACCTGCCATTCCCCTGGAATCAATTCAAGCCACCCAATCAACAAAACCAGTTCACAAAGCCTTCAACTGAATTCAGCCCCCCTGTTTTTAATAATGTGGCAGGGCATTATTAAAACCTGGCTCTGGACCCTTCCTGAAGCCTTGTTCTGATTACCACTGGGGTGGCTTTGGGAATTGGCTCAGAACTGCTCTGTGCACTGGAAAGTTGTCATCAATCATTCTCTTTTGACACTGTCCCTTTGAGGTGGGTGTCAGCAAGGTGCTTCATCCTGCTATGGCTCCTACCGTGCTTGTAGCTGAGCACCTGCACAGGCACCTCCTGCAGCACCTCAGGCCTTGGGCTATAAGCATGGGGATGGCAGGCTGTGTACTGGCATTTTGCAAAGCCAAAGCCTCTTTCCATGTCAAAGAGATGCCTTGAAATGTGGAGAAACTCCTTTTTTTCCCACGTGTCCAAGGTCCTTGTGGCTGACACCATCCATGCCTCCCCCTTGGTCAGATGCTTTGAGGACCATCTCCTGCTCTGTCTCCTTCACCCCACAAATATCTTGTGAGCCTAGCAGCATGTGCCCCTTGCCATGTGTTGTTTTCCAAGACTTTCCAGGGTCTTTATCAAACCATCCCTTGTTCTTTGTACCTGGATTTCTTCCAAGTGTTGCTTTACTGCCTTGCAGCTTTCATGACAATATTTCCAGTAGTCTCCCACTGGGACACCAGTCTCTCCCATCTCATTCACACAGGAGTTTTCTAAAGTCTCAGTCTTTTTTATTGGTTGATGTTTCAATCTATAAGTTTTATTTTCCAAAGGTTGTGTGTTGTCATTGTAGCTCATCTTTTGCCTTTGTTTTCTTATCAGGAGAAAGCAGTCTTTCACCCTAACTATTACCAGGTAAGGCTTTAGTTCCTTCTCATAGATTGCGAGATATATTTGTGTCCTCAATCTATATCTTTAAGGTTCTCTTTCTGAAGTTGCCTCTCCTCTAGATCCCCATGTGCCACTGTGAATGCTCATACAAGAGGACACTCAACCTCTTGCATCTATGACTTCCTTCTTGAGAGTAGGAGAGGGGTGCCTTTTCCTGCTATCATTTTTCTTGTGCCACTTGGAAAGCGTGGCCATTTCATGCATGTATGGGATTTGATCACACTCCTCAGTACCTGTGGAGTACCTCAGTACCTGTGGAGTACCTCAGTACCTGTGGGATTGTGGGACTTTTCATGACACCGTGGGCAAGAGTGAAGGTTCATTTGAGCCCGTATACAAGGAACAAACCCCACTGCCAGGTGGATTTAGTACCTCTAATTTTCTTCTTTCCCTGTTACAAGCAGGCAGTTGCTACGAGCAGTTTTCTCACTGACACTAGTAGCTGCATTCACTTAATTTTTGTCCTGGGACTACATTGGACCCTTACCCCGAGTCAGGATAAAATGACCATTCTCATCTGTGTTCTCTCGCCCATAAAGCCCTTCAACTTCTGCACTGCACTGCATGCACAGCTTACATCAAGCTTCTGTGACCTCAGAGAAGTGGTTTCAAGGTAGAGGAATTTTATCTTTGTCCTGAGACAAAGAATAATGACAGCCTAGACCTGAAGCAATGCTGACACAGCTGTCAGGAGCAATAATTTTGCCCTGACAAAGTGCAAGTTGCTCAAGTAAATTTTACCCAGATTTAGGTAACCAGACAGCACAGGTGTGGCAGCAGGGAACTCCTACCTGAATACTTCAAGTTCCTGGGGGGTTCTGCAGATGATGCCATCACTTCTCCTCCTCCTGCTATTACCTGGGCTATCTGCAATGTAGGTACCTGTGCTGAGCCACCTCATCTAGGAAAACCCTGCTTTGGCTCAGCTTCAGCTTGTGAAACCTGAGTTAGGAATTAATTTGCTGCAGGTTATCAGGGCTTGTGTTGTACATTGTTGTTTCTGTGCCCTTAAATCTCCATGGGAGCACTCCAGCATGACAACTTTCTTCTTCCTGTTGCATCCAGTTCCTCTTAAAATGCTCCTTTGCAATTATCTTAACTCAGGAAGAAGAGGGCATGTTCTCAGCAGAGAGGCATCTGTCGGGAACCTGTCTCAAAAGTCCTCCTAGGACTCAAATCTGAGAAGTAACATGGCTTTTGAAAACATTAAAAGCATTTGAGCTCCGCCTCCTTGCACAGCCCCACCAACCAAAACACCTTGACTCTCCAAGGCACAAGGTGTGCTAAAGGTGAGTCCTTCCTCCACCCCAACCTAGCCAAACCTTCATCTTAATCCTGCAGCCACTTGGAGCCGAGAGTACAGAAGTTGTAGGGCTGCCTCTTCTCGCTCTCTGTTTATACTGAAGAGAAAGCAGCTCCCTCCAGAAAGGCTGCCCAAGGAGGTGCTGCGTTTCCCCAGGAGCCTGGGGGGCCTTCAGGAGGATGAAAGCAATGCATACCAAACCACAGCTCTCCCCTCTCCTGCCTTTGTTCTGGCTGTGCTGACTGTGGGCACCGAGGTGGTGGGCAGCTTGCCACTCTCCAGATGGACTTGCTGCCTCTATTTTTCTTCTTTTCTTTTTTTCCTTTCTTTCTCTTCCCTACCCCCCCTCCTTTTTCTTTTTCCTTTTATTTTTATTTTCCTTGCCACAGGCTAAATCATGATCACAGGAAAGTTAGTGACAAAACTGTCTTCTGTTACTTGGGGAGCCAGGTACAGCCTTGTGTAAATGAATTGGGATAAAATGGCAAACGGGTTGTGGCAGAATACTCATACCACAGCAGATAGATGAAAACTTGAATCATCTCCCATAATTTTGGCTGCTGTAGCAGCTGAACTAACACTGAATCCTCTGAATGCTGACTGAATTATCTATGCTCTTAAGCTTGTGCTGAAGCACCCAAATACATCTTTTCCCCTCAGAGTTTGTATGCAGCCCAATGTGTTAAGGTCAAGATGCACACTCCAGAGAGAAGCAGATGGTCTCCTGAGTGATGTGTTTTCACTCACTGAGCATGAATATGAAAAAGCCTTCTTATTTTCCAAGCATATGAAAGTCAGTAATGTAGAACAGTCTCAGGGAATCTTAATATGTGAATAAACATGTGTCGCAAGAGTTTATTTTGGTCTTTGTGCTCACTATGGATTCCTAAGACTAAATGATACCGAATACTATAGATCATTGTTTTTATTAACTTGGTTCAAATGTCATAGCCATGCCAAAATACTGTTTCAATTTGTGTATATTTATAATAATTCTGACCTTCATAATGAAGTAAACAAAAGCAATCCTGGAGTCAGTAAATGCTCACTTTGCAGAAGTATCTATATATTATAAATACCAAATACTCTGTATGAATGCACTTATGGTGTAGCAGAGCTGTATTGCTGAGTGAAGGGGGTGAAGACAGTTGCTAGAAACTCTCTGTACACAAATTAGGTCGAATTTTAGAGGCTGATCCTGCTCTCTCTCTGCATCATGCACTCTTTAGCAAAGAGCCTTAGGCAAAGGCACCAGCTAAGGACCATCCCCACACTCCATGACCCACAAGGCACAACACACCATATCCAAGCCTGTTCCCCTCTCTATGCCTCCTTTGCCATCAGGCAGTTTGGAGGTCTATGCCCTCCACGGCCTTTCTTCCCTCACTCCTCATCCATGCAGAAAGGGGGAAACAGTGGGATGAGTCACCCCATCACCTAGCATGCTGGAACCCTGACAGATCATTGAGTCCTGGCCATGGGCAGAGTCACCTGGGTGGTTTCTCTGAGTTCAGGCTGCATAGAGAGGCCAGTATCTGCTGCTTCTTCTCAAAATAGCTGTGTTTAAGAGGGCAGGGAGGAATGTCAAAATGTTTTTAATAACCAACACAGCATTTAAAGCATTTATTTTGAGTCTTATTGAGCCAGTGGAAAGAGACCCATGGATTTCAGGAAGATTTGTATGAGACTTTAAAATTGATTGTATATCTAAGAAGGGTACAAAGCAGAAAATTTAGGGAAAAGGCTCTTAAGCATTTTTCCCCCTAATCCTTCACCTGTACCAGCTGTTGGAAAACATCTTGCCAAACATCCTCTCTCATCATGCTCACTACAGAAATTTCCTGAGCTTGTCCAGCCAACTAAAACATTAATTTCTACTAAGACACACACAACCCCCCACCTTTCTCCCCAGCTCAAGTAACATTAAACATTTTATTCAAACACAGAAAAACATGGAGATTGAGAGCTGAGACTGCTGCTCTATGAGCTCTGTGTATTTTTAATGTTTCTGGCTAAAGATGTGAGGTAAGGAAGAAGTGGAAGTGAGAACAGTGAATTCCATGTTGAAAGAGTCGTGGAGGTTCTAAGCAGCATTTTAAAATGCACCTGAAAAATTTACAGATGCATCCATTTTGTCCATTCCATCCATTTCCATCCATTTGTGTATGGAAAATTGCATGGTTGTGCAACCTCTTTGTGTACAACAAGGAAGTAACTGCAAATGCCTGTGTAAAATGTCATCTCTCTGTTCATTCACCCACTTGCCAAATGCAAATAGCCATGCCTGCAAGTTCTGCAAAAGGGCCGTGTAGGAGTCTGTGTTGAAAATGGGCCCTTTCATGGTCTTTAGATGTTTCCTCTGTTTGTTCTATCTGCTTATTTCCCACCAGCATCTAAGCCATGTAATGAGGGTAAAAGAAACCTTCTGACAATCTGAGGCACCTCCATAATCAACAGTTCTTTGGTTCTTAAGAGCATTAAGACCCAGAAATGAATGCTGCAAGAAACTTTATCTGGGAGCTGACTGACTGATGGATGGATCAAACCACAATGGTAGGCATTTAAAAACCCAGCTGGCTGTGCCACACTCGCGCTCCTGAGTGTGAGCAGAATGTATTGTACCTCCCCTGAAAAGTCTTACAGCACACTTAGTCCTTTTATGAATTTTGATAAAAGGGTTCCATGACATGCTTTTTAAGTCCCCCAAGACTCTAACCCACTGATTGTCTGCAATTTTTTTCAACGTAGATTATTTTTCTCGAGTGACATAAATGTTTATTGTTGCCAGTATGCACTAATAGTATTGGCTGAAAATTGACGTTAAAACATTGTTTTGCTTTGAAATAGAGGGAGAATTCCTTTAAAAATTACAAATTTCTCTTTGGTTTGTTTCTTTGGAGATTGTTGCTACATTTGTACCCTACGCCTACTTTTAATTTCTTTTGACTCAAAATTTATTCGTCTCTAAAGAATAGGGGCTCCCAGTGGCTGTTTGCCTGGCATATGTGCTGCAGTAGAGGCCACAGTGTATGGGCTTAGATGAGACATTTTATTAGTCGTTTTCTTTTTATTCTGGTTGTGACTCACTCATCAATTTGGACTATATGTGGGGGTTTTTGTCAAGTAAGATGTATTCCCTGTATTCCTAATGAAATGAGCTTAGCCCAGTGATTATGGCAGTAGCTGGACCCACCAGACCATTAAATATGCCTCCCAGGCTTGCAGTGTCCCTGTGCAGATCCTCAGACCCTCTAGCACTGAACCCAGCTCCCTGTATCCCAAAGATGAGGAGCTGGGTGTTAAAGGATGGGTCTCAGAAGCCAGCATGATGAAGGGGATGGTGGATCATGAGACATTTTAAGCCATGCTTGTGTTTTGGGTCCTTTCACTGAAGTGTTCTCCTGCCCTGGGGGTGGTGCTGAGAGGCAATTTTGTGATCTAGAAACTGTGGTTTGAGTGTTCCCTGAGGAAGTGGGCTGGGATGTAGCCATTTGATCCCATGTATAGGTTTGTCGGACCATTCCTCCACTGTCAGCCAGGCTCAGCTACATCTCAGATACCCCAAGAAGCATTTCAAATGCCAACCCTGGTGGACATGCCATGGTTCAGTTGCTCCTGTATGATCTCCCTTTAGCATTAGGGAAGTGCTTCCTGATATCTAACTTCATCCTGCCTCCCTTCAGTCTACATCTCTCTCTTGTCACCCTGTGTGTCATCACAGAAAGTCCTCTCTACTTAAGCAACTCTAAATTTTCTCCTGATTTGTGTCTCTAGACCTTTAATTAGCCATTTTGCTGCTCTTTCAACTCAGTACAGCTGAATCACATCTTTCTCAGAGAGCAGTTTACTGCACTGCATGCAGATACAGTCACTTTGCAAGGATGAAAATTGGTTATGTGTCTCACAGGGTTTAATCCTCCTTATACATTGCTAGTGTGGGGCTACCCTCTTCTGCAACAACACAAAAGAGCTCTTCAGCTTGTGATCTTCTTCAGCCTCTAGAGAGAGGCTGGAGAAGAGGCTCTTTTCTGCTGAGCTGCTGGCCAGGCAGCTGTTCCATCCTGCAGTATACAGTCAGTAATTGCCTATGTGAGGAGGAATCTGCAAGCTCATTTCAAGTAGCATGTTTTCCTGCTAGACCTTAAAAATACTGGTTTCAAGATCATTTTGAATTCTAATCCTGTCTTCCAAACTCCTGACAGTCCTTCCCTGCTGGCTGCCATCTGTACATCCTCTCTGTTCCATCGTCTGGGGCATGAATAAAAATATTGAATATGACTAAACCTGGGAGAGGCTGTGCTGCACCTATCCCATATGTGCTTCCACTTTGGCTGGCAATACAATACTCCTTCAGTACAGACTTCTTGCCCCACCATGTCTTCCTCTGCACTACACCTCACCAAAGCTGACTTCAATGACTGTTTTCCTCACCAGGGACAAAAACTAAAGCAAAAGTTTGTTGTTCAGTTTCTTTTCTTTCTCCATGCTTGAATTTACTACTATTAAATAATTATTTGTTTCACTAATGAATTCTGAGATAAACAATCCTCAGGCACATAGTTTGTTTGGAGGTAGACATGACATTTGTCCTTTCTTGTTCTCTTGCCATAGCCAAGACAATACCTTTCCACAAGTGGAGCATAACAGTGTGTCAGACTAACACTAATGCAAACACAGTAATACAAACTTCTAGATATACTCAAGATATTTAAATAAATTTTTCTGGGAGTTTTACCTAGCTTTTTTTTATCTGTTCTCTTGAGATTTGTGTTTCTGCCATCACCTGTCATTTTCTACATTTCTCCTCCTCTTCCCTGCTGTGCCATGGTTGTTCTGCTGCCCTCTGCTTCCAGGGACTGCCTCAGCAGTCAGCACCTTCCCTTCAGTGGAACCGTGTCTTCTGTTCTGGAGGTTTGCAGTTGTGCAATTTTACCTTTTTATAACTTCATAAAATCCTTCCTCAGGTTGACCTATTGTGGTCTCAGCCTTGGGGAAAATGAGAGCATTATTTTTAGCATTATTATTATTATTATTTTGAGCTATAATACAAGTGGGATTTGGGGTTCCCTGCACCTCCCTGGTGCCAGGGGAGAGCCAGGGAGCAGGCAGTGACAACAGCAGCAAAGAGGGGCTGACTGCTGGGCTTGGTAACTCCTCGGCTGCAGAGAGAATCTTGAATTTTGGGCTTGTTAAATTGCCCTGTCATTATAAAGTCGGTGCAGCAGCTCAGATCAAAAACCTACCCAGGCAGATTAGGAATGTGTCAGATGCTGAACTCCTCAAAAGTGCTAATACCTTGCTGCCCTTTTATGCGGTTTAAGTTGTGCATTTGTTTTGGAGCCAACAGACAGTGCCAGAAAAGAAGACGAAGCAACCTTTGCCAGTCCTCCCTTTGTAAACCTACATTGCACAGCGGGAAGCAGGAGAATTTACTTTAACTAAAGCCAAGTCAGTGGTTTAATCTTCGTAAACATGTCTTAAGTGCTCTCCCTCTTATCTTTATGCCGTGGCTTTTGCACAAAAAAAAAAA
>VXAC01002934.1:0-46995 GCA_013399225.1 Rhipidura dahli | reverse complement strand
AAAAAAAAAAAAAAGGTAGAAAGCTGTTCAGCCAGAAATATCACAGTTCTGTCATGAAAACTGGTCATCAATCACTTTCCTGTGGAGCTCTGTGTGTGCGTGTGTGTGAGTGAGCCTGTGTGTTTGTGCTCCTGCCTTGCTGAATCAGCAACTGGTGGCCTACACTGCAAACACAGGCTGCTCCTGCAAGTGCCAGCACACAGAAGGAAGGAAGGAAAGAAAGAAAGAGAGGAAGAGAGAAAGAGAGAAAGAAAGAAAGAAAGAGAGGAAGAGAGAAAGAGAGAAAGAAAGAAAGAAAGAAAGAAAGAAAGAAAGAAAGAAAGAAAGAAAGAAAGAAAGAAAGAAAGAAAGAAAGAAAGAAAGAAAGAAAGAAAGAAAGAAAGAAAGAAAGAAAGAAAAAGATTAAATGGTTAAAAGGGAAAAATCCTCTTACAACAAAATCTGAATTCTCCGGGATTGTCTGGAAAAGATTTCCAAGGAGGAAAAGGTCTTGTAGACATTGAGCATGCTGCAAGGTAAATTCAAAATCAGAAAACTATCTGGTACTCTTTTTAAGTGTACACGTGTGTTTGTGTGCAGAAAACAGATTGATGCTTTAAAATGCTGTTTGCAAGACCTGTTTGCAAGACCTGTTTGCTACTTTTTTCAGACTTTGTGGAACAGGTGAGGACTGCAGATGCTGGTAGTGTACTAAAAGTAGGTGTGAGAAATGGCACTTTGAAAGCTCAGCTTTTCATCTAAGTCTTTTGAAATAATACGTCCTCCTTGGTGCAGATTTACATTAGGATAACCTTTTAGATCCTCACCACAGCACTAAGACTGCAACACAGAGTATTAGGAAACTTGAGGCACAAAATCATACCAATTTTTGCAGCACTGAATAACTTGACTTCTACAATGGAACTGGGAGAATGCCAAGCAATGTTGATGGACCACAGAAAACTAACAGTGAATCCCTTTGACACCAAATGAGCTTCAGGACTTGCTCTTCCTACATTTATATGAAACAATTGTATTTGCCTCATCTCTCTGTGCTGTGTAGATAAAGACACCCAGGGGACATTTTTTTACGTGTTGCATTTGCAAACTTTTTTTCTCAAGCACATCTTCCTTTTTAATCCTTCTTGTTAAGTGGGTAACAGTAAAGGGCAATCTGGGTGCACTGTGCATTAAACCTCCATTTCACCCAGAGGATTTGTGATGTCCCTGCAGCCAGACTGTTTTGGTTTTGGCATCAGAGGAGATCCCTCTTTGCAAACAAGGAGCCAGTGCATCTTCTGAATCCCTGCTGGAGGAAGGTACTGCCCGATGGTGATATGTCATGAGATGCTGAAGGTGCTGCTTCTGCTAGAGTCTGTAAAATATTGCAGGAGTGGTTTTCAGAGAAACCAGCAGGATGTTTCCTCAGAATATAGCCAGCCGTGCAAAGAAGCTGGGCTGTTTTCTTGACCTGCTTTGTTGCCAGGGTTTTTTGTCTTTTGTGTAGCTTGACATCCTGAAAAAGCCCAAATTTTCTGTACTAAACAAAAGAGAGGCTATCACTGAAAATGTTACAGACAACAGTTTCAGTGCTAGATTCAACCAGGAAATCTCCTACATTCAATCTTGTCTTTACTACAGCAGAGAGACTAAATAAAAAATGAACAATTAGCAATGGCTTGGGTATAACTGATGACAGGGGGATTATATTTATTGTTATCTCCAAACAGAATAAAGTCCAAGCCAATAAAGAATATTAATTGTGCTTTAAAGGAAAAAAAAAATCATTTTAGCGAAAAACAATGATGGGAGAAATTCAACTGGGAGAAAGATTTTATTAACAGAAAAATCTGAACGATGATTGAGAATCATTGGATAATACTTCAGGAGATGCCCAGAAAAGCCCCACCCAGCAAAAGAATCTGCACTCATTAAATGGCCTGCTGCAGAAGAGAAGAACTTCTTATGCATATGTGCACTTGGACCCCAAGAGAAAATGCAAAAAGCTTCTAATTTCAATACACATGAATTAGAAGGTAGGTTTTGGAGAAAATTGACAGAAGGGGAAACGGGTCACAAGGAGAACCACAACAAGCAGAGCTGAGGAAAGTTGCCTGCTGAGGAGTATTTTCTTGTATTTTTGGGATTTTATTTTAGTATTTCCAGAACATAAAGAACACTAGAAAGGACATGCCTCTATTACCAGATGAAAATAGTAAAACTGCCAACAGGAAAATATGTAAAAATGAAGCTTATTCTGTTATATTTTTGTTCTATGTCCAAGGAAAAAAACCCAAACCCTAATAATTTATTCATGTCAACCAACAGTGATCACATAGTTTTTGTTCTAGTTATAAGTAAAAGGAGGTTAAACAGCAGATAACAAAGTCAGGCAAGGATCCGAGTAACCTGTATCCAGCAGTCTAAGAAAAAAGGCCAAAGCCAAAGCCAAAGAAAATAAATCTTAGCACACTGGGGAAGTTCCAGATGCTTGGGAGAAAGCTAGCACGATAAATGGCATGACCCAGATAATTTGTAGACTTGTCAGCCTGATGGGGATCCTGGAAAGTGGAGTTGGTACTGCCTAACATTTTTATCAGGCAGCAAGGGTGATGCAGAATCAATGGGGCATGTGCCAGATGCACGAAAAAAAGGTCAACTTCTGGTCTCAAAATATTCTTCTGCAGGGGTATGTTCATCATCTAAAGATGTTTCTGTTATATATCTGTTCTGTGAATTGTGGGAGAGAGAATCGTGGGAGAAAGGAAGCAGGTGGGAGTTAGGGATCTTACTCTGGTGTTGATGTGTTTGAGACTCTTCACAAACAAAGAACAAAAATACGCTGGACTGAAAAATGTACCTGGGAGAGGTCTAAAGGGACCAGCAAACCAGAAGGTGGTCTGATTACAACCAAGAGCAGCCTGTATGTTAATAGACAACTGGAGAGACTGTTTCAGTCTGGCAGACAAAGATACAAAACAAGATCCAGTGGCTGAGATTGGAAAAACATTTTTAATTAGAAGTGATTTACTGTAAGAAACTACTTCATCATCAGAACAACTCACAATGGATAAAAAAATGTTTATACTGGAAGTTTTTCCAGAAAAATCTGTTTTATTCCAACCATTGTCTTTGGATCTGAAGCACGAACTGATCTCAGTAAGTCCTGTGGTCTGTGGAAAAAGAACATTGGCTTGAGGGTCCTTGGTGAGTCCTGTCCTTAAAACCTATGACCTGCAGAGAAATAAAAGCAATGCTGCATGCTGTGATCCACTCTGCATCAGGTGTCTGACAGAGGAGGCCCCACTGCTCGTGAAATAAATGATTTCTGAATCAAGGACATGTTTCATTCAGAAGAGTGTAGTCATTTAGGGTGAGCCTAACAGCTTGGCCGTTTAAACAAACCACAGTGCAGTAATCTAATGATAAAATCAGCAAACAGCACAGTGGGAGATGGACAGTAATTCACTGTCTTCAATTTCTTCTTTAGTACATCACATTCAAACATTTCCTTGGACTGGGAGAGATACGCTTTATTGCAGAGATTAGATTTGTACTTTTGGGAAAATGGGGTGGAGAAGGAAATCTTACGGTGTTTTTCCTTTGTTCCTTTTCAAGCCATTGTATCTGGCCATGAAAATACCACTGAGCAAGTTGGCAGTACCACAAATTCCCAACAGCACTATTATACTCATTTTTGCTCAACTCTGAAACAAAAAAATCAAAAAACCAAAGCTTTAAAAAGCAAGAGTTTTGTAAGGTAAAAGCCAGTTCAGAGAAAGGCCATCAGAACTGCTGCCTCCAGTGTGTCTTTGCTAAAGCAGGTCAAACTTGAAATTAAGCAGCAGTGGGGAACATTTGCAAATCATCAAAGATGGTGCAAAGGTTGGTGAAAATCTTTGTGGCCTCTGTGATTCATAGATACCAGCCAAATACAAACAAAAGCTTTTTTTCTTTTGTGACAGACATAGTATTGTGGCTTGAATCACACAGAGCCCTATTGTTGGGTCATTTTATCTTATTTCTTTTGCAGATTCAAGTGGGGAAACAGGCTTAAAGAGCTGTTGGGGCAAAGCCTGTCTTGCATGAAGGCAAGTGAGGTGGGTCTCTCATCTCAGGTCCTTTCACAGTTTTCTGTCAGAGGCCCTTCCTTCCCTCTCATTACCTGTCATGCAGAGACGTGACTGCAGATGAGGCCAGACCTCAATGGCTGCAGGTTTTTAGGACTGTGGGCAACCTCAGTGCAGATTTTAAGAACTTTTGAAGGTTCTTGGTGAGTCCTGTCTGTAAAATCTGTGCCCTGCAGAGAAGTAAAAGCAATGCTGCATGCTGAGTGACCCTCTCTGTGTCAGGTGTCTGACAGAGGAGGCCAAGAGGCCAGGAGGCTTGGGTAAATTTTGGGGTGTTTAGAGTACACTCAAGTCCAAGCTACACCAGCAAGACTAATAGAGAGCTGATCTGGGATCTTAAACCTAGCTCTACAGTCCAGACACACCTTTTGTTTTTAGGAAAGCCCCATCAGCCCAAATGCGGTTTTTTGCTAGTACTTTATTCCATATACTCTCAGCAAAACTGATGAATGGACATTAAATAAAATCAAGCCTTGCCTCTGTGAAGTAATCTATTGTAATCTACTGGGGCTGCCAGACCCAGCAGCCTGGCACATCTCTGTGTCCCTGTGCCTGTCCCCTGGAGGGGCTGAGCACACAGGAGCTCACCCACCCTCACCCGAGGTGCACACACACACACACACTGCTGGCCATGCACAGGCAGAAATACACAAACACAGGTGGCTCAAATGGGCTAATCCTGCCCAGCTCTCTGGCAGTTCTAGGAAGTTCTAGGAGCAAGAAATGTATCCACATATACAATGTGGGTCCCTCCATCCACGGGACTGGAGTGTCAGCCTGCCTAGCAGCTGCCCCTGGACCCCAGTCTCTGCAAGCACTGGCACCTGGGCTTACAAAGCCCTGTGGCCCCACTCCAGGTCCCTTGGGTAGAACTCCCCTTGCACAAGTTCAGATGCACATGCACACACACAAACAAATCTCTCAGTCATCCCCTGATCATTGCAGCTGGGATGGATTAGATGACCTTTAAAGGTCCCTTCAAATCCAAAATTTTCTATGGTTCTATCAATGAGCAAGACTGAGCCATTCTGAAAATCAAAATTCCATCAAAAATTCAGTCTTATCTGGCAGAGGCAGCAATAAAATATCTGGCCATTCTAAGTCAAAGGGGACTTTAAGGCATTTTGTTGAAAGCTTGAGTGCCATGTTTGGCTTGAGAAGTTGACTTAGCACTCATCTCCCTGCAACACAAGCCATGTAAAGACTCTGCCAACCTGCCACTGTCCCCAGTAGTCCCTTGTTACCACAAGGGATGATGAAGGGTGATGCCATGACAGCATTAGCCGCACCAATGGGCTTCTCCCTCAATACTGGCCATTCTTATCTTCGGGCAGGCTGGGCTCCAGCACTTCTGTGAGTCTAGCTGAGACTGTTCTGAGCCCCCTTTTTGATTCTTGATAAACTAGCAGAAATACTGCTGGCTTCAACACTAGAACCTCTGTGCAGAAAGGTCAGAGGCCTGGCTTTAACTCAGTCTGACCATAGCAAGTGTCCCAAAAACATGTGTGTGCCCTTCACCAAGATGCTCCCTGAGCCTGTCTTTGGTATAGCCCCATAAACCCCCACAATAAACATCCATCACTGAAGGAGGTCATATGGCACTCTTCTGATCTAGCCTGTTTGGCACCCTCAAAAGCTGCTTTCTCAAGCAGAACAGGGAGGCTAAAACAGAGCAAGAAAGTTTTCATGAGGCTGATCAAGCAGACACATTTCCCTCCTCCCCTTCTTCACATCAGTCATAGACATAGCATTTAGCATTTTCCTTAGCATTCCAATTCTCAGTGGCTAACAATTCCCAAAAAGAAAAGGGAATGGACGTTCCTAGCTGAAGTAGAATTGTCCAACAAGTCCACCAAGAGATATCTACAAGTCCAGATCAAAAGACAAACAGCTATTGTTTTGTTTAAACTCCTAATTTTTCAGGGATTAAATTCAGTGTTTGGAATTGGTTTTGTTTTCCTCATTTCTTAGCCCTTTGCTCCCCAATTCTTTCCAGCTTCAGTCACAGAAGGAATTGTTGAGATGGTCTTAGACACCAGCAATCACTCAGAAGAAATCCCAATTTACTCTTTCTTCTTTTCTAGGATGTTAGTAGCAGTCATTAAAACCTTTCCTGCAGTGGCTTCAGAGGGCTGTCAGAGGGGTTTGGAGTACTGGAGTATCTACAGATCTTCCAAGGGTGGAGTACTTGTGCTAGTGTGCTAATGCTCTTGGCCTTTCTTGTGGTGTCTTTAATGCTCCTAATCTGTAGGTGAAATGGAACCCAAGAGCATATTTTTTACGAGATAGTTCCACAGTACGTCAGGAGATGGACTTTGCCTTTGCTAC
Source organism: Rhipidura dahli (assembly GCA_013399225.1). Taxonomy (NCBI): domain Eukaryota; kingdom Metazoa; phylum Chordata; class Aves; order Passeriformes; family Rhipiduridae; genus Rhipidura; species Rhipidura dahli. The sequence goes on along the minus strand of VXAC01002934.1, from coordinate 40,558 downwards.
AAGCCATTTAAAAACTACATTCTTCTGATCTTTTCCACTTATTTCCTGTTCTGAGGTAGCCAATATGGTGTAATCCTTTGTAAAAACGTCATTTATACTTATGTAAGTATTTGCTATTGCAGACAACTTGCTTAGAGTTTACTGGCACCAACAAGAGCAAAGCATACAATGGTAAATGGAAACCCATTTCTTGAGTCAACTTAGAGCTGAGGGGCTTTGTGTTTGCAGTTTCCTAACTGTGAAAATTACATGGAAAGTTCTGCAGGTATCACCACTTTGCAGTAATCATTTCCATATAGCCAAATAGAGAAATTCATGATTTTGGTTTCTACACTGGATTTTGCAGGCTTTTAGAGCAAACTGACAGACCTCTGAACAATATCCTCCTAAATTTACATCTCAACGTGTAAAGCTCTTGAGGGTGGTGACTCATAAAGCATTTCTTCCTTCCTCGGAGATCCAAGCTTGCAAATGGAAACAAGGTCTGCAATTCCAGTGAGGAAGGGGGCATGAGGGGCGGGAGGAGGTGTCAGGGCTCACACCACGTTACATGATGATGGATTGATGGGACCACATCAATGGGCCCTGAGAGCTGTGTGGCTCTCTGGGTAAGAGGAGGTGGCAGGAACAGAGGTATGTCATTAGTAAACCCACCCATGGGGCAAGAAAGGCCTCAAAGTCAGTAAGGAACAGCCTGGAGGTGCCTGGAGGCACAGCTGAAGCCAGCAGGTGAAGTTGGCTTCCTGATAGGAAATCTCCAGCTGGTGGAAAGTCACCAAAGCCCTCACCTGCTCCCCCACTTAAATCAAAGTCACAAGGTGTCATGCCACAACACAAACAGAAATAAAGTCTGGCTCAACCTGCAAGTTATATATTTAAAAAACAAGGCTGGCCTTGCTAATACCATGCAGTCCCCTTTGCAGCTCCTGATTTTTTTAAAGTCTTTTTGGGAAGAAATTACCCAAATCTAGTTGTGTTATAAGATGAAGCCAGAGCACCTGCCTCTGCCTCTTTTGTCACTAGCCCCGTGGTAACTCCAGTGGTAAAAATCAGTCAAAGTAGTAAGAAGAAACAGTTAGCATTTCCTCCACAAATGCTAAAAGCAGCACCAAATGATGTGTATGACTCATCCCATCTACTCTTACACAAGCTAGGATAAAAATGTAGGAGTCACACAAGCTGCGATGAACTGTCGTGCTCTGGGACATAATGCAAGTCTTAAAGCTAAGCAGAAACTGTTCCACAGGCACTGCATAGTGGTACATCATGTTTGCACCTTTCTTCAAAGTACCTGTGCTAACAGCAGCCAGGCAGAATACAAGATTGCAGAAGGCATTTGACTGATCTGAACGGCAACTTCAATCTCACTACAGGTTATGTTCTCTTCTCCTTTCGATTTTGTTTTGTTTTGTTTTTTCCAAAATGCTGTCAGGGAGTATTTATGTCCTTGATATGAGAATGTATCAAAAATATCTCTCAAAGGGAAGATGTTTCTATCCACTGTTAGGTTTGCCAGGTAATTAAATACTTCTTTTAATGCTCACTTAATCAGAGTGATTTCTCTGGTGCTGCACGTGAATAAGTTATGAGATCTAACTTCCAGAGATGAGTGATTTCATGTTTGATGTACTCATAGTTTAGGAAGTTACTGCTCCTTTTGTTTTGCCTCCTGCAACAGTATTCAGAAGATTACATTTTCAAATGTAGCATTTAGCACATTGCACTGGTACCGAGGTCAACTAATCCACATGGTGACCAGATCCCAGGGGGAAAGCACATGACAATAAACTGAACAATGCCCAAGGAACATATCTGGGCACTGAGACTCAGTCGAGTATATTGTTAATGTGTCACTGCTCTTCCTGGCAGATTTCCAGTGCAGCCCAAACACCAATATCCCAAACACACCCCGTTTTGGGAGTAAGTATGGAATACTGACCATTCCCTTCAAACAGTTTGGGTGTGGTCACCCTGCTCTGAAGATCTGTACAGTGTAGGTGAAGCCTGTCTTTGCCCACTGTCCTCACTTTTATATAACAACCAGTGTCAATAGCAGAATTTCTCCTATCTCATGCTCTTATTTTCATTCCCTGTATTCCTGCATTTCCTACTCTTATCAGTCCTCTACTCTGCTCTATCACTTTAACAGAGCACACTGACAACAAGTCCAGCAAGGAGAGGCATCATTATGCGCTCCCACAGGCAAGGTATTTAGGGCTGCAGTGCTGGCAGAAGGTCCTGGGTGTTGGATTTTCTCACGTTTAGGGTCCCCTTCACTCCATCAGGCCCTACATCTGCTGAGCAAAGAGTGGAATCTTCAAAGGCCAGCTAGCTGAGAGGTATCTAAGAGAGCTCATGGGGAAAGTCCTAGTGAAGAGCAGAGTGAACCTCCTTCACAGAGCCAGAACTGGGTGCCTACAGATGCTTCCTCCAGTGCAAATGGATGATTCTGTGATGTTCTGGGATCACATTCTTAAGCCTGCCCTTTTTTAGGAGCCACTAGGTGCAGAGGAGACTTTCCAGGCGTGCTAGTAAATGCTTTCTGGGTTCGGGAGGAGCAGGAGGATTAGGAAACATACATGTGTTTACAACCTTGCAGTGGAAGGAGGTTGCCCTTGTCTGTCTAAATGATTTGTGGATGAAGCCACAAATTAGCCACTGCTGAGACTTACATGGTTTCCTCTGACTAAGCCTCATCTGCCCCACATGCCTCACCACAGCTCCCCTGAGCAAGTGCTCCGTAGGGCCCCCAGCAGAGAAGGCCAGACCAAGGTCAGGATACCTCCAAATTCATCAAGATGAGGCCTAAATGAACCCCACAGAGCTGTCCCTGTCTCCCCAGCCTCTCCCGTGTGTCATCTGGCGCTGGGTGAGGGGCAGCACCGCCAGCACAGGCTCGCTCCATCTGTGCACCTATCATCTGGGTGCCTTCCTCCCTCCACATCCAGCTGCAGGTTCCCTGCTGCACATGTTCAGCCTCCCACAGCTGGAAGCAGTAAGAGGTAGTTTGAGCTACATGTTATACGCAGGAAGGATTGAAGTTTGCAAATTTTTAGCACTCTGCACGCTAGCAGGCCTGCAATAATCTTTATTGGCTGGTTTGCTCACTTTGTGGTTGCCTTTTCATCCTCCTATGAGAAGTTGCTGGGACTCCTGCAGGAGGAAAATGCTCTTGTCACTTTATCACCTCACTGTCATGAACCTCTGTCCACCACTCGCTATTTTGTGGAAAGAAAAACCAATGCTCAGCATTACTCCTGTCCATCAAGAGAAAGGGCTGAGCTGGCACTTTGCCATGCCTGGTGAGCGTAGGTTGGTACAAAGTGCCTGAGGTTTTTTAGAGGGCCTCTCACCAGAGTATCAAAGCACTGAAACACTGCTAGTCATGTTCGCCTCCCCACTGATCTTATCACCAAAGGCCAATCCTACTGGAGACCATCGGTCTTCCACGTGGTATTGCTTAAAGGGTTTGTTTTGCTAGATGGGCTGATCTGTAGCCAGGACTGGGATAGTCTGTAACTCCGGGGTCAGATTCCAGGCTTTAATTAACAGCGAGGATAAACACACTGTTCATAAGGGCTTTTTGCAAGGTGACTTTAGTGTTCCTTCTAGATGTGTTTTCCGAAATTTATTTGTTTCATGTTGTGAAGCTTCCAGTGCTTGAAGAGGTCTACGGACACTGCAAGTCTTGAAATCAAGGTCAAAAAATCCAGTGATAGGTGTAACTCATAGGAAACATCACAAAAATGGATTTATAAGAGCTCTGTAATATTTAGAAATAGCTGTCTGTACTATTCTGAGTTGACTGGCATTTTTCTCAAGGATCTATACAATAGTTATGTTAGACCTTTTAAATTTCAGTATATTTTCATGCTTTGGCACTCCCCAGACACATTGAAATAAATCTTGGGGGTTTTTGCATGTTGCAACAACTGGGTGCGTGCAACTGTGGTCAGTTTTAATAGGTATTAATACAGTGAGTAGCAAGCAAATTATAACTGTTTCACATTAGACATAATTTTACAGCAGACAATTTTATAAGGAGAATGGAATGAATCAAATTCAGTAATTTGTATTAAAATATCTTTTGCATTCCCTGTGTTCCAGTGGAACTGATGACAAGCCTAGAGAAGCATGCTAGGACAAACAGACCAGAAAATTAAATTCTTCTAGTTTTCATATGCCACAGCAGGAATAATTTGCTTCTTTTTTTTCCCCAGCTTTTCTTTTCATTTTTCTTTTTGAAGAGAGGATTACAATGTAATCTTACATTTCTAAATCCTATCAAAAATATTTTTTTTCAGCTTCATAGAACTGTGATCTGTTCCAGTTTTTCGGGGTAGACTCTAATGTGGTATGCGTGATAGATTGCATTTACTAGGATGAGAAGAAAGTCAAAAGGTTAAAGTCAAGGTTGCAATCTCAGGACTCTGAATCTTTGAGGAATGTTTATTCTCCCAATTAAGCATATACATACACTTGCCAGATGTCCAAGATCAGACTGCATTTTTTACATACAACCAATGTTAAAAGAAGTTGTGCTCAAGCTCTGGATGCTCCTGGAAACAGAACACTTAAAGATGCAGGGTGTCTCAGGGCAGCAGCTTTGAGCTCCTTGTGTCCCACTGATCCAGATATGTCTCCAAAGGCTCTGAAGGGCTCCATGGCTGCTGTCAACTGTGGAGCATCCAAGATCAAAACTTGCTTAGTAAGAATGGAAACTCCTTCAGCTTGGTTTTAGGTGCCCTTAGACTTAGTGTCCTTTCTGAGTCACTCTCCCATTTATAATCAGTGCAGAGAGAGATACACTTGTAAGGCTGTCCCTCATCCCTGAGGTATTCCAGAGCAGCGGGAAGGCTGTTTGTCCCCTCCAAGGAGAACCCAAACAACAGCCTTGGCTAGATAGCTGACACTTAGATAGTTAGACATTTAGATAGTTTCAGTGTAGGCTGGAGCACTGCCAGCCAGCTCACCGAGAAGCAAAGGCTGACGGAGGTCACCATGGTTTAGGCTTTGTTACAAAGCCCTTTCCTTACCTTGGAGCAGACACAGCCGCTTCACATCTCTGAGCCAGCCATAAATCAGAACAATTACTGCATTCTCCACGAGATCTTTAACACCTGTAAAATAAGGACTATCAAAATATTTGTGATGGTTGTTACGCAAGGCTGTTGCATGGTCATTAGTCAGTGTATGCAAAGGGCTGTGTAATTCATGGATCAAAGATGTGGGCCCTGTCTCTTTGGTTTAGGGATTTCCACTGCACTCATCACTTGCTCTGAAGTCCTGACCCTATAAACACTTCTGTATGTCCTTAATTTTTTTACATGAGAAGTTTCCTTGATGACATAATGATGCTATTGACTGCACAACTCCTTATTCCAACTCACTGTATTTATAAACTAGGACTGTTTCTCAGAAGTTCCAAAGCTCAAAGCCCTGTATATGTTTACATGAAAAAACTCAGGTATTTTCCATTTGAAGTGTCTTTATTTCTTGGCACTAGAAATAAAAAATATTTTGATTTTAAAAAACAGAAGATCTGTAACTATATAATAAAAAAACCCCTAGTAGATTTCTTTGTTCCCACTTTCCTTTCAGTAATTATCACTAATGCTATTTCTCTGGAGAAGGGTTAAATTTTTCTACTACTGGTATTGATGATATCTAGAGCTAAGTGGTGAGAAAGCTTAAAAAAAGGGAAAGGAAGGGAAGGTTTCGGGAAGGTTTCGGGAAGGGAAGGGAAGGGAAGGGAAGGGAAGGGAAGGGAAGGGGAGGGAAGGGAAGGGAATGTGAGGTGGGATGTGCTGCTGCCACATGAGACTTCCACAATCTGACTGCAAACACCATGCAGTACCCTACATTGTCCTGTGCATCTGCATGGGAAGGAGGGGTGAGAATCCCTTACTTCTGCCCCAGCAAGGATTTGGGTTGTACAGAATAACAACCTAGACACAATCACACAGCTCCAGGCTCTGCTCCCTCACATCCTTGACTGAAATTGGGACAGGGCAAAATAACCTGTTTCTGACAAAGAAGCAGAAGGCTCAACTCTTTAACTGCAGGCAAGGACCCCTAGGGATAATGATGGGGTGAAAAGGAAGCCACAGGTTTTCAAGAGGATGAAACCTGGATGTAGGAAGGCTGTGCCCAGGTCTCAGCTGTGTTGAAATGCTCTTCCTGAGCAATATATTCCCTTCTCCACACCACACGTGTAAAACAGCTATAAAAACTTCTGCACATCTGCCTTCCCCATGCAGAATTGTGGACTGTAACCTCTGCATAGCATTACTAATATGTCAAGATCCATATAAATAAATGACAGGCAGCACTACACAGGGACTTTCCTTGCAAGCCAGGTGAGTACAGTATGGCCTTGAGGCTTTTCCCAGTGTTGTTTTGTGAGACTCTCTGCTTTTCTAGAGTAGGAAAATCTGCTTGGTCCTTTTAACTTTCTTCCTTTTCTGACAGTCCCAGCTCAATTTAGTCTGTTCATGCTCTGACTTTAAACCTTCAGCCAGGCCCTGACTTTCTCCTGAAAAGTACTGAAAAAGTGCTGTGCATCACAAATATGCTATTTACAATATAGCTTGTTTTACTTGTACATATACCATAACTAAGAGTTAATAACAGCTGACAGCTATATATAGATTTTACATGAGTGAAAAACAGATGCCCTGCAGGCACCAGATTTGAGTGCTTAGAGTGCTCACCTCCATCAATTGTACAAAAAGCAGGAACAGCTATAGCAAAGTCAGTACCATTCTGCCAATGCTTTCTAGTGTCACCAGTGAGGGAGTTATCAGCCTTTCAAGATCATCCCAGTCTAAGACTTGCTGAAAGGCCAAGAAGAAGCATCATAGAAGTCATGTAGAGTTGCCTTACCCACTTCTTGGCAGCATTCAGGAAAGAGGCAATTCACCTTTGGCAGGATTCTCCCTGCTTCTGACGCAGTAATCTCTCTGGATCTGCTTATTTTAAATCTAGGCAGATGCTGAGGAGGAATCTGTGATGAATTCACACTCTTCATCTAGCTGAAGATTTCAGTTATGTTCTCTTTGATGTTTATGCAGAGGGTGAGACTCTCATGGCTGGAAAAACACCACTACATTTTCTTTGTATATAGTGCATTTGTCAAAAGGTGTGAAGATCCTCTATCTAGTCAAGACACTTCTTGTGTTTGCCATTCACCTGGCTCAGCACTTAGGAAGATCATCAAAGTTTTCCTTCTGCTGTAAGAAGTATTATTGACTAGCAGCAATTGAAATTCTGGTGGAGTGCACTGGCTAGAGTAGACGTAGAAGAGCACCACAGAACCTACCTGTATCTATGAGAACTGCATAAAAATACACACCAAGTCGTTCCAGTTGTTCTGGAAAACAAAACAAATGTACAGTGTGTAACACTAGTCACAGTCACAGCCTTAAAGCTCTGTGACATAAAGATGACAGCAGTGAATATCATGAATAAATTAAACAAGCTGGAAAGAATAATCAGCCCGTGTTTACATTGCAGTTACATGAAAACTTCCTAAAAGAATTGGCCATCATTGCTGCAGCCCTCCCTTGTCTAGAAAGGTAGCCATGTGCCAGCACCCCAGTCAATGAGGGTTGAAATGACCCTCATTCCCACCAAAGTGGCTGATGAAATGACTGAACTGCATAACACCAGCTGACAGTCTGTAGAAGGCTGGCTGAATCTGACCACAGGGTGTACTGGTACAAAACAAGGGCTTAGGAGCTGGTCTTTCATAGTCCTGGTGTGCACAGAAGAAGAAAATAGTTATAGACAGAGCTGGCTTAATAGCTGAGAACTCTGAGCAGTTGTCCAAGACCCCAAGACAACAGGGCCCTGCTTGGTCCAGTTCAGCAGAGGCATCCAGCAAGGCAGCCGGAAAGAGGGAGCAGCCCCCTGCCCAGGCTCTCTACATCTCTGACACCACCTGTAGGGCAAAGCTGCTGTGCTTACAAACAGCCCCAGCAGCAGAGAGGCCAGAAAGATGGTCTTTGCTGACCATCCCAGACACTGCACTGGACATGCCTATCACCAGCTCTCTCATGTGGATGTTTTAACATCATGAATGTAGGCATTCCACCATGGTGCACCACCATGCAGAAGTCCTTACACCACCAAAGCTGTCCAAGACAAGGTTCTAGGTAAAATCCAGAGCTCTCCAGATGGCCAGTGCCATCTTCTTGTGTTCTTCAAGACCCACCTGAATCTTTTCACAAGTATTTTGGAGAACATGGGATGAGATGGGGCTATCTGGATTGTCAACACCCCCACAGCTGTGGGCAGCACGCTGCTCAGTTTAGTTAGAAATGGCCAGGATGACTTCCTTCTAATAACCCCTCAGAACAGTCCCCACTCCCCAACTCTCCCCTGTGCAAAGTTCAAGAAAAGCAAGGCTGGAAATGACACCTATTTCTTACAACTGATGCTGCCTCAGAAGAACCTGATTCTCCACATGGTCAGGCAGAGCTCTGGACAGAGGGGATTGTGCAGCCCTGAATGTACAACACTGCACTGGACAGGGCTAGGGTGGAGAAGAGGGGCTCACACCTGCCACCACAGTACTTCTAACTATTCCAGAATTAATTTGTATTTGCTCCTTTCTGTCTTGCTGAGATGATTTCTCAATACAAGCAGCATGCTGTGCTTTCATCCCTGCTTTTTAAAAGTGTCCTTAATTATATGTGGTTCCTGAGAAATTATTATTAACAATTTAATGAAGACCTGATTGGTTGTATGGGGAAATAAAATATTATAGTGTCTTTTGATACTTATTTCATGTTTCCTCCTTTCCAATGGAGATTCTGCTGTTGAAGATCCTTTCTGAGTTCTGAATTCCTACCTCCGCATCTCCCACTTGGCATGGACCCATTTTCTCTTTTTTTCCCAAAACTCAAGCACCAGTGAAGTCCCATAGACTATACCCAACAAGACCTGAATGCATTCCTGGTAGTCCAGCTGCACAGAGGAAGACTTTCTCCACAAGCAGTGATACTTCTTTGCAACCTTCTAAATGGTGTGAGAGTCACAATGAAGTGACGCTACTCAGAATATGCTGACAGGCTCACACATCCAATTTATTCTTTGGCTAAGAGCTTCCGCTTTTCAGGATGTTTGAGAGCCCACATCCTCAGCCCGTGAGTACCTTTGGTCCCCTGCATCTTCAGGATTCTCTCTGGATTGGTGTGGGTTGATGAAGCTGCTGTGGTAAGTGCTCATATAAAACCTCTGCTGGACTGAGCTCGTCAAAGCAGCCCCTGAGTAGGCTTCACTCATTCAGCAGCCTCCTGGCAAATAGCTCTCAATGTTCTTTTTACAGCCTGTCTTTTCCTGCACTCAGTCTGTACACTCTGGAATTTCCCTCATTCCCTCCAGCTCCACGTGGACCATGATCTGAGTGACCACTGATCCACACAGATCGCCTGGAAATATCCTTAAATCCTATGTGCTTAGGGAGAAAGGCATCTAAAAGAAGCCACGTGTGCTCGGTGTCAGACTCCTGGGCTTTGAGAGAACACACAGGGAGAATGAATCCAACATTAAAAAAGCCCATCCTTGTGCAAGAGCCTGCCTCACTTCATAGTCAGGGATGCAGGAGGAGACATCAGGTGGACACCCCCTGCTCCTGGCTCTGCACATCTCCACATGCAGACAGCCATGTGTGTCACCAGTGGCACAGGATCCTCCAGCCTCTGTTACGCTTTGGAACTACATTTGTTAATTGTTTCTCAAGTTCAGTTTAGGCAAATGGCATTTTAGTATAATTTTATTTACACAGGGGACAGATTAAACCAGTAATAATAATGACACATATTAGGTGCAGCTGTTCTATTTTGTTCCCCCAAACAGGCCTGCAGCACTGTTTCCTAATTTAAGTCCTGGTGCTACAAATCTGAGTAAATTTTACACATGGGAATATTTCCTCTAGACTTGGTGGAGGCTGCTCAGATGTGAAAAGCTGGATTTTCCTACAAGTATTTTCAGGACTGAAACCATCATTTAAGTGGCCCAGTTTAACTGAATTTTTGCTTATATTGAAAAGAAAATAAAACTACCAAACAGGGCAGAGGAATCATCTATTGCTTTTCTGACCAAGTTTTGATTAATTTCTTAATCATAGTCAAGCCAGTACAATATGTTTCACTTTGGAAATAGTCTTGAAAAGGTCTGATGGTCATTGTTTGTATCTCATCTTAATGATGTATAAATCTTAAAGACTTTATCCTTGAAAAAATAAAAGGAATGAAGTTTTGTTGTTGGTCAGGTTTTTTGTCTGGTTGGTTGGTGGGTTGGTTGGTTGGTTGGTTGATAGGGTTTTTTTTTCCCCTTAAACATACAACCCAGTAAACAATTTCCTAAGATAAGGAAACAAATAAGAGATAACTTCACAGTTAACCTCCTTAATGTGTAGCTGAAGATGGTGAATTTATATGTTGTGGAATTAGTGACAGATTCACAGATTATGTGACACTTTTTACATGTTTTTAATTTGTATCTATAACACATAAAAAAACCAAACAGAAATTTAGAGAAATTGAGGTCTAACATGGGAAAAATGCGAAAATCCTTTATATCTTTTCAATTAAATGTATTTCCACTTATAATTATGATATACCTTACAGTATAAAAATTATTTTAAAATAGCCTGACTTTCTGCACATCTAAATGCATTCTTCCATACAATAGGAATAATGTTTGCTTCAGAGGTGCCGTGACATTGGACCTTATAAATCGTGGAGTGGTCCTTGCACAGCAGGTATAATATAAAACATTCTGCTGTGATTAATCTTTTCTTTAATAAGGCCTGAAGACTAAACAGTGTAAGTTTCTAATAGCTCAGGAAATTTTCAGTATGTTCCATAGACATTTCAGGACATGACCCTCAGCTGGATAACAGAGTTGTAGCTCATTGAGTTTTTTGTCTAGTTGTTGATGATGACTTCTATTATTTTTCCTCATTTGTGATTTTTTAAAATTCCATTTTCCTATTTTCCTGTCATTGCTTTGTGCCTTTTTTCTTAGTTTCTGCCTTCTCTGACTATGATGGAAAAAAGCATTGAGCTATTGTGGGCACTGGCAGATGGGGGCAGGGACAGGCAAATTAATTCTGCACAGGGCATTTGGCACTCCTAATTTTGCAGACTTGTCTTTTCCACTTAACAACATTCCCACTTAGCAACATAAAAGCATATTTGCATTTAATAAAGGGGAAACCAGATGAGAAAGTAAAGCAGATCTTGCTGTGAAAGATTGTGAAGAAGAAAAGGAAAGAAATGTATTTCAATGCTTCATGTAGCTAGAGGCCAAAGCCTCTGGCTGTTGTTACAGGAACACTGTTAACACTACTAATAATGAGAGATCAGACAGAGGATGTAACTGGAAGGAACAATTTATGGAAAAAAGACCATCCCTCTATTAGACTCAATCACATACAGGCACAGGATGGTTGTTGTCACAATTACACAGCTGAGCGGCAAGAAACGAGTTGTTGTTGGATCACTGTGGGTACATCAACAGCAAAACAAAAAAAAGTGGCTAAATAGCGCAAAATATACTGTGAAAACAGGAAGGAAGAACATGTAGGTGGGACCATATGGCACAAGCTTCTTCAGTAACCATAGAACATTCCTCTTCAAAGAATGGAGAAAGAAGAGCTTGATATAGAAACGTTTTCCCATGCAAAGTACTTGCTTATTATAGAACATGAAGGGAATCAAACCTGAGGTTGCTGCCAGTATTCTGCATCTTTGGTGGGGGTTTTTGGGCCACATGGATTGAGGAGCATGAGCAGGGATGCAAAATCCATGGAAAGTACAAGAATTATGTATTCACCTGACTAGAACAAATGCAAAGGGAATTCATCCTTTGGGGCTAAGGTGAGGAATAAACAATTCCTTATGTCCTTACTGTTTTCCCTAAAACATAGCATCACTTTTTGGAGGAGAAATTGTATAAAAATTCATTTATTTTCTTCCTTCTTTGTCAGGAAGACAGAAATTCCACGCCAGTTTACTTATGGAGAAATCCTGAAATATTCAGTCACAATAGAGAGGATGGGAGAAAACCTAGGAAGGGTGTGTATGTTGAGTGAAGCAACACAGATGGTCCTTGTTAAGAAGTATGAACTCTGGGGAACCCTGTGAAGATGCAGTGTGAGGTTTGCTGGAGTATTGGGGTTGCAAACCCCGGATGTAGCCCTAAGGAAAAATGAAGCAGGAATTGTTTTCTGCTGTTTGAGAGGTTTCAGCATTTAGGGCCTGAATTTGGGTGTTAGTCAAAGAAGAGCAAATTGAATCCCTGTATGACTGTAGGAAGATGCATGGGAAGCTCACCTTGGGCAAGAGAGAGGGCTTTGGATTCATGAAGGACATGTGGGAAGAAGGAGGGGGAGAGAAGACAGCAGTTTAAGAAAGTAAGGACCTGGATAGTGCAAAAGGGAAAAGGGAACGATAAGAAATACGATAACTTTGTTATTCTCATTTGATTTTGAGCTTCCATTTCCTTGATGGCACAGAGGAGCTGATTTACACTGAATTACCTCAGTAGCAGGTAATTGGGACACCAGCCTGAGGCTTGCAGTGCATTAAGGGATTGAACAGCTTTGACTGGGAATGCCAACTTTGGTATAAATGGCATATGGGCCAGAACACAGACTGAAGTAGCACAATACACAAAGTTGCATAAATCTAAGCTTCCATTATGGAAAAGGAAGCTAATTACACTTGATAATGCTGGTGTTGGAAGAGACTACTGCAGAAGGAGAAGGGAAAGTCACCAGTCCAGGGAGAGATTATTCCAAGGGCATGTTGAGAGCACCATCCTGCTTAAGTGATTCAGTCATTTGACCCAGGAAAGGGAAACTTCATAGATGTACTAACTCCAGACACATCTTCTCCTAGTTCTTTCCTCAAGGATATCTGGCTAATGGTACCTTGTGATTGGCTGGACAACCTGTGCTGTGTTGTCTGGATGCAACCCTAGTTCTCGGTCTCTGATGGCAATCTTCCCAGCTAGAACAATGCTCTTTTACATGCTGTACCAGACATTCATGTTCTTTGTAATGCAGGCTATTCCTGCATCAGCAAGAAGAGGAAATCTGAAAGTAACTCCTGCACTTACATAGCAAGCCTTTCAGCTGACGAGATTTTTAGCGGGATGCTGCCTTCAGCAAGACCAGGAAACTCTTGGAAAGCAAACATTTCTTATCTTCTAGTGTTTCTTGGATATGAATCTCTCTTACCTTTTCCTGAATTACTGTTTTCTTCTTGAGAGATCAAGACCCACAGTGGGATTTTCCATCCCTCAGCCCAGCCACGATGGCTGCTCACTGAATTTGGAAAGAAAGATGGAGGTGACTGGAACAAAGTAAACCTGTTTGCTTTCTTGATACTGTTGGCTCAAGGGAAGCTGTTTCTCTGAACAATTATAGTATTGCTAAGCAAATTCAATATGGAAGGATTCCCTGACTTTCTGCAAAGAAAAAGAATATCCAACTCCCTACAAATATTTTTTCTTTTATTCTAATGGTAGAAATAGTGCTGTTTTCAATAGCGAAATTTGTCCTTGGAATACCATGATGAGGCTGTGGAGATATCCTTGTCCTCAGAGTGCCAAGGGAAATGCTGAACTTAAAACACCCTCTGAATATGTAAAATAGAATACAGCCCAGGAGAGAGGACGCTTGAGTGAGCAGCTGATGGCACAGCACCATTAAAGACCATATAAAATCTAAGGAGTGTTTTTTGCTGGGGACATAGTTTTCATTTTCCAGTGAATGCCCTGGGAGTTGATCACTCATCCTCTCTGTTAAATCAAATTACTCCTAAGCAGAGCAGCTCCATGGAAGGCTGGACCCTGGGCAGAAAAGCAGACACATGTCTAAAGACAGCTGTAGGCCAGCCTGGGTACCAGGTGTGGCTCTTTGTGCCGGGGATGATTTTGGGTCCCTGCCTGCAAAGTGCAGTTCTGTGAACCACTGCAGGCAGGAGAAAGCAAAAGTGTGTGTGAGGTTTGTACCACGGAAGAATAAATCATCTTCATTTCAATACCTGGTTGCCACAGAACAAGAAGCAGTTACTTCAAGTGTTTGGAAAGCAGAGTTTCTTCCTAGTAAACACTTAGGCCAGTGTTTATTCCCTGCTTAATAAAGTCACTGTAAGTGGAAACTGGAAATGTCTAATTTGAAAAAGTTCATTTCAGAATTTGTTTATTTAAAGTTTATTTTCTTTTAGTTAATGTAATGTGGTTTTCATTTTTATTCTACTTATTTACAGAGTTATACAACAAGTAATTAATGATAGCATGCAATTACTTCTCTGAAGTACTCTCTTATTTAAGTTATCTTTAAAAATCAGAGGGAAGAGAGGAAAGTGTCATTCAGCAAGTTTAAATTTTTATCTTCTTTTTTATTTCAAAGTGTCTCCTGCTTTGATTTTGATGCTGGCATAAATGCCAGGACATAGTGGAAAAAAAAAAAAAACCAAAAAAACCCCAACTGAAACAGTAAATACTTTCAAAACTGAATAAAGAAATTCTGAAAGCTCTGAAAATATTATTTTCATTGTAAAAGTGATAAACCGGTTACTCATATCAGATATTTTATGAAAATCTAGGTTTTTACAACTAAGTTTAGATTTTTATCAAAATTACACCTTCAGACAGTACAAAAAGTTAGACTGAGAATAAATTCATGCTGGTCTATTACAGAATGCTCGTCTGCAGAGTAGTTTTCATACAATTTTTGTGAAAACACATAGACTTTTGATCTAGAGCTCATCCCTCAGAGACATACTCATCGTTCCCACTAAACCTAAGAGACACCTGCATGTCACTGCATGCATAAATCTGGAGAAAGAATTGGGCCTAAAGTTTGAACAAAACAAAATGATCAGGTAGCCAGATAAATTATGGTGATGGAAGATGTGACTAGGCAGGGATGGCTAAATTAATTCAATTGCCTCATGTTTGCCATAGGCAAACACATACCACAGAGTCCTCTAATGGGACTAAATAAGCCTTCCAAAAGTGGTCATCAAATGATGGGGAAGATGAGGGAGAGGCAGTCTCCTGCTGCTTTCAGACATGGCCTCCTGGCTTTAGTGAATGCCACAAAAAGATGCAGAGGGGAGAGAGGAAGTACCAGAGGTGCTACCTGGGACTCCAACTGTCCATGCAAAATCAGCTTTAGGACTCCTGGGGGTTGTGACTCCATGGGCAATGCATGAGATCCCTCTGCAACTCTGGCATTCAGACCTGGAAACCTCTCTCTCCCTCTCTGCTGCTGCTGCTGCTGTTGCAAGATGAAGTTCGAGTGGTAGCAGGCTGTGCAGGAGTAGAGAAAGCTCCAGTTTAAAGGCAGCTGTCAATGCACGACTGAACAGGGAGGGGAGGAAGGGAAAACTGAGCTGCACATAATGACATTTATTTCTAAGAGGGGAGGCTTAAGGTTTGGTTGTTTTGGGCTTTTTTAAAATGTGAATAGAACCTTAGAAATTAATTGCTGCCTGCAGTTAGGGAGCTGGTCAAGGAGCCTCTCTGGTGCAGAGTCCCCAGTGAGAACTCCCACAGACTGATGATGGCCAGGAAACTTGCAAGTGTGTCAAAGCTGCCTCTTTCTCTGTATCACATTTCATGTTTGCAGTATTGTAGTGAAGACAATGGAGAAGTGCTCTGACAGCACAAAAAAGCCCCCATATCTCTCTCTCTCAGACACACACACATACACACACACGCTCTCACTACTCCGAAAAGTAGAGGCCAGCTCCACCACCCTGCTCCTGTTCCATACGGGAGATAATTTGTATTCAGCCAGATGCCAAGGGAAGTTGTTGTACTTCCAAGAAGTCTGGCACGTGGACTAAGCAGTTTCTGGATCGCCTGTATGATCCTGAGGGCAGGGGAAATGCAGTCCCCCAGGTGCTGCCATGAACACCTGGTCCCTGTAGAACACAGAAATCAAAGCAGAACATTAAGGCAAATCCTTCAGAATGCAGGTATCTCAGGGACTAAGCATCCATCCCACCCTAACAATTCAGTGTGGCCATCACAGGTATCAGCAAGGCATTGCAACCACCACCTGTATTTCACCAAGAAGATTTTTTTTTATATTACCCCAATACCCAAAGTCAGACATCTGAGCACTTTGCAAACACCCTCTGTTCAAACCTGGGCCTTATGGCGAGTCTGCCTCGTCTCTCCCTTCAACAGTTTGGCTGCTAGCCAGTTTTTGCGGGGTTTGGGGGTTTTCTCAGTGTGGCTTTAGGGTTTTTTTGGAAGTCTAAGTCAACAGAACGAATCAGTGAAAAATACAGCGATGGCTGATTTCTAATGGAAGAAATGTGCAGACTCGAGGAATACATGGAAAGAGCAAGCTCTGGACTCTTTTTGTACAAAAAGGGGATTTTTCTTCCCTTCACTTCTCACAGTGTCCTGGGGGGATGGGGAGTATACGAAGGTCTTTGTATTTCTTCTTGCCACCTTCTCTATCTATGGAAATTATGATACAGACACGGACACTGATCCCTCTCTCACCAGAGTAAAGCCACAATAAATCAGATGGCTTTGAGTAAACTGGTTACACTTCCCCAGCTGCCCCCTCCCCACACCACCCTGGTGTCCCCGCCGTGCCCCAGGGAGCTCTGCAAAGCATTTGGCCAAGGGCAGGAGGAGGGGAGAACTGAGAGGGCTCAGTGTTGCTGTGTTATGAAGTGACAGATAGAGCCAGCCAGGCAGTGCCCCGGCCCTGAGCACGATGATATTCATTTCACACAGTCCTTGCCTGTTCCAGCTGGAACGATAGGAGATGCAAACTTTGACTTCTGCGTTTGAAAGAGATATTGTCTGATGGAAGTGTGTGGGTGGCGGGTAAAACAAGCAGCTAAGTGTCAGCACAAGAAGCAAACATTCTCCTTCCCTCCCTCCCCGATGTAGTTTTTGACGTAATGAGCATTGCTCCCAATTTTCCTTCCAAATAGGCATTGCACCCGTCCCCATGGCAACTGTCATGCTCAAAAGATGTCCTGTCAGGAGCCATGAAAGGCCCAGAGACATTCGTGTTAGACGGTCACAGCCGTGCTGGCTGATGCTTAACAAATACAGCACGAGGCTGCATTCGTCAAAATGAAGAGCGCAAACATTTGTGTTCCATTAAACAGAAATTAATAAGATTCAAATAGGAGGAAACCAAACTGGACTGGGTTTTTTTGTGTATACAGCTGTGTTATGAAGTAATACAAGGAACGTTAGCATGAATAATGATTGCACATGTGCATTCAATTTATTTCTTCTACTTTTTGTATGGTCTCCTTTAACCCTTTTTCTCTATAGGTTTTTCAGAAATCAAACACAGGTTTAACAGCTGGGCAAGACAGGGATTTCAACTGCTCCTTTCACACTGCCGAGGTCCAATAGCACTCTTCTTTATTTAAAGGCACTCTGGGTCATTGGGAAGTTGTGCTTTTGAAAAATGTTCATGTACTTCATGATTGAGCACATGAATATGGTGGTCTCTATTTTACCAGGGAAAGGAAGTGCTCCAGTCTCTAGACAAGGCAGCTCATATCCAGAACCACTGAGCATCCTCTTACCCCCCCTTGGCCACAGGGAAGCAGAGCTGATTTATCCCAGCTGAGGATCTCGCCTCGGGTCCAGGCACTAAAAGAAAACAACAAAATAGA
Organism: Rhipidura dahli; assembly: GCA_013399225.1. Classification (NCBI taxonomy): domain Eukaryota; kingdom Metazoa; phylum Chordata; class Aves; order Passeriformes; family Rhipiduridae; genus Rhipidura; species Rhipidura dahli. Next base: position 22,871 of record VXAC01002934.1, on the reverse strand, counting down.
ATCATGTTTCCAGCTCTGCTGAAAATCAAAAGTGAAAGTTCAGGAAGACAGCAGAGCCTCCTCCCACAGCCCTTCTCCCGACTCCTCATCACCAAACATAACTTAGAGCAGTTCCCTTCACCCTCTGCTGCAAGTAAACAACAAAAGTGGACTGTGTTACACAGCCTGACAATGACAGTCTGTACTCGGCTTTACTGGCCACAAAAAGCTGTGGTAGCTTTGCTTTCTCTGGTCAGCTTAACCTCGTGCTTTTTCTTGCAAGGAGGGAAAAATAAAAGGAAAGTTGGCCAGGGTTCTGGCTCAGGCATGGGCTCAGGCCAGCTACCCAGTGTGTGTGGGTGTACCAGTGCCTGGACAGCCTCCACATTTGCTGCACATTTGTTATCATCTCCCTGTTTTAACCTCCTAGCTTCTCGGGCTGCAGAAATAATCAAAGACTCTTACCAGAACCTGCATTTCCATCGCACAAGGTTTATATTCTTACAAGGCCTAGTTTTGCAACAGTTTGAATGCTTATATATTTGTGCCAGGACTCTCACCTCCTCCTCCCCCTCTTTCCCCCTTTCTCCTCATACTTCTGTCTCTTTCTTTTTGTCCATGAAACTCCCCCAGCCGTCCATCTCTCAGGCTGAACTGAATAACACCCTTATCCAACACTGGGCAAGTGGGAGGAGAGGCAGCAAATGGAAAACATTTCTCTTTCTGGATGTAATTGCAAAACAGGAATTTGCTATTCTATCAGCATGCACATGTCCAGACCTGGGCTTTTGTAGAAAAGCCAACTTTCACTTAATCCTTTGGATAGATAACCATTTTTCTGGAGAAGTTTCACTAGGCTCCCATATTCCTGTCCTTAGTTTCCCAAGCCTTCAGGACAGGACAATAAACTAAAGAGACTGTCTTCCCAAACCAAACTGCTGCATTCAACAACAAACTCGGGTCAGTTCTGAATGACTATAAAAAAGCCCTGGCATGGGTTCATTCCTGTTGTTGCCTCTCCTGTGTTTGCTGTGTGGTCATGGGAGAAGATGGGCCCTCTGTCCCTTGTGTGAGGCATTTTCCACCTTCCTGAACATCTCCAGACTCTAAAGACACCCAGCCTTGGAGCAAGGCAGGAAATTTAGTCCACAGCACACATTTTAAATTGGAAAATGACCATTTGCTGAAACAAGAAAATCTTTTTTACAACTAGATCTTTCCAGAAAAACTCCCGTTCAAAGCTCCAGACCAAGCTTCCCTCCAAAGAGAAAGGGCACAACCCCTGCAGAAGCATCTCTTGGTGCATCTGCTTACCTGGGGGTTCAGACACTGGCCCCAAACCCTGAGGAAGAGATTTAAGAGGTGTCTACACCCTCCAAGGTTTGTGCTTCAAGAAATCATCAACTATTTCAGTGTTTGTTAAGCACACTGTCTCTCCCTCTGAATATTTCTGAAAAATAATTAACCTGGATTGCACTGGAATAAGGATTTTTTTTTCAGTAACTTAGTGAAAAAAATTTCTCAGTTTATCCTCTTTATATCCTTTCTTTATCCAGCATCTTCAAGGAGAACAAACCAACATTCAGTATTCCCCTACAGAATTTCCTTCTTCCAAGAAGAAAAACAGAAAGTTCAATTTTCCTGCTAAATAGCTTACATGTCTAACAATATGTGTTATGAACAATTCTTGCAATATTCATGAGCAAAAGTCACAATAATGAGTGTCATTTTTAATGCCAAACCTTTCAGGAATATTCCATATTTCCCAGCCCATATCCCTCTAAAATATTCCAAGGTTTTATGATCTTGTGTTTGACATATCACACATGTATTCTTTCCACTCAGGCCATTGCTTTAGTGAAGCCTTGGAGCCTTTGCAGTCTCCAGCCTGCATACAGAGACATCTTTGAATGATATTTCTGGGCTAAATCAGGCCTTGGTTTTTTATATCTTTTTCACTCCCCATCTGGACAACATGGTACATGACAGGAGCCATCAACACTCAGGAAATGTGGTCCATGTGCCTCTTCAGCACTGTGAGTTACCATAAGTTTGTTAGGCTTATTCTTCCCTCTCTAGAATGTTTTCTGATTTTTTTTAAAAGAAGCTTGAAGTTTAAACTTCAATTAAAGAAGTAGAAGCAGAGAGAGGTGACCCAGGAGGAGCACAGTGATACTGCCTAAGACTGCCTAAGCACGCAGCACCAGGGTTGGGAAAGCCAGAGCCCACCTGAAGGGTAATGAGGAAAAGCTTCCACAGGTGCTATCTGTCAGCAGCAAAAGGCAGACCAGGGAAAATGTGGGCCCACTGCAAAATAGGGCAGGACACCTGCTGACAAAGGACATGGAAAAAGGCTGAGGTCTTGACTGATAAGATAAACCTTCAGGAATCCCGTGTCCATGAAACTGGTGGAAAAGGTGAGAGTAAGGTAGAACTTCCCTTGGTAGAGAAGGACCAGGTTAGGGAATATTTAAACAAACTAAATGTACCCATGGGACCTGGCAAGCTCCACCATGAATTAGGAGGAACTGTGGTTGTGACGGTCTTGAAAAAGTCATGGGTATCACAGGAGACTCCTTAGGACTAGAGGAAAGCAAATTTCACTCTTATCTCCAAGAATGGTATGAAGGAGGATCCAGTCAGCCTCAGCCCAGTCATTAGGAACGTGATAAAACAAAACCATTTCCAAACATATTAAGGATAATTCAGTGACTGGGAGAAGTCAACATGGATTTATGAAGGGAAAAATATGTCTGAGCAACTGAGAGTCTTCTGGAGGATCTAGGCAGCTGAAGTGGGGCTTAGGCAGGATACAGATACCAAGCACAAAATTGCCTTTTTGTCATTTCTTTCTTAAGACGGCTCCTTAAGAGGGATGGCAAAATCTCCAGCAGGTCTCTGGCCTCCCTCATTTCTGAGTCAATTTCTTTACATTAGCAGACTGTTAAGTGTCCAAACTATCTGTAGTCAAGGTTGAGGAACATGAACTGATAAAAGTCAAACTTCACAAAAGATACTGTATTGTATATATTAGCCAAAAACTCTACCCTTGCTTGCTTGAAATCTGTATTTTATTTAGTTAGTCTACATGAATATGTGGTTATGGCTGCAGCATGGAAATTCTGGTAATAGTCTTTATAACAATGAATGCTCTGGCCCAAATATTTTCCTTTATGTCACTGAAATTTCTGATAATTAATTTTGACACCTTGTATTAAAATAAAAATAAAGAGCCCTTACTGAGCTTCTTGAGCCAAAAATGTAGCATAACACTCAGAGAAGCTTGAAAATTTTCCAGAAAACAGGTTTTTTTGTCAGAAAGGCTGCCCTGATTTTACAAAATGGAAATGTTTCACAAGAATCTCATTGAAAGTTTGGCACTTAATTGTAAATATAACATTTAATTTTAGCTTTATTGAACTGTCCATAAATTATCCTGTTCTGGTCTACACCATGAAGACCTCAGAGTTTTGAATTGAAATGCTGAATGACAGAGGTGGGAAGGTGAATAAAACCCTTCCTTTCACACAGGACAAGACAATGTCTAGCAGATGTCAGGTTGAGGGCAAGCAAAAGGAAGCTCTTTCACCTCTGTCTAAGCTGAGGATGTCCTTCACACAAGATGACAAGAAAAGTTTGGGGGACAAATCTGATGTGTGCTAATAAATACAAAGACACCAACCCCAGCAGAGAAAGTCTCTGAGCCATAACTCCTAGACAGCATTCTGGTGAAGAATTGCTATTTGTTTGCTCTTTGACATTTGGTACAGGATTCCTGGTTCAGGGCAAAATGAACCTTTAATCTTATGTTTCCAGGGAAGTAGAAGAGAGCTTTCTGACTGGCAGCAAAATTTTGTTTCCACCTGAGTATTTTCTGCATGTTCTATNAAAAACCAAACAAATACCACCCCCACCCCCACCCCCCCCAACATTCAGAAGCTTTTATTACGAAATATTGACTTTTTTTAGACAAAAACCCCCAACCTATATTGAATTTGAAGTTTGGGATATACTTTAAAAACATAAAGGAGAAAATAATAAAGCATAGGAAAGAAATTTTAAACTCCTTTAAACCAAGCAGTAACACAATCAAGGCAGTAACACAATCAAACATACTATTTTTCTTTTCAGACTATCACCTTGTTCATAATTCACTCAGTTATTTCTGCAAAGTCTACCATTCCTTATGTGACAATGCAAACAAATTCAATAACCAGGCTGAACCAGGCTTCTGCTCTCTAAGTTTGTAATCTGAAAGAATTTAGGTCAGGTGGGTACTTTTGGGAGAATGGTTTCATCCATTTTGCTCAGGGGACCAAGAGAGTCCAGAAGCATGAAAATTACTTAGCTAGGGTCAAAATCTAGAATGGAGATGTCATCTTTAATGCCCTTGGCTTCTCCTATTGGCATAAGAACCACAATGTTTTAGTATTTTGGAAAGTCTATTTCTTATTATTTTAATGTAAACTTTAGAAAAAGCAGCATGGTTAATCATCAGTGATTAGGTATGAAAACTGTTAGAAGGAACCTTTCCAGTTTATTGAAACATTTGCTAACTACCAGGCAAAGATTTACTAACCTTTTAAAACTATGATTATTTTTCCAGGATACTGGAAGCTCTTTTAAGATCTGTTACAATCTAATATGCAATTCCTGTTCAGTGAGATTTCACAAAGTATTGAGCTATTTATCTTTTTTGCTATGCCTGACATGTATATGTAGCGAGTTTGCAAGTTTTAGGCTGTCATGAATGTTTCTTGAGAAACAGCCTTGGACAGAAATAATTTTTCTAAATTAAATAAATACGTTGTTTCTGATTTTCCAAAGTACCCAAAGGAACCAGCTCACATTCTAGATCAATGGCCTGCAAAATTTCACTTTGAAATATGATGATGCTTTTTTACTTGGTGAAGTAAAACGTATCTCTGGGAACAAAGAAACTCTGCAGAGGATTGGGTCCTGCAAACTTCACTCTCTGACAGCAAGTTTTCCTATTGATTTTAATGGTGTTGATTATCTGCATTTTCACATCAGCCGACAGTCAGGATGGAGCACTATGCACAGGTGTCTGTACAGGCAGTATTACTTTGCAATTAGCTTTTCAGGATATTTGGACTTCCAAAGAGAAATGGGGTTTATCTGTTTTCTTAGGAAAAGGAAAAACCCAGCCCTCTAACAGATAAGGACTTAAGAGGGTCAAATTCCAAATCATTTTAGACATAATCCCCAAATCCTTTTCTGCTTTGTCAGTTTGTATGAATGGAGCTCAAGAGTCCAAGTTAGGAAGCATAGGGGTGGGAAATAAAACCTTTTGAAGGCTCTGACCTCTGTGAAGACAGTAACTCAAGCTGGGCTGGAAGCTCTGGGAGCACCAGACCACTGTGGGCACATTTCAAAGACACTGACTGAAACCTTTAGGAATGAGTTGTGAGATAGATTTAAATGAGGTCTTAGGGATAATGGCTTCATTATAGAAGGGGGACAAGAGTGTTACAGAACTTCTACCTCCTCAGTACCATGGAGCATTAGAAATGAGAAGGCACAGATGTGTATATGGAGAGCAACAGCAGCCCTGAATTCAACTATCATTTTATACCATGCAAGACCAGCAAGGAACCAAAGGCAGAACAGGCTCCAGAGCGTTTATGACTTTTGTTGTTTGCATGAAGATATAGATCACTTCAGCTTAAGTCTCTCTGGAAGCAGGACTTTGCCTCATGTAAGCTTCTTGTTAGCTTTGGCAATAGCTGCACATCTCTCCTCTCAGTGCTCTGTCAAAAAAAGGTAAATTGGATGTGCAAGACTTGGGTCTGTTCCACAGAGTGTTATCCATAGAAACAGAGTCAGCAAGTCACACAGATGTGCTCAGAAAGGCTATTAGATCATCAGGATTGATTTCCCAGGATAAAATAGGCCATGATTTTTGTTCAGATTTGTTTGGGTTTGGGGTTTTTTTGTGTTTGTTTGTTTGTTTTAAATTAAGTTAGTTCCACATCATGTTTTCTATCCAGAGTTTCTCTGAATCACAATCTTCCATATAGACATCTAGTGTTGAAGTGAAGATTTTTGGGCCAATATATTGCTTTGGCTTTCCAAAACATTTTCTTTAGTTGTACTTTTCTTCACTTTAGTCCCAGAATACCTTGTGATGAAGGAAGGTGTGGCACATTCAAGTTACTTATTCATCCTCTTTTTGATCAGATTTTTAGGTCTTGCACTGTGCAGATTTTTTTTTTCCAGCACTGGAATATTTTTCCTGGCTCATTTTTTTACATCTTCAGTTTTTCAACATCCTTTTATAAACATGGGATGACCAGAACTGTACATAAAGTTCCAACATCTGTGTTCCTGCAGTTACGTACAAGTGTAAAATTATATCTAGATTTCCAACCATATTGATTGGCAATATTTTCTCATCTATTATTTCCTTGTTACAGTTGAGTGTAAAAGTTTCTTTAAAACTTCCTTTTTCCCACTGAAAAATGCAAATTGAAACAGACCAATGCATTTTCTGAAATAATGTTACATTTCTGAAATTATTACAGCTGAAAACGTGTGTTTTCATATATGCATGGATACAAGGAGAACCTAAAAAATAGCTGAAAACTATTGGGTTGACATTTTAAAAACTAAGTTTTTGAATTTTTTAGTCTGAAATGTTTAATTTCAAAATTTCCTCCAGCTTCATTTTAAGACCATTTTATACTTGAATGCCAAAAAATATTTCTGTGGGGGTCAAATAAAGTAATTTCTTCAATCTATTGTGGGGTTTTATTAAGCCATCAATCTAGAACAATTTAAAGAATGGAATTGCAAACTGACTAGGAAAGACTTCTATTCTGCTTCCTTTATTATGATTTTCACTTTGTTTACTCTATTTTTTTCCTTAGAATTTCTCTCTGATGGGAGAACCTCTCATTACTTTTGTTTATAGTTACTTATTTGCCTTCATGAATCCTGGCACAAAGTCAACATCTCAGTTTTCTGAAATTATCCTGATACACTAAAATCTATTAAGCATCTCCTAAATATAAGACCAATACACCAAAGGTCACCTCAGATGTGGCTTCCTGTGGAACAGGTGATTTTTAATATCCTCTGTAGATATATTGTTCTGTAACGCTCGTGTGAGCAGCACCTAGCTCCTTCCGCTGTTTGTGGAGTGTCTCATGGAATGATTTATTTCAAACATCACTGGCTACATCTTTAGAAGTATTTTTGCCATCGCTAAAGAACGAAATTCCTGTAGGAATTCCTCATAGGCCTCTTTGTCTTTCATGATCCACCCATACAGTTCTACAATGGAAAGATGGGTATTTAATAGACCTATTTATTTCCCTGTGCCTTTACTTTCTGTATTACCTTTCCACATTGCCATATTCATGTCTGGACCATCCTTTTCCTGCCACATCTTATAAATTGGAATGATATATAGTTCCTTTATACCTAGTTATCTTTCTCCTTCTGTCTCTCATTTGTGGAATTGAAATGCTCTGGTCCATGCAGTACTTCTAAAAAGCATTATTCCTCACCATGCTTTTTCCTGGCTTTTCTTTCTGATCTCTGAAATTTGCAAGAGCCTGTCCCCACTTGTAATAAAAACTTTCCTAGTATTTATTCCCTGTAAATTTCTATTAAGTATTCTTTACCTGAACATGCTAAACCAAAGCTTTTAATCTAATACTCCCAGCATAACTGCACACAAAGCACATGGTTCACAAACACGAAATGCTTGAGCTAAAAAATCAAGGATGTAGTAGTTACAAAGTTAGTTCTTTTCATCATGTCATTTTTGTGTGGCAATGACTTGGGGGTTTGCCTCAGCATGGATTATTTAAGGAGATCATCACAGTCATTCAGGATGCCATCACCAATCCACGCTCAGTGCTGGCACTCTTGTGCTGACTGATGGGACTAACAGCCACAGCCATGGCTGCACAACCCACACCCAACATCCACTCTTGGGTTTGGATTTTGCTTAACGTGCCACTGGCATGGGTGGATGCAGCCAGACTGAGACCATGCTATAAAAAAATAGGATTATTGCCATTGAAGTGTGAATTAATTGCAGAGGAAGAGCACTTGAACAAAAGCTAACTTTATTGACACTGGTGGGGAAAGCCCTAATCTGTGGAGCTGGGTGTGTAAATGGTGGTTAAAGTAGCCTCTAACAAGAAGGATCTTAGTACTTAAATAATGGGATCATGGGGTCATAAGAAATCCCCTCTAAGACGGCAGACTCTTTATATAAATCATGAGAGCATAATCTCTCCAAAAAGCACAAATAACAAAGAGGGCTCAGTACATAGATGGTGGGTCCACAGGTCACTCAAGTTTAAGTCCCTTCAAAAAAAGGGGAATTCAGTACCTAAATACTGAGAGAACAGTGTCATTGTGTACCATCATTACAAAAAGGAAATTATTTTTAAGATGGAATAGGCGACCCCTTTTGCTTCTCTGTGGAAGTCTGTCACTAATGCTGTGCCATACATTTTCAGGCACACATACAGCAAGGACTACCGTGCCTAGAGACACTGTGACTTTATTGGCTTCCATTCTGTGTGCAGATGTGTCCCTTCTACCCCAGACTTACACCAGGCACGTGGTGTCCCTGCTGTCCCGCTGCCTCCCTCCCTTGGCATGCTGTCCCTCCCTGCTCATATTGCACCCTTGTCCTGATGCGCTGCACACGCAGCTTTTTGCAAATGGTCCTGACTCCATCATGTGGCAGCTTTTATGTGGTCTGAAGCACTGCCAGCTGCCCTGGCCCAAGGCAGAGTGACTCTCAGAGCCCTCGCAGGACTATCTGGAGATAACACACTGCTTCCCAGTGCGATTCATGAAGACTGGCACTTCAGCAAGAAACAGCAGCTGAACAGGACATGGAGGGAGATGTGGCCTTCCCACAGTGTTTATTCAAAATTAATCATCACTTCCTTTGAGAGCACATCAAAGATCTGGTGTGGAGGCGCCATTAATACAAGTGGAACACATAACTTCTATCCATTATGGGCCAAGCTGCAACATGGCCTTAAGGCAAGATGGCTCTTCCAGGGAGTTAGGGACTGCTGGGGCCTCGGTTCTGGGTCTTCCCCAAGTGATGCTACCAAGATCCTACAGAGTGCTATCCAGACCAGTGAGCCCCTGGTCTAAACCCATGCAGTGCATTTCTTCTGAGAGCTCCAGCCTGTTTTTAGAGTGTATTTGTAAGAGCTAAGGGCTCTTGTCTTATTCCATGAGTCATCTTTCTGTCCAGACTATCACTTCAAAGTGAGACAGCATTGTACTGTATGTGAAACATGCTATAATGTAAGAATCAGATTGTGCACAAATATTCTCCCATAAAATGATGCGTTAGTGTTCTATTGCATGTTTGCAAGCAAAACATTTTATTACATTTTCATACATAATGCAGTTATGTCTGTGTCCATATGTTGCACTGAGGGGAAGAAGAAAAGCTCCCATAATGAATGTACACATATCTTCAACTCAAGCAGGCCCACTTACAGAGATATAAATCCCTCTGAGGAGCACAAGTCTGACAGGCCTTTTATGTCTTTTGCTCAGAAGAAGCACATCTTCCTGGTGTAAGATCAGAGGGATGCTTTCATCCTGAGCAGCAGTTACATTGGTATAACTGAAAGTAAAATATTGCTCTGTGCTTAACAGGGCTCTGTGTCATTTGGATTACATGTCTATGTATATTTCTGATAAAAGTGTTGTCTTCGTTTAATCCGACGAAGACAACTGCAGTGAGAAGCAAAGATTTCCACCATTAAAGTAATATTGGCATGTATTTTGATCAGGTAACAGGTTTGCACAGTTCTGGTAAAATAGTACTGTTATTATATGTATATGCATGCGTGGAGTGAGTGTGTGTATGTATGTGCATATATAAATGGCATTTACATTCTCTTCCAATCTATGCTTCTAAAGAGAGACTGATCTGGTAGTCCAAGATGCTGAGAAACTCTGAAAACACAGGTCACACACATACTTAGTAGATTTCTGCTGCTTGATAAGGCCTAATTCAGAGTACACTGCAATCAAGAGCAAAATTTTTGGTAGCTTCCCAAGTACAGAATCAGGCCTGCTCTCCAACCACAGCTGAAATATTTGAGTAAGCTTTGCTAGAGCAGAAAAAAAAAGAGTGGCAGGCAAATTTTCAGGTTAACTCCACAGTCACAGGAAAAAGAGCTGTTTCCCTACATGAAAGGGAAAATGCAGGCTCTGGTTCAGAGTGCAAGCATGTGTGTAGCATCTCAGGGTGTCAGTCCTCACAGTGGGTTGATGTATGTTTCTAAGTATTCGTTTGGATGGGGACTAATTACTGCTAGTTTACATTACATGTAATGGCTGTGAGTGCAAGGGCTTAATCAGTGATTAAAGAGATGATAAGAGGCACTAACAGCCTGGTTTTACTTCAACATTATTTTTCATTATATTCCATGTTTTCTGTGCTTGTGAACATTCCTCATAAGGAGTGTTTTTGAAAAAAAAAACAAAAAACAACAACCCACCTCTTTGAAAAAAACCCAACTTTCTATGTCTGGAAATCAGTGTGGCTATGGGCCTTTCCATTCCTCCAGAGCAATACAGTCTTGAGGAAGGTACAGAGTTGCCTGGATCACAGTTGTGTTTTGGTAGAAACTTGTCTTTTTCCCCTTTAAAATAAACTTAAAAGCAACATTTTGTAGCTGCATTCGACTGCATTCGACTGTATGTCAGAAAAGTGAACTGACCCTGCTCATGCTGCCCCTGTTTCTGGTCCTGGAACAGGCCATCTTGTCATGATGTGAGAAGTTCTGGACCACCAGTGATTTTAGGGTGATCAGATGCAAATACTGAGACAATGCAGAGCTGAGTCTGGTCCAAACAGCTGCAGGAATTACTTCTACAGCATTAAGTTTAAAGCCTTTTTGTTGCCTATGTCTTTAATATCTGACCAAGCTTATAAGCTTATTTTTTGTTTGCCCAACATAGTGTCAGTCTCCTTTCTTACCCAAAGAGTGTGTTAAACACATCTCCTGGCAATCCAAAGCCATGGAATCCAACATCCCTCTCTACTCCAAAAAAAGGTTTTATATCAAATTCCTTCAGAAGTTTTAAAACGCTGTTTGGGGTCTTTTAGTCTTCTGCTTTCAATAGCTGTATTTTTTTGGCATGTTGCACCTACATTGTTTCAAACTTACTTCTTATAAAGACCTGCCTGTGATGCCCTTAAAGGGTGCTGTATAAATTAATGTAAATCGTAAATCTTTTCAACAAACATTTGCTTTTCAAGGCCAAATCAAACTCAGGAGAGGCTGACAGTAAAAGGAACACCCAGGATGATGAGAGGAGAGCCATGTTCATCCTACAGCAGCCCATTATTGGCCATCACCAACAGCCTACGAGACACCAGGGCCCACCAGGGCTCTTCTGTGAGCAGAGGAGCCACTGCCCCCAGTTTTGGGCTCCTGTGTAACTTCTTGGCTGTGCTCACAGGGTGTGGGGCAGGGGGGATTGGAGGGATGAGAAGGAGCCCAACCTCGGCAGCGCTGGGAGAGAGGGAGCGCGTTGGCACACATTCTCCTGCCTCTCCCAATTTGATGTGCAATTTTCAGGCACAAAGCTGTTGTTTTGCTTGCTTGGGCCTTCTACAGTGGCTGGGCCAAGCTTCCTGCTAGGAGCCAGGATCTGCAACCTTGTGAAAGTTGCAGGACCCGGCAGGCTGCCGATATTTTCAGCTGGATAGAACCCAGAACAATTTTATTTTCATCAGAAATGTTCCCTGGCCCTACCACATGTGCAAGCATACATGAAACCACCAAGAAGGCTCCCTCCCCCAGCTATCTTATTTAGCTAAAATTCAGCTGCCCAGCAGAACTGTTTCTTATCCAAGCCCTTAGAGACGGGAGAGGAGTGGAGAGATTTAATTATAATCTTTCTCTCCCTGAACCTCCCACAGTACACTAATGCTTTTCATTAGCCGAAGCCAAAACCTTGCTTTATAAGCTGCGAGAGCTGTCTTTTAAAAAATACATCCAGCATTAAAAGAGTTCTGAATGGCAGTAACAGCAGTGTAACCCTCATCCACAGGTGTGGGAGATTCGCTGGAGGATTGCTGGTGGAGAGGCGAATTTTATTTGAAAGACATCTGATTCCTATTTCTGTCCACTGGCTGATTACGCCTCACATTACAACACTTCTGTGCCCACTGACAATTTCAGTCCAAATGAATGAGAGAGAAGACTTGACATCCAGGAGCTCTGGATGATTTTTATAAGTATCCAGATGTTTAGACTTTTATCTGAAGCCTATCCAAAAAATATGAGGCCACTCCCAGGGGCAGCTTGACAAATATCCTCAGTCATTTATTCTGTGTGTAGGTCTACAGCAGACATTCATATGGACATATCACTGAAGTAGGTACATCTGTTAACCTCGGTGGTATGCAAATGCAGGAAAATGAAGAATTACATTTTTGACCCACAACTGCAATATTATTTGAGTGTTAAATCAGTGTTTATATTGATGGAAAGGTTTTGAGGAAATGTGACTGACTTAATTGTCATTGACTTACCGAATACAAAAAGCTGATTTTTCATCATTGAAAAATTAGAGGTTCTTTCTGGTAGGTACCTTCCCAGAAGGTGACTACCCTGAGGTCAGAGAGCTCTATGAAAAAGATGGAGCTTGGCTCCTCACAAAACTTGGTACTCTATTCTTTCTCTCTCTCTTTTTTTTTTTTTTTTTTTTTTAAGCAAAATATCATTTTTCTTCTCATTCCCTTGCCCTTTGCCAGCTTCAATGGTATAAACAGGCAAATAAACCTCAGCAAATTACTAGGGTGGCTTCAGAGGTATTTGTTTGTTTTATCTGGTAGCCCTTGGAAGCTTCAGGCCAGTTGTGCCAGCTCTATACAAACACTGAGTGTGGTGGGAAATCCTCATGTGTGAAGAGCTGACAGGCTGTGTGGAGGGGAGAACAGAAGCAGCAGCATAACAAATACCTGTCTGGTCAATAAAGGACAAGTGAAAGGGCCATGGGATTACATGGATTACAGTCCTTGGTTACACAGATTAACCAGGCAATTAAAGGCAGCAGGAGTAATAAATATCTTTCCAAGAGGAGCTGCTATTGGGATGTAGGCTGAATGTAGCTGTTCCAACTCTAAACTGATTTTGCAATAAACACAAAAGCACAAAAGCTGAAGGAGAGGGAGAAGGCCCTGGAAGCGGTCCTACAAATGGGACATGCTTTCCTTGATTCCTCAAGAAATTTTATACAGTCGACTGAGGTCTTTTTCATTTATATTTTGATGTTTTCTTATCTTACATTTAATAGGAAATCTGCTGAATGTCTAAAATGTCTTTTGGCAGTCAGGCCTTTTGTTGCTGATCTCCGACTTAAAAACAGTTTAAGTTATCAAGAAGCTTTGGTGTAGATCTGGTGTAGTGGGTCAGTTCATTTGGTTTTTAAATGCTTTCTTTTGGATCACTTTTAATCATCACTTACATTGCACATGGCCATTTATGCATTGACAGGTTGATGGGGACTTTAATGTACATAAAACTTTCTCTGTCAGGACTTATGCCTCTCTGTCAGATTTTATCCTGCAGTAGAGAGGGTTCATGTACAGTTGCTGACAGATAAAATAAGCTCCTCCAGCAGCTGCAGCTCTGCCTCCCACAGATTTTTTTTTTCTGCTCTGATTCTGTGTCCCCAGCAAAGTGTTGAGAAAGCACAGGGCTGTGCTGGCACAGACAGACAGGAGCACGGCACCAGACCTGCAAGAGGGACAATGAGTTCGCCACATCGAGGCCCGTAGTGCAACACCAAAGGTTTGTCATCTTCCTTTAGCCCCAGCTGCAGGAGACAGGTGACAGCAGGTAAACCATTCTATTCTCAAGAAAAGTGCATTTCCAGCCTGGATTTCTGCAGGGAAAACCTAAAAGGCAAGAAACATACTTTAAAGAAATATTCAGTGATGAATTGCATAAAAACTGAAAAAGCCGACAAATTTTAAGTTTGTCCTGTGATCTTAAGGACCTGAATCCTGAATTTGAAATTCATGGGTTTCAATATGAGAACCTGTGCTGCACTGTGTGGTTCAGAAGGCAAAGCACTAGGTTTCTGACAAGCCTGGTACAATCATCTAATACTTGAGGTATGCAGATATTATATCTGATATGAAAAGATGCCCAGCATCTGTAATTCACGCAGAAGCCAATGGAAACTGCAAACACTCAGCTCTGAAGGATCAGGCCTTTAATCATTAATATGTTTCCAGATCTATAAAAAATGTTTCCTAAGACACTTTATTTCTGCAAGAAATTCCCTGTTGGCAAGAGACTTTTCATAGCTCCTTAAAGACCAATAAGAAACTGTAGAAGAAATAAAGAGGGATTTTGCTTATGGAAATGAGACCTACTAGAGAGCAACTGGAAATGTTTTTATGAGTTTTATAATGGAACTACAGTAGCAGTTCCATGTTGATTTTTATTGGAAGACCCAATATTATTTTCTTCTTCTTTTGTAAGCCTTTTGTAATTTTTTCCCACCTGAAGTTTCACATGTGGTCTCTTGGCAAAGGAGAATATTTTTGTAAAGTTTAAGGCTGATGTGATATGGTTTTGTTTTAAGTAATGAGATATTTCGGACAACACTTCAAAAATTTCTTCATACTTGTTCATTTAGAAGTTGAAAACGGCTTACACTAAAAAAAATTACAGTTTGATTTTATATTTGTTCTTAAAGAGATAGAGCTCATAAACATATTTTTTGTAATTTCAGTGGTACCAAAATTTGGGGGTTTACTAAAGGTAATTTTGAAGACTAGAATAAAAATAACATAAAATATGAGAAACTATATTGATAGAAGATTTAAATATTACATATAGGTGTGTCAACCAAAATGAGGATATAAAACAGAAGAGATAACAAATTTAAATGTATGCTAGAAGCTTTGAAATAATTGAGGTGTTCATGTGTATTAGAATTATCCAGCCTTCTTTTTGTATTGATGATATACATTTTCGTAAATAACTTGTTCCAAGTAAATTTAATCCAAACTACTGTTCATGTCTAATAACTGACCTCTAGTAGTAGCTGAGAACTGTCACATTCCCTCACTGACTTGGTACACAAGCAGCAGTTCTTGTGGGGAAAAAATAAGGAAAGGGTAGCTTCAGTGAGAGCACCACACCGACCTTCACACAGACCTGTCAAAGTGGACAAAAAATAGAAGCACCCCATTGATGACACACAGTTCTGTAGTGATACTCTAAGCTACCTCAAGTATCTCTGAAGAAAGCTCTGGAGCAGAGAAACTTCCTCCCTGGGCGACTCTGGAAAAGAGCATTTTCATGTATTTTTTTCATTAGTCAGATTTTAAAATGCCTTCAGCAAAATTTTAGCAAACATGTCATGAGGTTTTGTTAGTGGACTCACTTTAGCTTCTGATATGCAGCCTGATCACAGAGGTCACAGGGTCTGAGCTCCTTCCATGACTGCTTGTTCCAGGCTTTCCTCCACGGCCATGGCTGACAAAGTGCCGTCCCTCAGGCCTGCCTCCCTTTTTCCAGCATGCTGGATTGCTGACTCTTCCTCCTCCTTCTCACTAGTGGACACTTCTGTTGCAGCCCACAGAGGTTTCACCTCAGTTTCCACTAAGCCTGCTTCTGGAGAAGTTCTGTTGGTTTTGCCACTTAGTTTTTCTTAAGAAAATTGTAGGCGAAAAAGTAATTCCTTTAATCTCTGGAAAAATAATCTTTCTCCTAGCAGACAAGTCTTCTTTTTGTGTGCTCCCCTCTACTTTATTCCTGTTCTCTCCTTTTCCTCCCCTCACACTGATAAACCCATACCTGCTTGTTTGCTTTACTGTCTTTACTAAAGAACTTCCATTTTCTTTCTTTCTTTTTTTCTAACCGATAGTTTTATTGCCTTTGGTTATACTTTTACAGCAATTTATTTCCAGAAAGGAGGAGAAACATGGAGCCCCTTTTCCAATTATGCCATTATGTGTATCATACATACAGCAGAGAGTATATCCTGATATCCTGGTTTTCGTCAATTACAGCAGAAAATGAATCCACCTAATTCTTTATCACATGCAAATATACTATATTGAGTAGGGAATGGACTGCTTGTTTGTTCTCCATAAACTTTGGTTGAGGTTTGATGCAGAGCAAGTGCAGAGGACTCCATCAGCAGGGCTTCCCTGGCCAGCTGCTTGGTCACCATCAAGTTCTTCTGCTCTCTCCCTGTAAGGTGCTCAAGGGACCTGGGACTGTGACTGCTCAAATTTGGCTCATTATAAACTCTGCCGGGTCAAAAACTCATTTTGATCACAATGCAAATATTGTAGGGTGAGTTGTTATACCCAGGACAACAATAACTTCTGTATTTCTGTTTCCATGAAGGACCCTTGCCACCAAGAATAAGAGCAATGTCAGGCATGCAGACTATAATGTAGTGGGTTGGTTTCTGATACAAGGCTTAACTTGCACTCCTGATCTCAGTTAAATAAATTCAAAGTTTCACAGAAGTTCCTTCTTCTGCAGCTTCACATTTCTCATGGTAATGTGAGTACCTGTAGCAGAAGGGCCAGTGGAAAACACAAAGCTATTTCTTTCTTTTTTGTGTGTGAGGTTTTTTGTTTGTTTTTCGGTTTTTTTGCAGTCTTTCTCATGTAATTAGAGATGAAAATTGTGAGCAATCTCATCAGAGTATATATTCATGTTTTCCATAATACTGTCAGCAGTATTCAATGCCTTTAGTGACTACTTGATTCAGACCTCTGCAGATTCACCCTTATTTGCTAATCACTGTTTCTGGGATTTGATCTGTGTACCTTGCCACAGACTTTTTTTACCATGCTGCTTGTGATGAGGCAGTGCCATGCAATACATTCCATCCAGTGTCTCCTTTAACAGGGAGCTGGATATTAGGTCTTGGACAAAGGTTTGGAAGGCGGCACTGAGTTTATAGCTAGATAGGAGCTTAGGCAGCAATCGCTCAGCGATTTTCTACATAGGTTCCAGGCTGTGGTGGCCTGTAGTAACTGGAGATAAAATGTCCTCGTGGATTGTCTTTCAGTACTGAAGTAATTCCTTATGTGCTGCTTGGATAGCTCCTTCAGAAATGTGCCATACCTGTTGAGAAACTGTCCTTTGTAGATCATTGGGTTGTCCACAGCAGAACTCCTCTCAAAACAAATGGGGTGGTGACAGTGGTATACGAGGGCTTGGCTGCATTACCAACTTTCTCAGATATTTGGTGTATATTGAGTTGAGAAGCTTGTCTCAAGGTTTTATATATACACGTATTGTTACTATTGTTAGGAAGAAATTCTTTACTGTGAGGGTGGTGAGGCACTGGCACAGGTTGACAAGAGCAGCTATGGATGCTCCACCCTTGGGAGTGTTCAAGGCCAGGTTGGATGGAACTCTGAGCAGCTCAGTGTAGTGTAACGTGTCCCTGTCCATGGCAGGTAATTTGGAACTAGATGATCCTTAAAGTCCCTTCCAACCCAAAGCATTCCAGGATTCTATCATTCAATGGCTACACTCCTTCAAGAAAAGAAGGGGTTCTGATAATAACACCCTTTTATGTATTTCATGTAAGATTCATCTGACCAGCTTTAGCCATCAAAGTGCTTGATTTCTACCATTCCAAAACAGAATGTGCAAAATAAATGGGGTCATCTCTTTGCTTGTGCCTCTCTGGTTGACTCCAGAGGAAACCCCGAAAAGCAGCTGAAACCACTCTGTGGAAGTGGAAAGGATATACTGCCATGTCCTTCAGGACATGGACATGGTAAATTGTCAATTTATTGTGATTTAACAATTTATTCATCATCTTCCAAGCCATAGTAATTTATTGTGCACATGATGCCCACTCACCCAAGCTAAGTGCTCACTTTAATTATCCTCTAGAGACACTCCTTAGGTTGCAGTAACTTAATTGCTTGTCCATGTCTATTCAGACCTTCTTTTCTCAAAGTGCATGGCCATATTCACCAACTTTGTTCCAGAAAGCCAGCTAAATATTGGCTAACACTCTACACATAAACTGAGACACACAAAATTAGAATAATGAGAGAAGTAATAGGTCTACAGTTATTTTTATTTCAAGCAAACCTTCCAAGTAAGGAACAATGCAAATATACTAAAATAATAACGTCTAAATGTCCTCATGGTGTAAAGTTGGAAGAAAGGCACTACAGTTATCAAAAAAAATTAAAAATCATAAGAGTCATATGATATTTTTATTTGCTTTCAAACAGGAGTTGTGTGGCTCAGGGAAGAGAAACACTGACCTTTCATTTCTGTTCTCTCCAGCTTCAGTGCTGCCGCAGGCTCTAAGTGAAAATGAGTCTATTGGTCTCATCCAAACCTCGGCACATGTTAGCCCACATTACAAAACACCAGAGAATTTGGCATGATCAGCAGCTTCTGCCCAAGAGAGGCCCAGGACTGCAATAGCAGAGGTGTTAGAGATCAGAATTTGGGAACGCTGGTTGAGTTACATGGGAAAGCAAAATACTCGGTCTCCTGCTTTCATTGGGACTATATTCACTTGCACAAAATAAACACAGTATGAACAATACAAAAAAATATTTATATCACAGCAAATGATACTTATAAATAAGGCAAACAGCTCATTACCACCATTCACCCAAAGGTCACAGAGTGCTTTTAAAGCAGAAATTTAGCTGCAACTGGTGAAGCAGTGTAACATCGCTCTTATTTTGCAGATGGAAAAACTGAGGCACACAGACACCTTCCTATCCAAGACCGCACAGGAAATCTGTGGCAAGACCAGCACAGGCTCCTGATCACAGGAGTCTGCATGTGTCGGGGTTTGGGGAGGACAACTGAGCTCCCTTGCACTCAGATGCCTGTGGCAAGAGCTGAAGAGCACACCAGCAAAAGGCCAGTATATCCATTCTCCAAGCCACAAAGCTCCAGTCTGAAAAGAAATATAAATGCAATGAGACTTTTCTGAGTTTTTTCTTTTTCAAATATTAATTGTTTCTTGTCTCCAGGAGTCATTTTTACATTTTTACAAAAATAGTTATGTATTACATACTGTTATTTACATAAGTTTGCACTGTCTCTAATTTGGAAAGTTTAATAAGAATATAAAGAAAACCTGTAGACCACTGGATATCAGTTTGATGCTGTTCTCTTAGCACCATGTGACAGCAGATTGTTTTAGCTGAAATGGGTGAATGTCCTCTTATGTCTCATTTTCCAGGTTATTGTTTTTTTTTCCTGAATTGATATCCACATTACTTCCTCCTTACATCCCCTGAGCTGTAAACTAAATTAAACATTATTCTGAGTCCCAGGCTTTTGGCTATAAATGCAGTTGCTTGGAGTAAAATCAACCATCCAAAAGAAACCAACCTAGGTGAAGCAACACTTGGGTACTGTGACAGAAGTGGTTTGCAAGGGAATGAAGCCAGGAAAATCAGTTGCTCTACAGCTGGGGATGTCCCTGATCCTTTTGCAAGCCTGGCAATACATCACCACACGTGCACAGACTGTCACTCCTACAAACTATTCTCACTCTTCCCAGGTGCTTGATCAAGTGCTTTAGACTGCTTTTGGGGCCTCCAGTCCTCTCCTCCACACCTTTTATTTTTGAAGGTTCTCCCCTAATCTGCTGTTTGCTCTCTGAAGAAACACTGCATTGTGAGTCATTAGATCCCATGTGAACTTCTGTGCGGATTCCCCAGTTAAAAAAAACCTACTTGAATTCTTGTCACCCAGTTACCCTGCATTATAATGAGTCCCATTGAAGGGATTACTGTCTGAGGACACTGCCATGCTCACTAAGCACCCACCTGGTGCTGGAAGCAGCTGCAGGACTTCTCAGGGCTTACACACACCTCGACAGTCCTTGGCAAGGGGACCAGCCACTGCAGGGAAGAAAGATGAGCTTTTTGTTAAAAATTGCATTGGACACCATACTTCAGTGGTATCCCTCATGTGATCTTTCTGCCTGTGAGGAACAAGCCGGGATGCAAAAGGAAGCCACAGGGGACTTGGTGCAGCACACCTCGGGATGGATGTGCTCCGCAGCACACCCAGCTGACAGTACCTCTGGCTCACAGTGGGAAGCACCAGCAGAAAGTATTCTCCAGGAAGAAAACAAACAAGAGAAGAGCCACACTGTGATGGCTTCTTTGAGCTGAGACATCTTGCTAGCTTTTAAAGCCAAAACACAGTGGTAGTGCTGATGCTGCTTAGGTTAAATATCTCACCTTCTTCAGACAACCCTGGGGGAGTGAAACTCAGTCTGAAATGAGAAAAGTTTCCCATAGGTGAGTTCATAGATCACAAAATGTGGAGATGGAAAGAATCTATTCAATCATCTATCCCATCTCTCTGCCAGTTCAGAATTATTCCCCATGATGTTTTTAACATAACTGCTTTTCTCATTTAAAAAGAAAAAAAAGAAAAAAAGAAAAAAAAATGGGCGAGAAATGCCTAAAAATGGTCTATGAGCTTTTCTATGAAAAACTGTTTGATTCCTTGACTTAATTCTAATGTCTCCTTTTGCTTTGTGCAGATGAGTTCAGCATGTGCCAGGATGACGAGTGAACCAATATTTTCTGGAGGGACTCTTCCACCATCTGCAACATCCAATAACTGGAAAAATCCTCCCAATAACTGGGTTGCATCTGTATTTTCTTAACTGTATCCAATTTCTCCTCCCTTTGCATGAGACTGAGGAGTTGTTCTTTCATGATAGTGTTCAGTGTGGTTATGGACTAGCTAACCTGGAATGTGCTACCAAGTCCCCCCTATTTCAAATATTACGTGCAGAATGAGACACACCTTTGCTAAAGTAATGGAAATAAGCCATGAACCTAAAAAGTGGTTTGGACGGTGCAGTCATGAAAGAAATCATCCTATTTCACTGTGGGGAAGAGAAGAACAAACAGTGTTTTTCACCTCTAACTGAGGATTCCATGAGTCTAACATTATTTTTTTTCCAGTTTAATTTATGTCCATGTGTTGCAGAGTCTGGATCTCTTTTAAATGTCTGGTTTGACACTGCAGCCTGTTTCACCCCCAGCCCAAGTCTCCTATTTCTCTCTCAGAGTCCAGATGCCCTAGGGCCCTTGCAGGGCTCCTTGATGATACATATATTTGGGA
Source organism: Rhipidura dahli (assembly GCA_013399225.1). Lineage (NCBI taxonomy): Eukaryota > Metazoa > Chordata > Aves > Passeriformes > Rhipiduridae > Rhipidura > Rhipidura dahli. Next base: position 1,737 of record VXAC01002934.1, on the reverse strand, counting down.
CAACCCTGTCCATGCAAAAGAAGTTCAGAAAACTGAGGACAACACATGTATTACTCAGAATATCCTGCTAACACAGGCAAATGGTAACCTGTGGGCACAGCAAGACTTCTCCCTGCTCCCTCTGACCTTGATGCTGCAGTCCCCAGCAGGGTGGGAGAGGTGCCAGCATTACTCTGGGTTTGTATGGAGTCCACTCCTCCATCCTGCAGATCCTATGGCCACTTTCAGACTGCTGAGGTGTGAAACACTGATGTCAGTGTAACATCAGAGCCAGCAACGCTGTGTTTTATCAATTTAGAGCAACAAAAATGAAGAACTTCTACCTCCACTCATCTCTTGCATTCATCACAGTGAAATGGAAGAAGCGTACAGAGTCGTGCAACAAGCTGTCACATCAGCTTCAAAAGCAATGGCCCACACAAGCAAATTTCCCTACTGTACAGTCTTGTTATTTAAGATTTTTTAATCAAAGGTGGAGGAAAGCAAGAGGTGGCTGTTGTTTGTTAATTCTTTTTTCCCAAAGAAAGCAATTCAGTAATTTCCAGAACAGGCCTGAGTGTTGACAGCAGTGTCTACCCACAGATAAAAGGTATAAATTGCTTAATTATGTGTGAAGACTATGGGAGCCATGTCAAGCCTGAATCACCAGCAGTTATTTGAAAAGGTAAAACAAAAATGATCAGCAGATTCTTTTTGGAAAGTGGCTATTGTAGTTTTCCTTCATGTGCAGGTGGGTGTTGCTGTGTCTCCTGGCAGTACTGTGGCCACCCTCACTGGTGTGCAATGGCAGGAGCCAAACAAAACTCAGGGCTTGGACACTGCAATATTAACAGCCTTCCAAGGGACAATGCACAGGAAAACAAAAGCTGGAAAATATGATTTCCTGAAAAAAAAAAAAAAAATTAAAAAAACCCCAAACCCAAACTAGTAAAGTCTTTAGGTTAAATATTACTATTGTAGCACTAAGCATCTTTCCCTCATCTGGTTTTATGCAGAAAGCTTCTAGCATTTCCAGAACTGCCATTAAAATGAGGGATGTCCAATGATACTCCATTTTGTGTAGTCTCACGCTGCTGGAAAGTGTTGAGCCCATCAGTGTGACTCTGAACACAAAATGTACCTGTTGGACATCATGGCACAGTGTAAGTGGGACAGTCCTACTGGTAAGTCTGGCTTTGTACCAGCTGTAAGGCTCCTCTTTGCTGTCATTTTTGACTCCTCAGGACAGATAGGTGCTATACTGCTACGTTACCACTAGTGAAGGCAGAGGTGCACTTATGGTATCACCAAAGTAACCGTGAGATTAAAAAAACCAGAAGCCTGTGCCTTGTCACAGCTGTAGATTTCCAGCGCTTTGGGGAGTGCAGCAAACACTGTATTTGAAAACAGCCTTCGCGCGGAGTTTGAATTCTTGCACTTTCAATCCCTGCAGATAGCATGGAAGTGGGTGGAAATTTAATAGCGATAAAAAATAGCGATAGTTAAAGTAATTATTTTGACCTTCTGAAAAAGCTGGGAGGAAAACGCGCGGAGAAGTTTCTTCCTTCTGTTTATTTATTTATTTTCCTTTCTTACCCTCCTTCCCCTGCCTCCTTTCTCCATTCCCTTCCTCTCCTCTCCTCCCCCGGCCCATCCCATGCCCCCGCGGCCCAGCCCCGCCTCCCACCGCTCGCCCAGCCCTCCGCAGCCCCCACGGCCGACCATCACTTTTTCCGCTTTTAATGCCTCCCACCTTTT